>SMGT01001670.1:919697-934070 GCA_004794575.1 Lanistes nyassanus | reverse complement strand
TCAAGGGAATGGGGCAAGGCAATTACATATACGGTCAGAGGTATGACGCAAAGAGGAACCAACGCTTGTATACACATACCTACACAGAATGGGATGGAAGACTAAAAAATTGATATAAAAAATTTCTTGCGATGAAGGAGGCTGTTCGGATGGTGTTAAAGCTGGTGGTACAAGTCACCTGAAATTTGAAGTACCGCAGCGACACTGACATGCATTCTTCTCTCATAACGTACGTCAGAGCCAGCTGGTGAACCAGGCAATTCAGCATTGCGTACCAGCTCGTAGCATTTCACCGTTCTTTCCTCCCCTTCAACAACGGTAATTAAAATTAAACCCGTCTCGAACCTGGGGCGCAGATTCCCGATGGGTGACAAGTGAGCGACGCTAGGCTATGACGTCAGTGCTTCTTTGTATCATCTGCACGAGCCACTAGCTTCACCTAGTAGCTTCGCTAGCGTTCCTCCCGTCGATGAAGCTCGCCTCCGGCTGCACAACCCGCAAGGGTTGAGGGCTTCAAGGGTCATATTTTATGCGACGGGATTACATGCCCCTGACCTGCAGATGTGCCCAGCCTATACGTATGTATGGGACTGGCCAGCAGTGTCTGCAATAAACACTCAGACGGTGTGAGATCGAAGTGTCTGCACGAGTACTATCTCCAGTGTGCTTATTCCAACCTAAATTGTGCGGAAGGCGCTGACGGTAGCTGGAAACAACGGTGGCAGCTAGGATGGGACCACCACCACCACCACCACCACCACCACCACCACCACCACCACCACCACCACCACCACCACCACCACCACCACCACCACCATTCGTTTGTGAAGCAAGAAGCCATGTCTTTCTTTCTCCCTCCTTCCTTCCTTTCTCCCTGTCTATTGTAGCAAGACCGCTCAATTCCAAAGAACTCGTTTTATAGGAATGGGCAAAAACTAGAAAGGTGAGCTCAAAAGGCTGTGAAGGCATTTCTGCAAGAAGAGGTTGGGAGGAAGCAAGCGGCTGTGTGTGTGGCGGTTGCAGAAACACGCTCTTTAGAAGTGGAAACCCCCTGGCTTCTCCTTCTGGTAAACATTAAAGTGCAACAGAGCATGCGAGAGAAGACTTCATATCCGATTAGGGGGAAACTCACATGTCATCTTCTGGAACCTGCCTTTGGGCAGAAACGTTCCGGTTTTGTTTCACAGCGTTGGCTGTGGTTCTCTATGGCTCTGAGGCACGAGAAAAATCTCCATTGTACTAAGGTACTGTGTAGACGGGATAAAAATAGAGGGAAAGAGAATTAAAGTACCTACGAATACGCACGTTTCACGCTTATAAAATTGCTTCATTGTTTTCAGTTTGCTTTGAACTTTACACTAGTATTAGGGATTTATGAGCATGAAAAAGCAATTTAGCAAACAAATTTTAACTGGATGACAGATCTAGCCTCCATTTTTACTGAAAGGAACCCTTGTAGAATACGTCATAAAGATATCACAGAACGCATAATTATTAGGATCGCGGTTTCTGCATGCTGATTTAGGCTGAATGCATATTTTCCTTAAATACACTGCCCAGTCAGGCCGGTGAAGTTGTGGTTTGTAAACGTTCAGAATGAAACCCGAAAGTTCCCCACCCCCCCTCCCTCGTTTTAACACTATAGTTTGTTATGTACATCTGTCTATTTTTTTTATTTAAAAACTAATCTTTGTCAAAGTCTTGGACAACGAGTTAGGTCGCTGGTGTGAGGGAGATGACGCTTCATAATCCTTTTCTCATTTTGTAATGTTGTTGTTTCTGTTGTTGTTGTTGTTGTTGTTCTGGCGATGGCCTGGCTAGTTAAATTCGTACGGAGTGCCGTGACTGTGAAACTTGCTGCTTGCTGGGAATGACTCTTGCGTCCCCACAAACGTCGCTTATGCCGTTCTTCGTACCTCGTTACGGGTTGCAGAATTCAAGGAAGCCCGTAATAAATTGCATCTTTGGACGTGACGACTTGGGCAGACATGTGGAGTGTAGGGTGGGGCTGTGTGTGTGTGTGTGTGCAGGGGGTAACTGTACTTAGTGAAAAGAAAGACTGTCGTGTAGCGAAACTCCAAGCTGGAAAGAAAACAGCAGACCTGATGACATGAAAGCTGGAAGAAATCTCCGGAAACACGGTTACATGACCTTTAATTCGAGATATCTTGGAAAAAAACCCTATCTGTCTTAAGGAACCGACCTGAAGTATCAAAAAAGCTGTTTTTGCCCCCCCTCCCTCCCCCTCCGACCAACCCCCAAGGCAAAGGATTTCGTGGAGTGTGTGTGTGGTGTGTGTGTGTAGGGTGTGTGTGTGTGTGGTGGTGTTTGTGGTATGCGTGTGTGTGGGGTGCGCGCGTGTGTGGTGGTGTGCGTGGTGTGGTGTGGTGTGCGTGGTGTGTGTGTGTGTAGAGCAATTCGCAAGGGAAGGAAACAAACTCGAAGACTGTACACACAGCACTGATTCTGACGAAGTGCATATTTTTATTCCCGCTTTGCTTTTGTTGAACGCAGCTCGCTAGTCTCACCACGTAAACACAGTTTGCTTATTCAGCTTTCACTCTGGCGCCAGCTTCGCTCCTGTCGGCTGGTCTGAAACGCGTCGGCTGTGAGAAAAGAGAGTTCACTCTCGAAGGGAGATTACTTGGCATGATGGAATCCATCTGCTTACTCTCTGGACCTTGAGAAGGGATGGTGGAAACTGATTTCCTTTACTGAGGTTTTTTAACTGAATTTTAAAAAAAATACTATCTGGCTGGACCAACAGTGAGTGTTGTTAGCGCGTTCAACGTCGCATACCCGACCACGTGCACACTAGCACCTGTGTCTTCGAAGACAAGGAACACGTGAAGATTGTTGTACGGAGGTTGGAGGGAGGCTGGATCAATGAAACAGAAACGTTTAACACGGGCGTAGCACATGGGCGTTAGGGCAAAGACGAAGCTACCGGAATACCGGAAGTGCGGACCGGACACCGGAAGTGCGGACCGGACACCGGAAGTGCCCGTGCATTGAACCCGACGTTGTTGTGGCCGCTGACAAAGAGAGTCTCTGTGATCTGACGCAAGGCTGGCAAGGGAGGTGTTGTCAGGGTTTTATCGTTCCGATAAGCACATCAAAAGGCATGTGCCGACACCAGCCGGTAACTACAGGCGACTGGTAGCGTGACATGTAGTCTGAAGTTAGTGAAGAATCGACAAACATTGGCCGGTCAATATCCAACTTTTCGCCCCGGGAAGGTGTGGAGGTTGGGGGGGGGGCGGGGTAAGAAGGGGGATGATTGAAGCAAGTATGTGTTGGTGTCTGGAAACAGACCCTCTGTCCTCTACCTCTTCAATCTCTTTCTCTGCATTTGTGCATGTGCGTGTGTGCATGCGTTCGGTATGGTGCAATATGTGTGTGCGCGCAATTTCTGTGTGTGTGTGTGCGTTTCAACACAGCATCACAAAGTTCAGTCACACACGTACATGTGTATATGCGCAACCAACTTATGGATAAATATAAAGGTAATTACAATGTATTTATTCCAGAACTATATTTATCTCTTCTTTCTCTCTTTTATATGACATATGCACGGCACGCATCCATACATGCCGATACATTTAAACATCTCTTTCTCTCTGTGCGTGTGTGTGAGAGAGAGAGAGAAAGAGATGGTTTTTTCTCTTTTTCTCGCATTCCTTCCGCTCTCTTCATCGCATGGGTTAAAAAAAAAACACCCACGAGTTGCGCGCGAGCATGACTGCACGGCACACAAGTGCAGTTAAGGTGCACGCGTTCGCCTTTCTTGTGCCTGGAGCCACGTACCTGAGACGTTTACGTGGAGAGGCAGAACCCAGCCCTCGCCTGTGTACGTACACACACCTCGACACAGGTCGTTGGTGCTGCTGCAGTTTCGGCATCTCTCTGTCGGTCCTCCGCCCCGACTGCCACAGCTACACGTTCAGAAGGGTGGTTGTCAAGGTGCAGTGAGTTTTAAAAGGTAAGAACGAATTAATTGTGTCAGTTCTGAATCCTTGCTGGCAGATCGCCTTTATCTTCCTTACCAGCTAACCGTGATCGATTGACAAGTGCGTCAATGTCAGCTGGTATCGCAGTTCTGTCGTGACTAGCAAAGTATACAAATCTTCCGTCTTGCTTCCGCGGAACATTAAAGCACCCGCATTCGATTAGGTCGACTCACAACGCCGAAGGTGAGCTGTTGATAGTCGGTTAAGATAAGCGCAATGAAATTCGAGTCCCCAGATCGAAAGAGTATACAGAAGGATACACCAAATACTGACGACAGTGCGCTACTTTATTGACTGTGGTGGGTGGGTGGAGTGAACGATGGGAGGAACACGCAGCTGCTTAAGTTAGACCAGCGATGAAGGTGTCGACAGGGAAGATACGGGAGGTAGTAGCTCCGAAACGTATCGGCGACCGAAGCTGGAAAGTATTGATCGTTGGCGGTAAGTGAAGCGTGATTCCGATGAAAACAGACTACTTACATGAATCCGATGAAACTGCTGTTTTTTCGCCGTAGTCGTGTGCAGGCAGCTATATGTCCTTGATGAAAACTCTGTATTTACATAATTCAGATGAAACCCCACTATCCGGACCATCGTACGCGATACACAATTGCAACTCTGTTTTACATGTTTATGATGAAACATTACTTTTTCTTCTAGCCTTGTACATGATACGTGATTTTAATGAATAATTTGCAATTTATATGATTGTGATAGACCTCTTTCATTTGTTTTTCGTTTTTCTAAACTGCAGTTTAATCACCTTTAAACGAGAATCTCCAGGTATAAATAGCAATTGCGTGTACGAGAAGACACTTTAAAACATCAGTTGTCATGAAACGTATTTATGTTTTCCCCTCTCTGCAACCGTCGACGCACGTATTTCCACGTTTTTGCTTTAACATAAAGGCAACAAATTAGATTAGTTATAGTTTCGTTGGAAGTGGTACCCTGTCACAATTTTCCACATCTTGCGCGGAGTTTAATTTTTTCTTGCTAAACAAAACCCATTGAGATATATTAGAGGCTTGATGCCGATGAAAACAGACGATTTATGTGAACTTGATGAAACATTACGATTTTTTCACGGTAATCATGTATCATGTAAAAAGAGAAAATGCTATACTGTTTCATCAGCATCGTGGAAATATAACTTAATTTAAATAATAGCATTTCGACAGATTCATTTTTGACAAAGTTTTCATCAAGATCATGCAGGTTGTTGTACATGATTACAGTGAATAAAACAGCACGTTTCATCGGGTTACTGTAAATGTGTTTTCACCAGGATCACCCCTCACAGCCGTAGGGTGTCATTCCTACAACCGCCGACCTCCGCGAAAGGGTGGACTTGTTTCTACTGCAATCGATAAAATGTTGCAACATCCTGAAGTCAGCAGCTTGTCTTAAGCATCCGGATGTACGGCTGCGAGGGAGTCCCCAGCCTTCCCAGGGGGAGATTTGTCGGTTTGGTCGGCAAAACTGATCCAAGAACCAGAGGTGAACGATAAGTTTGTTTCTTCCATGCAGGCGCGCACGCGCCCACGCACAAACACACGCACACGCGCGTGCATGCAAGCACACACGAACGCGCGCACGTAAACACAGATGTTAGTATGGTCTCATTTCTGGACTATCTCGCTGGTACGTTTTTAAAAAAAAATCTGTCATGGTTACTGTGTGAACACGCTGCAGGAGCCAGTCATTTCTCAATATATATCCATCTGTGATGTTTCGTGAGGAGATTGCTAATTTTTTTAGCTAGCCAGCTAAGCTAGTCCCCAATACAGTATATTTTAAATGAGTTTGTTTACCTTATGTCTGTTGAATTGTTACTTACAAAGTTACTGGTTTCCCCTTCCCATGACGACAAAATTACGTTCGCGTGGTTATAACCATGATCGGGTTACAAAGCGCCTTCTGTCGTAACGCACCGTCCGTCAGGGTTAATATTTTAATATTTCAGCTGAGTAGCCAATTAAGTTTTGGATGAAAGCATGTGGTGGCTAGGAAAATTTAAGTGCTGCAATGATGATGATGATGATGATGATCGCGATGATGACGGGGATGATGATGATGATGATGAGGAGGAGGAAGCAACAGCTGCACTAGAAGAGGACGAGGAGGACTAGAAATAGCAGAAGAAACTTAATAATTTAAGCGCCCACGAGGTCAGTCGTTTTAATCGTTTAGGACAACGAAGGAAATACACTCAAAACTGTGCATACAGCGGTAGCTAATCTGGGATCTCACCAACGCCCTCGCAGACCCACTCTTCATTGAATGAAGGTGTCTCGCAAACAGCCATACGTGCGTGAACTGCAGGATTACATGACATATTCGGGCACTCGCTGAAGGGAAAGCGTCACGCTAAGTGCAGCAAGGTCGTGACGAAAACAAACCCGCAGTTCGTTAAATCAAGTCCAGACAAGGACAGGCACTAACGATACCGGACGCCAAGACAGGAAGACAGTGAAGGAATCCAGGTGTACAAGTCTGAACCTGTTGGATGCCTTCTCTCTTCACGTGACACACTGCAGGAGCCGTACTCGTAAATAGCCCGATGCCACTAACAACATTACGGATGCATGCGTTCTGAAGAGTCCCCCCACCATCCCCACAGCAGGAGAAAACCAAGGGAGTCATGAGAAAAAACAAGCAACTTTAACAAACACTCCCCACGTGGTCAAAGTCAATGTCCTCTGGAGCAGCAGGAAAGTTAACTCGTTGAGAACTCGTTTGCTCCTGAGTAGTTATTACTTTTCCAGTGTACGATGGGATGGCACAGGGTTATTGTTTCCCACCCAAAAGATCAGCCGATTTGTAATAAGCGGCCTTTGGCCAGTGGGACTTTGCCTCGCTTAAGAACTGTTCTAAGTATGATTTTAAAAAAAAATAACCCCTGGATAATACGAGCTTGTCTGCTTAAAGCCAAAGCCTTTTTCTGGTAATAAGTTTTCACTTTTTTGCGTGGGAAACGCCGAACCTAAAGAGACATGAGGACGAGTGTTGCGTGATTAAGTGCTGGAGGGTTAAGGCGTTAGCCGTTTTTCAGCGGACTTGTTATAACGTAAACAGCCTCTGGCTAGCTGATACAAAGCAACACTTTTCCCCCTCGTCTCTGTTCTTAACAGATTCTTTTCTCATTTCGTTGTTGGGGAAGACAGCTTGTTTTTATGGATGTATTGAAGAGAAATGAAGTGTCCTGAGTGAAATATTCAGGCTTCAAGCCTGTCTTCATTTGTCATCTCTTCATCTCTCTTTCTGTTTGTGCGTGCGTGCGTGCGGGGAAGCGTGTATATGCACCTGGGTGCGTGCGTGCTTGTCACATGTGCTCCATACGCTGTAAACATGAAGTGATCCAGTTAGAACACTTATTTTGCTACTGAAACAGAAACGCATTTTACTTTGGTCTATAACGCTTTAGTGTAAACTGTGTTCTGGTCTGTGTTCAGTCGCAGGGGCATGTTAAGAACACAGAACACATGTAGCACAGATCTTACACACTGTTCACATATGCAGCACATATTTTCCACCTGCTTTAACAGTAGCAGTTTTACCCAGCCTGCTGTTTGCCTTTGCCTTTGTCTGTTTTTGTCTGCTGGTGTTTGTGTTGTCCCGAGGAAGGGGTAATGCCCCGAAAATGACGGCTGTCTGTGTCGTCTATAGGTTGGCTCAGTTCCGTTTTTGTTAACTTGAGTTTATCTCCTTAAATAATCTAGACTGAACATTGGCCGGTTTCGGCACTCACAACCCAACTTCTCACAGCACGAAGACAACACCAAAACAATAATCAGTAAAAGACTCCCCGTCCTATTTCTTTAACTCTTGTTCTTTGTCATTCACTCACTTGCTCACCTACAGACTCAGCATAGGTGTTACTCACGCTCTCATCACGTCCATCTCCCACGCTCTCACGCTCTCACGCTCTCACGCTCTCACGCTCTCACGCTCTCACGTTCTCGTATCGCATTGTTCCTGCATTAATTTAAATAGCAGTTTTAACTACTGTTAGTTTTTTTTACTTAAAAATAATTTCATCTGGTTGCAACATTCTTTTTCCATACGTAACCTGTCCTCTATCTGTGAAAGATGTGTTTTAATTCATTATTATTTCTCTTGCAGGAAACTGGACTCTAGATTAACATTTAAAAAAAAATTCTATCATGCAATAAATTAATCACAGTCATTTACGAAAAATTGTTTTAGACTGGTCCTCTCGTTCTATTATTTATAGATTTTATTTTGAGAGTGTTCTTCTCAGGATGAGACGAGTCAGAATAATGGAGAGAACAAAATGGATCGCAAGTAAATGCTGCTGGCACCTCATTAACTGTTCCATACCAAACCCATTAAGAAGGTATCATCAGTCAAAGGTTAATTGCGAAGATAGAGCGCGGCAGCTTTTGTGTTTTGTGTTCCGTTCTCCCTATCGTAACCACATCCACGTAGGGCTCAGGAATTTGAAGAAGGGGTTGTTTGTTGAGATTGGCAAGACTCGCCAGCGCAGACTGCTTATAGTATTCACTCTGTACCCCACCCACTTCCAATGAGGAGGGAGGGGCCTCATTAACACTGCCAAGCAGCCATGTGTACAAACACGAACTACATCCTATCGATTTCATTCACGTTTGCCTCCTTGATAAGTATAGCTCGCAAGTTATGCGGTTGCTTTGGGCAGGTATACTCTGTGTAAAGTGGGGTGTGGTGTATTGTTGGGGGCTTGGGGTGGGGTTGGGGACTGCGGTGAAGGGGATGCAGCATCGCGTCTTGGGTTCATTTGTAAACAGCGATCGAGTGGGCAAGACGGGAACCAGCAGAACTCTTCCCTCTATCCTCACCACGGCTTATCCTCTCTCTTCTGCACGACAGCATCAGAGAAAAACAGGGGAGTACAGGTGCTTATCCCCTCTCAGAAACAGACGCAGTATCGCAGTATGACTTGCGTCAAGTCGCCCTATAGATATAAAGGGCTTTGAAATACTACACTTTTTTTTACCTCAAGTCGCCCTATAGATATAAAGGGCTTTGAAATACTACACTTTTTTACGTCAAGTCGCCCTATAGATATAAAGGGCTTTGAAATACTACACTTTTTTACGTCAAGTCGCCCTATAGATATAAAGGGCTTTGAAATACTAGACTTTTTTTTACATCAAGTCGCCCTATAGATATAAAGGGCTTTGAAATACTGCACTTTTTTTACGTCAAGTCGCCCTATAGATATACAGGGCTTTGAAATACTACACTTATTTACGTCAAGTCACCCTATAGATATACAGGGCTTTGAAATACTACACTTTTTTACGTCAAGTCGCCCTATAGATATAAAGGGCTTTGAAATACTGCACTTTTTTACGTCAAGTCGCCCTATAGATATAAAGGGCTTTGAAATACTACACTTTTTTACGTCAAGTCGCCCTATAGATATACAGGGCTTTGAAATACTACACTTTTTTACGTCAAGTCGCCCTATAGATATAAAGGGCTTTGAAATACTACACTTATTTACGTCAAGTCACCCTATAGATATACAGGGCTTTGAAATACTACACTTTTTTACGTCAAGTCGCCCTATAGATATAAAGGGCTTTGAAATACTACACTTTTTTACGTCAAGTCACCCTATAGATATACAGGGCTTTGAAATACTACACTTATTTTATTCAATCCATAAACATGAAGACATTTTACTGGTACATTTGTTTTCGATTGGACTAGCCGGTATATGATAAATGTGTAGTTTGGCTAAAGATTTCCTTAGGATTAGGATTAAATCCATAGTGTCGAAGCCAACCAGGGGAGTGGAGGGGGAGGGGGAGTCTGGATGATGAGGAAGGTATTGCTCAACCCCAGTTGTCCATCCCATGAAAAGAAATAAAATCAAACGCATAAAAATCCGCTGAGCGGCAACACAATGCAATAAAGTTGACATTTAAAAAAACATACAGGCCGATCTTAATTTTAAATTTCGATGTCTCCCACACCACGTAACCTCGTTTTCCCTTCTCGTATACGGTAACGTAACGGCTTGGACGAGATTGGTTAGTTGGTTGTTTCAGAAAGGAAGTGCTTCAACCTCCCAGTGTTTTCGCGCTATGTGGAGAAATGAATTATTATATGCTCTGTTAGCTGCAGTAAGATAACCTTTGTGGAGAGGCAGTTTAATGTTTTTCAATGGCCACCAATTCAACGCAGTCTGCACAATGTTTGATTCCAGAATAGAATCCTTATCCACTGCCGGAATGGAACCCACAACAATGTGGACAAGAAGGCGATGACCTCTGACTCTTGAGGTTTTTCAGTGCGCACAGGGTGAGTGTCCTTGTTTCCTGTTTTCTGGGGCTCAGAGGGTGGGGCGGGGCGTCTTCAGGAAAAGGTCGGCGATACCGAATGACTGACAAATGCTAAGTGGGTTTGTCTGCAAGAATTCCTGCCCTTATCAAGGACATCAGACGACCGTGCCTTTTCGTGGAAGCAGTCGATGTTCCAGTATTTTCCCAGTCAACACTATCTACAGACTTTCTGTTTCCCCACCACCCTCCCTCTCTCCTTCCACCTTGTTCTCTTGCTGCATAATAGATTAGTTCAGCTGTAGGGTCAGCTGGTCAGTTTCTGTAAATGCCTGTGTCTGTCTTTCCTGCCTTGCTTTCATTATGTCCAGCTGGTTTTCATGCTCGCATGCACACCCCTATAACACCATTCCAGGAAACTAAGTAAATAAAAAATACAATACAATAAACATACAATACAATAAACATACATTAGCTTAATAAGGAAGGAAGGAAGGAAGGAAGGAAGGAAGGAGATAGGAAAACGGGACAGAAGAGCTGAAGAGTATATCTTGTCTGAGCTCGCCCCAGACTTGTCGGAGCGACCTGTACACGGCCATGTTCTGCAATACCGATTCATCGTTCAAACTGCTATTATCTACTCTCTCACTAGACAAGGCATCGCCAGCAGAATCGATATGAAGTACGAGGCCAGCGAGCCAAACCTGCTAGTGGAGCTGCCGCTGTTCTGTTTGTGAGGAATGGCTTCCTGCTCCCATCACGTTGTTTCTGTGTGTGTGTGTGTCGTCTCCACTATATCATATGTCTCCCAACGATTCCGCCCTAGTTGTCAAGACGATCTGGCCATATGCCTCTGGACGAATCTCGTCGCACGCTCGGCGTTTGGTGGGCCGAAGATAGCTCACATGCTGTGAAAAATCCCTCTCCCCTCCCCTCTCCCCCTCCCCCAACCTTCAAGACAGATGGCGGAGACCTCTTTTGTACTGCTGCTTACGAAATTATATTTTTTTAAAAGAATGTCCTCGACAGCTCGTAATTGTCTGGGGGAAATTCAAAACCCAGCAGGCAGCGAAATGGAGACGGAGCAGGGGTCGAGAAAACGGACAAGTGGAGGAGGGCGCGAAAGAGAAATAAAGAATCCGAACTATAGTTGTGCACGTTGCTTCTAAAACAGTAAAAACTGCTGGCGACTGATCGCGTGTTCGTAAAAGCAGGCAAGATACAGGGTAGTCGTGCTCTCTGTAGGTGCTTTGCGGGGTTAGAGTTTATAGTAGGATGCCAGCGGGGGCTGTAAGGGGTGGGAGAGGGGGTTAAGGAAACGCCAGAGTCGCACCAAACGCCTGTATTTTATTCACCATTATTAAAGTGTCATGGCTCGTTGCCAAAACACGCAGTCTGACTGCAATTCTGAAACGTGTAGGCGCGCACATACACAAATGGGCACGTTCACATGGACCCTCGCACGCACGCTTGCGAACGCACACAAGAGTAGGACCTGCGGCACTGGCGTGGTTGATGCACGTGCGTGTTGCTGCTAAGTGGAGCTGTAGAACCGTAGAAGATTGACGCTTTCGCGTCGAGCCCATAAGACAAAAAGGAATGCTGTTGCAGATAACAATTGCATGAATATTCACGACATCACCCCATCACGTCTGGCCACGAAGACTCTAGTCGGACAACGGTATTTTGGGAGTGGGGCGGGGGCGGGATAACGTGCAAATATCAAACAGCGGCGACAGTGTCGGTTCTGATAGGTACTGTACGTACTGATGATGACAGAAACAGAAGGAGCGTCACTGAATGATATGTTAATACTGGCCAGGCGATCTATAACAACTTCCATGTTGAGGAGAGCGCTTTCAAAATGCTAGCACAGATGGGCACTGCTAGCGCATCAGAAGCAGCAGCACTGAGGATTGTTGGGCAGGGACGGGTCTAATGATACAATACTGTTAGTATAAACAGGCAACAATGCATAATATCTCAAACATAATTCCACATTTTACAATGTATACTTTTTTTAATTCTTGGCGATTATATTAATTTGCCTTTAGATGTCTTAGTTATCAAATCAAACTAATAACATTAAAATTAAATTGTCTACGACCATCTGCTGCGCTTCAAGAAGTGTTATGATCTTACAAGGGCTTAAAGCTCGGGTGTAGTTTTGTGAAAATACCCTTTATTTTTAGTTAGTGCCGTACTTGTGCGTGTGGACATGGAAAAAGTTCTTATGTTTTAAACTTATATTCCTATACGGAAGTCTTATTTCTGAACGGACCTGATGTTCTGAGTTGTCAGACAATGAGAGAAACGCCAGTAAATATTTCAGTTAGAGATGTAAGCACAGCAGTTATATAGGTTGATGTAATCATACAACCGATTTTTCTCCAAGCAGCATGATCTGCATTTTTTTCTTATCTGTGGTAAAACAGTATCAAGAGGGTTAATAAAAACTCATCTTAATTGACATTAATTTGCAGTCCAGAGTTCCAGAAATATGAGGGGACGAAATGGTATGGGAAGCCAGTCGTTACTACTAAAGAACTGAGAGAGATAGAGGGGAGAGAGAGAGCATCCCTGCTACATACACTCGACTGCACAATAAATTCATTTCTTGTTTTCCCCTTCAAACAGCCACAAGATTAATATTAGCTGTCACCTCAGAGAGAGTTCTTCGTTGCCGTGTAATCTGTTATGTACGCGAGCGGATCCAATGCGCTGGGTGCAACATATTGTGCGTAATCCCCGACTTTCACTAAATTTCGCGTTTCGTGAGTTATGCAGACCAAATAAACGAGGGTTTGGTGGTTATAAACTTGCTTCAAGAGAATGCAGCAGCGACAAGGTTCAAGGTGACGCACGCTCATAAAAACGTTAATGCGATGTCCTACAGTAATTTATGGGAACCCAGCGACGGCCAGAGACTGTTAATGAGAAGAAAGAAACAAAAACTTTTTATAAGCTTTGCAGCGAAACTGAAAGAGTGCAGAAAGGTAAAGTCTGTATCATAAATACAAGGTTTTGCCGTCCTCATTTTCCTCCTCGTCGTCATCATCATCATCATCGTCGTCGTCTTTTGTCATCGTGATAATAATAATAATTATCATCATCGTTATTTGTGCTGCCGTTTGCTGGTGTCTTCATCTTTCTCGCACAGAAATGTTGAGACTGGACTAACATCTACATATAGGCTAATTCTTAACCCGCATGAAACCTGTGTTTTGTTGTCACACACAACAGGAGCACAAACAGTGAATGTAGGCAGTCAAACAAACTGACAAGGAGACAGTTGTGCGGGGGGAGGCTGGTCGGGCGTGGGGTTCAGGTGGGAGAAAGCTTCTGGCAGAGAAAATTCTAAAACCCTGGTACCGCAGCCTACTAAGGGTGTGGTGCTATTGCACCGAGCGTAAATTATCGTTCATATAATGACCGCGCAGCGGTTGACCTACTCTCTGTTATCAAACACGCACGCGACCAGCCATAAACATGGCCCTCGACCACACTGCTGCTAGGGTCTAACGGAGAACTAGATTACATCTTATTGAACAGACTCCTTCAGCCTGTTCCCCCTCCTCCTCCTATGGTCCTTATGAAGACGCGAAGTCTTCATCCTCATCACCGCATCGCCTCCACGCTGCTACACTCCCCCCCCATCCCCTCGTTATTGCCTTTCCCGTCTGGTCAACATCTGAGAAAGTCTGCATCACGTCACCACTGGCGGACCCCGTATCCTCTCCTGTCCCACTCCGCCCCTTCCAGGCCCGCTTGCTTGCTCGCTGACTTGCTTCTCTCCATCCTCGCCAACGCCTCCACAAAAAGGTAATTAACACACGAGAGGCTGTTGGCACCACAATGATATAAGTATAACTAACTCTTATCGCTTGAGTGCCGAGCGACTAACCTCCCAGACGGTCTGTTGAGCACTGGGAAGTGAGCCACACCAGACAGCTTAATTGCTGAAGGTGCCTGCCTGCCTGCCTGTCTGTCTGCCTGCCTGCCTGCCTGCCTGCCTGCCTGCCTGCCTGCCTGCCTGCCTGCCTGCCTGCCTGCCTGCCTGCCTGCCTGCC
>SMGT01001670.1:887051-912796 GCA_004794575.1 Lanistes nyassanus | reverse complement strand
GGGGGGGGGGGGGGGGGGGGGGGGGTGCTGGTTTATAGGGAATAATGAATTATCTCAACGGCCACCAGACAGATTTACGCCTTTGCAAGGGGAGCCGAGAACAAACAGCATTTGTTTACTGTCTGTCACCCTGGTAGCCATCGACACACTGAACAATTTTGGAGGCTGAATAATTAACCCAGAAGGGAAAAGTATTTAGGTGCGGGACAATATCGTGCACGGCGGGAGTCGTGTCAAGAAAGCAAGCGAGAAAGGATGAGAACATAAAATTTGCGATGTTGACTGCTTCGGACAGACAAATATAACAGTAAATGTATAATTGACAGATAAATATAATTGTGACTGACCAGTGAATAGATAACGGGTAATCGGATATATGCGTTTTCGCTTTCTCATTTCCAGAAGAGAAGGGCAGTATTAGAATAGTGTAGTGATTCAGTCAAAAGAAACTTAATAACTGGTTGTAACAGCAAAGCAGGCAGGCAGACAGACAGGCAGGTAGGCAGACAGAAAAGCACACCATCTAATGAACCCGCATGTGCAGCTAAATCATCCAGTACCATTTAGTGGGCCATGAAGAATTTATCTCGCCAAAAACTGCTGCGGTATCATTACGTGGAGCCCCTTGAAAATGACTGGATCACGCACTTCCATCTTCTCGCAGCGAGATGGTCGGAATTTCCTGTCGCGTCAGCGTTCATCGGAACTTCCTGTCTGGACGAAAACTACAGCTGATAGTTCGTCGGAAACTTCAAAATTCTGAAACCCAGTCTACAATTACGAGCTAGCGTGTCCTGCAATGCGATCTAGATGTACGCGCTCCAGAAATTCCCCTAGGCACGGCAACTTTGATGACCGTCGTCTGCAGTGGAGTGAATTGCTGCTTCTGGGCCTGTGCACAACACGACGGACTTGTCATTTTGTCTCACGCCGCGTGCTGCAAGTGCCGCAGCGCGCACGCTAATCATCGCGCCTCAGTGGAGGTGTGGAGGCGTGGAATGAGATGGAGCGGGCGTTGAGATTTATTTAGTCTGCTCGTGGCCGTTGTTGATGCTGTTGTTGCCGTTATTGCGCCTGCTGCGCTGCTGCATAAGCAGACGTGCGCAATCTGGCTGCAGGATGAGGAGTCTGCACACGGCTAAATGGCTTCCGGGTTTGCTGGACATAGAAGGAAAAAAAAGAAGAAAAAGACGAGGAAGTCAGACTCTCGAGAAGTCACGTACCAACGGTGATATATCAAGTATTTTTAAATTAAATAATAATCAAACTAACAAAACAGTATATAAATATATAACACCTGATGGCTATTCAGGTAAACCTGTGATATAAACCTTGCAGCTAGCACCGCAGCTCTGCAGTGGTTCCAGACAAACCGAAGCTGGTGCGGCAGGGAAATCAGAGTGTATGATGACTGCTGCTGCAGTATCGATTGGACAGCTTCATTCCGAATTTTGCACGTGTGGCAGTAGTACATGCCGCTAAACACCTGCTACGTACGCGGCATGGAATGTGAAATACCTGTGTATAGACAACCCTTTTCATTATAATGCTTGTAGGACGTGGTTTGTGTGAGATGTGTTTGAGAGATTTTCCTGTCTAGTGAATAGAAGTCTCTTTTCAGGGGTATGGTCGTCGGAAGGACTCACATGAGTGCGTGACGTCACGAAGGTTTATCGACATGTCCATCGAAGGTTCATCGAGGTCATCGGATTATGATCGGGTCCTCTGAGCCTCCCAGAACAGCAGTCACCATGGACACGACCAGCGAAAACTTTATTTCGTCAAGGGATCCAGAAAAGCTGCGCCTGTGCCGCAAGGACGGAGACCCAGCTGTGCGCGATAGCCGGAAGTCACCTTTGACCCTGTCGACCCCGCACCAGCCCAGACGTCTGGACTCCACTCCGCGACAATCCTTATCCTACGACTCGGCATTTCTTGCGCAGGACGACGATTCTCCGGAAAACGCCGACAACAGCGCCGCGTGGGGTTTCTCAAGGGAAGAGAACTCTCTCAAACCTGGCGCTGGCATCCGGTGTCGGATTGTCGTACCACCGCCATCAGCAAAAGGCGACGCGGAAGACGAACTGCATCTCGCTGATGCATTCAATTTGTCGCATGCGACAGTCCGTAGTTGTTCGGGTGGTGATAGAGACAAGCAGGTATTGCCCAGATCTCGGCTTGTGTCAGCCTTGAAGCAGAAAGGGCGAGAGAAATGTAAGCGAACTATATCGTTACCAGAATGTCAGCCAGCAGACAGGTCAGCAATGGGCGAGCAAAGAACTTGCTCGGAGTCAGGCCCCGATGCAAGTGTCGGTAGTGTCTCCGAGGTGTTGCGAGGTTATACGAAGCGGGAAAGGACTTGGAGCTCGTCCACAGACTGCGCCCTCGCAAACCCCCGTTACTCCTCTTCGAGCGAAGGTGGCAACAGAAGTCCTCCTGCATACAGCAGCGGTGGCGGCAGTCCGTCACCGGCAGCGGCTGTCAAACGCAGGATCTCCTTCCCGGCGGATTCGGTGCTTACTGCTGTGATCCAAGACGGTGACACGGCGGAGCTGCTGCGGCTGTTGAGCGGGCGGGATGGCCCAGGGGTGGTACAAGCCCCGGGCGGCAGCGGGGCGGCGGAGCGGCGCGGCGTGGACGTGCGGCAGACGAACCACGTGGGCTTGACGGCGCTGCACCACGCCATCCTGGCCAACAACCTGGACGCCGCGAAACTGCTGCTGTGTCACGGAGCCGATGTCAACGCGCAGGACGTTCACGGCTTCTCTCCGCTGCACACGGCAGCCGCCTGCGGGTCGCTGCCGCTGACCTCGCTCCTGCTGCTCTTCGGCGGCGACGTCTTCGCACTCACACGTGAGCAGGAACTGCCCATCGACGTTGCCAAGGACCTGCGCATCACGCGACTGCTTGCCGGCGAGATGGTGCGCCTGGTGCATGAGGAACTGTGGCTGACCTCGTTCGTGCGGGCTCGGGCAGCAGACATCTGGATGGTGGTACGCAGGATGTTGACCTGGATCGTGCTGGTAATCCTACATCTCCTCCCCAAAATGTGGAAGCGTATAAGCCGTTACGAAAAAAGAGACTGAAATTTTGAAGCTGTATATACCTGATCACAATAACAAGAGATTGAAAATATGGAGCCATAAATACGGGGTCACTCGAAAAGAGACTTAAGGTACAGGGCCGTACATTTAATCCCTCGCGTGAGAAGAGATTCCGTGTTTAGAGTTGTATATATCCCGTCACGACAGATGAGATTCAAAAGTCGGAGATAGACTTTTAAGCGTTAACGAGAAAACGTGACTGAAAAGTGCGTGCAAAACCGCACGTCTTGCCTCAAATATTTCGTAATCGCATAAACTGTTAGAAGCGAAAGGGATAAACACACGTCTAACCATCCTTTGGAATATATTGAACTGTATATTTTCCCTTATTATATAGGAGACGTGCGATATCAAAAGAAATTGTGATCCACAGGCGCGCCAGCTTCAAGATGAACAGGATTCTCCCAGCTACTCCCAGTGACCGTTTAAATTCAGTTTCCATGGGATGTGGGGGCTGAATGACATCAAAACCGTAGCCGAGCTAAAGAGGGAACCGAATCTGCGGTAGATTGCATGAGTGCTCTTATCAGCCTCTCCGAAGATTAGAGAGATCGTAAATCCCATTCACCACGTGTATTTTACGTGCATTTTTACTTACTGAAAAACGAATGCCCATGCAAGCCAGACATGGGCTTGGCTGCATGTGAGCTCACTGCTCTCCATTGCTAAGGTCCCATCATCCGGTAAAAGTTAGAAAGACTTCGGATGACAGAACGCTGGTTTGAATGTTTGTAACAGCCTTAAAAGCCGTGAAACAGCTACAGTGTGATTTACGCCCGTCATCAATATTCAGCTCTGCAGATAAATGGTCTGGTCTTGGCTAAGTTTACCAATCCAGATTTCTGAAGGAGCTGCAGCTAGTGATCATGAGCAAAACCCTGCACGATTTAGATCTGCAGTCGCGACAAACTGGGTTTTGTCTTTATGCCAAAAGTGAGCTGTAGTCCAGCTGTCTTTCAGATTCTCTAAATTTCGATTCTGAATACGAGAGTCTGCAATACCACCGCCATTATCAACCCACTTCTAGATCTTTGCATGAAAATAAAATCTCCGCAACGAAGTACGATATACCCATGCATATAAACGTCAGTTTACGGATGTGCCACCAAAACAAAGCAACACCGACGAGAACATTTCTGTAAAAGTTTGATGAGTGTCTGCTATGGGAAAACACCAAAAGGGTATAGCAAGGCAACTCAAAAGACAAAAACGACGGGGCGCTTCTGGTCATAGACCCTTCGAAGCCTGTGAAATGTTCTTTTTGCAGCTGCAGTCTTCTTCACCTTTTCTGCTATGATTTTTTGTGTCTGCTATATAAATTACTGCAACTGCAATAATATACATATACATAATTATATATATATATATGTTTAATATTGACTTTCGTAAAGATAAATTACAATAGTGACAAAATGATAAGAAATGGACGACGACGAAAACGTTGATGGCCATTAACAGCATTATTTTTATTTTGATCAATAAAATGAACTGATAGCTGCGCACTAATGCGTTTCTTGAATTTGCTTAACGGCTTCCTTCCGACGAGCGCTCGTGCAGGATGCAGCTGTTCTGCTCTGTCACTGATAATCATTACGTATCGCGGCATCAGCAGAAGACGCGGTGCAGAAAATGCATTCGTTCTCCGGGCTATGCGTGCAGCCGAGGCATCAGCCCTTAAAATTTTTGGTTTCCTTGTTTCTGTTCTTGTTTCTTAGTGTCTTGTCTTCATTTCCCATAATATCTGGAGGACCATTGCTTTCATAACGGTTTGACTTGCGGGATCGAGCGAAGGTAACGTGTTCAAGAGAAGGCTTTGAGGTGAGCATATGACCTCTCTTTGATACCCCCCCCCAGCGCTGTTCCCTTTTATGCATATTTTTGAACAAAAATATTCCATATATATTTGTCTTTATGCCACGCGCAGATTTCCTTTTTGCATCCTTTTTATTCCTCACTTCAAATAACAGGCGTTAGGTCCTGCTGTCTCTATGCTACTGTTTCATTTAAATTTCATCTCAGCTACCCTGTCCCCAGATATTCTAGCAATCTTTTAAAAACATGTTAAGTGCAAGACAGTGTCGAGTGTCCTTCAGGGACTTCAGATTAACAAGGCCGTCTGCCTATAAGAATTGAACATCAGTGTTTTTTTCCTTACCCTATGTGGCATGAGGGAGCCCAATAACATATTCCTGAGCAAATTATTCAAGGAAAGACCTTTCCAAGGAGAGACTGTAACCCGTTCCGCAGTGGGCGTACTCCTAAGAATGATTTATGACCTACAGCCAATGTTTTTTTTCCCGCAGATCAGAGGGTATTTATCACACGACACAAAGAAAAGACATCAAGTCGATCTAGTAGTGTTCGTGACAAAGTATTCGAACAGGAAACGTTTTCCTCAGAGTTTACGTTAAAAAAAAGCTCATGAAATATAGTAACAGTACTAACTGCTCTGGTACTGACAATGTCTGGGATCTGCTACAGAAGAAAAACCTTTCCTCTGCCATAAGTCGTCTGAGGGCCAAAACATCGCACGTTGATCGAAGTTAAAGGGCGATCGAGAGGAATTGATTCTCGGCGACCGTCTCTTTCTGGTGCCGGCATAACAGCCTGTGTGGATGCTAAGTGAGACATGAAGTACGCGTTCCAATCCAGCACATTCCCATCCCACATACAGAGAGCGAGAGAGTATGGAGGGAGAAAGTCTTAAAACCGTTTCAACATCAGAAAACAAGCATTACAAGGCGAGGCCTCCCCTTTAACCTAAAAGCAAAGTGCACGAAGAAATAAAATCGACTTTAATAAAGGTCAACCATCCCCATAACAATCTTGCTTGGTCACGAGAGTGGGGAGGAGCTGTCACGTTCTTCCTGGTAAGAAAGAAAGAAAAAGAAAAGAAGAAAGGGAACGAAATAAAGGAAGAAAAAAGTCTCAAGTCCTCTTTTCCACATATTGCTTGAAATAAAAAAGCTTGGTGTCTTTACATCAGTGTACATAAAGCACCTCGCCTCTATTAATCTGAGATCGGTGTGTGGCAGCATAATTGGACGATCCATCCGTCCGTGCGTGTGGGTGCGTATGAATGGCTGAGAGTGCGTATTTTACTTGCGAGCGTGCTTCTGTACTTTGCGCGCATGTCACCTTACCCTTCCCCTCTGTCCCGGCCACCAGGCGCGTACGTGTAATGTACATATAGTTACATCAGATAAAATGTATAATTACGTACTCATGCCTCAGTGGAAAGAATTGGGACGCTTTTTTTTTCTTCAAATTGTTTTTCTTTGGGCTCCTTTACTGATTACGCTCTCTTTTATCAGTCATTATAAACTTATGTTGACACCCTGCTCGGTAAAAAACAGGTTAATTTTTGCCGTTTTTGAGCAGGAAAGATTGCTCATCGAAACAGTTCACTCATCACGTTAGTGCCCACATTCTCGCAGCTTTAGCGCCTGCGCTGACGAAACGAAAATTGGGGAGTGGGGCGGTAGGGGAGAGCTTAGAGAGACAGGGAGGGCGGGGTGGGGTGAGAAAATATCATCCTCGACAACAGCATTCGCCTCCCAGGTACCCTGCAAATAATTTTGCGGGGGATTTTCTCGCCGTTTTTGCTTCCTCGCACAAGCATATGCACGGTTTGTCGATAGACGCACACACAGCGCACGAACAGCCAGGGATATATACATGTGCATCAGCAGCATGCAGTTTATTCTGCACGCGCCGTGACTTATCCTCAAACTTTACCCCCCACAGTTCTGTTGCCAACAACAAAAACATAACTATAGTAGCAGTTATTTAACACCATGTCATCTTCGTTTATAGCGATCACTTGCGCGCCTTCCATGTCAACAAAGGGTTCGCAAGCTGTCGCATTCACCACAAATACTCAGAAATGTATGGGATACCATGTTGTTAAAAGAGCATCCTATAGAAAGACGCAAACATTAATCATGCCCAGCTCTGGACTGGGTTCCGTAAGCAATCATGTATGCCCTTTCGGCCAAAATGCAGTTTTGAGGCCCATTGACCCGTTGTACTTTACGTGCATCTTTACGAATGGACAAGAGATACAAACATCTTCAAACGTTCCTATTACCCTCCCGTTAATAAGTGGCCTTACATCCCCCGGTAAACAGGCGGTGCAGGTTTTAAGATAAAGCCTTGCTTAATTACAGAGCAATACACAACTTGCGGTTGGTGCCAGAAAGATTTATCAAACACAAAGGAAGTAAGATGGCACAAACCTATTCCATCAGGAATTTTGTGGAGCATTGTCTGTAATAAAGAACAGACATCAAGAAAAACGGACGACAGCGCTTGATATTACGGCCCATCTCCGGTCACCGCAAAGTGGCGACCAGTGCACGGGACGTTAAGAACAGTTTAGTTTGCCTGAGCTTACCATTAACATCCATCGTAATAATTGTCAGAACTACAATAAAAACACTAGGTAGTACATTTTGTTCCGTTTCAGACTTGTAATGGCTGTAGTGCCCAGCTTTAAATGGTAGAAGTTCAAATGTTCTTGGATCACATCTCATTATGGAAACTTTTCTTTCATGGTTTTTTTCCGCTCCACTCCACTGTTTTCATGTTAATTCTTCCATGGATCTCAGATCACAAAAGAAGTTTGCACAAGCAAAACAACAACAAAAAGGTCAAAAAGAGGTCACTTCTTGAGGCCCCCCCACCCACCAATGCACGGATGTAACAGAAAAAAACCCAGTGAGATCTGTTTGAAAACTATCTGTTGCAGGCAGCCTGAAAGGGTTAGTTTGATAACTATGTGCTGCAACATCACACTTCCCTGTCGACCAAGTTGGAAATGGGTATGTGACCCATGTGTCAGGGAAGGAAAGACAGTGAGAGTGAAGAGATGGGCCCTGCCCTCATGATACTGACCCATACAAAAGAGGGAGTCTTATACACCCCCATTCCCCTACAACCCTAAACTGATCACAGCACAACCTTTAGTTTTATCTTCAAAATAATTGCCATGACATCAATCGCGGCATGACCTTGTGAAGATTGTACACATTCAAACAGTGAAAAACAGACTATATTCTATCTGAACCACACCCAATACTTTATGAATGCCCACTAACATGCGTTAGGTGATATGGCACATACTGTTGCTTGTTCATCGAGAAGAATTCATATCCACAGCATTGAATGCACTGAGGCAGAGCATCTTATCAGGACCACTCTTTGACTGGGGAAGAGGGCAAGTTACAAAAACTTTGAAATTTAAGTACGCGTGCAGTTTCTTTTAAGAATTCAAGGAAGAATTAAAACACAAACGATGGATTTCACACCCTGAAACATCTACTCAAAAACAGTAGCAGTGCACGTATTAAGAGTTCACAGTTTTCTTATAGAATTGGGATTTAGTTCCAAGGCTGACATTACAGGTCACAAATGAGGAGGAGTCTGGTGGAAAGCTAGCACAAGGACTAATTCCACAGAATATCTCACAAATGTCATTGAAGGGAGATAAGTCCATTCTCCAAAGAAGAACACAGTTGCACAGTGCCTTCATGAAGTGACCGCATCTTGCTCCCATTGTCAGTTTATCCAGAGCAGTGCCACATGCACAGAAATAAATCACTGTTATCTATGAATCTCACTGTTGTTCACTCCCCTGTGGTCTGTTGAGACATTCACATACAACATGACATTACTTAAGGTGACTCTTGACATGTTTTAAAAAAAAATTGTATTTAACCATTCAACTTGCACTAATGAAATTTGGCACATGTATTTTACATGCTTCCATGTTTCAACCAAGTGAGTAATGTGAAAAAGGAAATAAAGGTGGTCATATTGCTAAAGCTGTGGTGGAAAACAGAGGGAGTTTGTACCCTTGTGGTGTAGTACTTATGAGATGTAAAGTTATTGTCGGTCCTTAATATGTGCAAGAAAATTCTTTTTCTGTTTCCAAAAACCAATTTAGGAGAAAAATGAAACTTTTTTGCCTGTCAACAAAGACTCCCACTGTCACAGTACTTGAAAACTATCAAAGGAAGACTAAATCCAATGCTTTTATTGCATTCTGCCCGCAAATTTGCATAAGATGACACATTTTTATAAACCCATCTTAAACAGAATTAAAAATTTACAGGGGGAGTTCATCACACCTCGAAAAAATGTTTTTAATAGTTTTGGTTGATATTCTCATGCCCAGAGCCACCTTAAAAGAGTAAATAAGATTTTCATGTACAACACAACTTTGCTTATTTTTAAGGTCAAATACCAACACACAAACACTATGTCAGCAATGATTGTCGGGGTCACGGTCAAAAGATGCATTCAGAAGGTTGAATTTTTAAGGTCACTAAGATTTTTTGCAAAAGCACAACAAAACATTTTTCTCATCATTGTTGCATACAATTTAATATGCACCCAGTAAAATACAAACGAACAAAATGAAGTTGCAATAGTTTTGCTACCAAAGAAACTCGTCTGCAAAAACTAACTATATAACAAAACCTACAACCTTGATGCAGCAAACTGCTTCTTCAAATAAAAGTTTTGCACAGGCAGGTAACCACAGGTTTAAAAACTGCATAGCACTGGCATAAATAATTGTTCAGAAGCCGATTTTCTTTTCAGTTTCGACCTCTTCTTCCACCTCTCCCTCGTCCATCGTGACCTCTACCACCCCTACCTCCTCTTTGATAGTCTCCTCCACCCTGGTAATTACCTCCCCCATGATAACCCCCATCACCCTGATAATTGCCTCCTCCTTGGTACCCACCCCCTCCCCCTTGATGATACCCACCCCCTCCCCCTTGATGATAGCCACCCCCTCCTCCTTGATGATACCCACCCCCTCCTCCTTGATACCCACCCCCTCCCCCTTGATAGCCGCCACCTCCTCCGCCCTTATGGTACCCACCACCACCTCCCTGGTGACCTCCCCCACCTTGGTAGGCACCTCCACCTCTCCCCCCACCACCATAGCCACCCCCACCCTGATCCCACTGCCCTCCGTAATTTTGCGTGTTGGCCCCTCCCCACCCTCCTTGGACACGACCACCACGCCCACCGTCACCCCCACTGCCTCCTCGCCCACCTGAAAGTGAAGAGAAACAGACGATTGTAAACATGCCCAACACTAGCCAGCCTCCCCCCCCTCAATAGACCCCTACATTATGTTTATAACCCATTGCAAATCAAGGTGTTCATGGATAAAAAGATAAATATAATAGCATTTACTTTGGGATTCACTTCTAAATTTTCTTTCCAAAATGTCCAGATAGACCCATGTGATGTTAGTCAATAGACACATCTCAGTTTCGACATGATGAAAGAGATGTGGTGCCTAAGAACTTAATTACTCAACATGTGTTCCAGGTACAGTTTTTGACCGATACTGTGAAAAGTTACTGAAAGATGTTCTTGATGTCATGGGTGGTGAAAAGAAATATAGAATGCATGACAGAGATAGCAGCAAGAAATGTGTTGCGAAACTCACTATGGGGTCGCTGGCCCTGTGGACCACTATCACGCTTGACAAATGAAGGCATTTCTGGGGGAGGGGGCTCTAGCTCCCACGCTCTCCCTCCACGATCAGGCACCTGAGTAAAATACCAGCATGAGTAAAATCAAAATTTATCTAAACATTTTAACACTTACCTCCAGCTCAGCTGAAATGTAAAAGCATAATGTGGTACAATTTGTGAGAAAAAAAAAATCCCAGATATGCATTTAAATTATCCATACCATAAAATCTACAGAAACTACATATTTAACATTTTCCTAAAAGGAAAGAGCCGTTAAAGACAACGTTCACTCTGCAAGGGCCATATCAAAGTTATGGACAGCCGCTGCTGAGGATTTTCAGAAGTTCTAACATTCTAAAACTCTAGGAATGGATAGTCTCAGAAACGTCCATTTAAAAAAAAAACCCTGTTCATTCTAGATTTTTGGCTGTGGATAGCCTAAGAAATCTCTATCAAACAAACTATGGATAGCCTCAGAAATCACCAGCGATCTCTTAATTTTAGATCTTTGGTTGTGAGTATATTAAAAATCTCTCATAAACAACTGTCACTTCTAGATTTTTAGCTATGGGTGTCCTCAGAAAACTCTCATAAACAAATTGTTCATCCAAGATTTTTGACCATGGATAGCCTTGGAAATTTCCAGTCAACAATCTGTTTTAGATCTTTGCCAATGAATAGCTCCAGAGATCTCCAGTAAACAAGACGTTAATTTATATTCATCAATAAACACTGGAAAAGATGTAAAAGAAGGGATGGGGAGGGGGGATGGATTTATCATATTTCTCCTGATTCTCTCACAGTTCTTTATGTCCAAGCCCAAGACTAGTGTGACATACCCGGCCAATAAGAACTTTGTTGATGGAACACTCTTTTCTGGCATCCCCACTGCTAGTTTTCTGGATCTGAGTCAAATCTGCAATACATATTTGTTCTTGAGCACAAGACTCTCAGTCATAATGATTTTTAATGCGAAAACAATTTCATACAAATCATACATGAAACCAAAATATTAATCACCTTTTCAAAAATGAACAATTTTTTTCTAACCTTTCCTTTTCCCAACACTGTCTTTCGCATGCTTGATTTGAATTCAAGTATTGGTGAACCTCATTACAAAATGTCAATTACCACAAAATTAACTCAGTGGATTTACACAGCTTCTAGCATTTGAAGATGTACAAAATGTTACTCACTATCCCTAGCAGCTAAAATTTCGGGTACACCAATAGTTGTTTTCACCTGAAGTTGTGAGCGGATTGGTTGGTAGACTTGCGCAATTTTGTTCATGTTAGACTTGCAAAGAAAAAGTACAATTTTGTCCATGACATAAGACTTACCTAAGCATTTAGTCTGGAAATAAAATCCTTCAGCGTATAATAAAATGGGTTAACATTAAAGGAATGACTACTTGTTTAAATAATCTTGTTTAATACATAGCAATTATAATATAACCTTGGCATACAATGCATGCACATAACTCTGACAAGGGGACCGAAAAGCCAATGGAATTTATAGATTTAATTAAATTTTAAAACTGTCACAGTGAAATTTCTTCTTCTCTAACATAATGTAAATAGATGTGATATGACATGTATAAAATAATATTAAACAGTCCCTTTGACATTCTTTTGCAGTTTTTTTTCGTTTTTAAACTGCCAAGGATTATCTTACTTTTGCTTTATCTGACCACATAAATGATTGGATTGTAACATCAAGTCGCTTGAGTAACATCTCACGACGAATGTGGTATTCCTGGGACAACGTAGCATTTACTTCAAGCACAGTCTGCCACTGTTTCTCCGAGAGTCGTGCTTTAAGCAAGGGCTTGCCAATTTGATCTGGGTAGGTCGCCATTAATTCCTTTATCTGCGCACAAAAACAATGTACTATACGTATATCTAATAATTTCTATTTGATCAAATGCACACAACTGCTTGGCAACCAAGCTAAAGCATTTTAAAGCAGATGGTTGACACTCAAGGCTAAGACCATCGTTACCAAGACGGGTACGAATTTTCCTGCACAAAAAGTTTACACACAAGCCCTCACTACTCACCTTTCTTTGCCTGCATTTTGATTCCTACATTCTGTGGAGAAGCCATATCACAATGACTTACTTTTGCCTCTATTTTGCTGAATAACTGGAAAGCTTGGATGTTGGGAGGTGGTTTTGGAAATCCCAGACCGATCAGCATTTTCTTCATATAGCTAGCGACTTCACTCTCCGTCTGAGGGGGGAAAAGGTCACTTATCTTTAGTTACATTGAATTGATAATCCTCCACAACAGACAATAAAGATGGGAAGAATGATTGAAATGGGGAACACGAAGTGATGATTAATGTGAAGCTTTATCAGCATCTTCATCAACTGTACTCAAGATTATGTTACCATAAAATGTACAAGGTGAACAGAACAGAAAAGCAGATACAGTCATACAAGCCAGACCTGATAAAAGAAAAAAAATTATAACTAGGTTCTCAATAGAACAATGCAAAAGTCTCCAATGATAATGTTCTAAATGTCCTTTTATCTGTGGGTGCAGTGAAATACAGAATGCACTTATTCTACTCATGCATCTATACAGCAAAACAATGGTTATTTTAAAAAAAATGTTGCAGGTCAAGAACATTTTATCAGCTGCAATGCGCAATAAGCATTTAATTACACTACAGTACAGCAAGCAATACATTCTTCATCTTTTATTTCATATTTTCAAAGAACATGATTTTTTATCTGCTTCTCTAGAAACAATTATCTAGGGTTCTATAAAAAGTCCCTTTTACAGGTTCTGACAAAGTCCAGAATGAAAATACAGACCCACATATATTAATGAGCAGGTATACCAACTGATCACTGACTTCTAATTTAAATCTAAAACTGCCATTTTCCTTCATGACACTTACAAGTTTATCTTTACTAAGCATCGCACATTTTTGTTCTCACCTACAGATTAATTCCTAACCTCAAGGTGCATCAGTGTTTAGACAAATAAGACTTTTATGTTTGGTGGAAAGAGATCAGGAAAGTTGATTGTTTGTTCCTTAATGTCCTGACATAATCAAGGTGTGTATCAGGACGGTGGGAAGAGCAGGAAAGAAGACACCAAAGACAAGTGTATGGACGAAGATTGACAGAGAAATAATTAAATGTGTTGATAATTTAGTGCCAATCACACCGTGCTGGTACATCACTCTCCCTCCCCATGTTCTTCACACATGTAAAACCCAATATCGCCTAAAAGGGATCCTCCCAGTCTCCATTAAAGAATTAAATTAACCTTGGCACCCACCTGCACAGCTGAGGAGCCCTTACTGATCACAAGCACACCAGGTCTTTTCTTGGCAATCATTCGTACAGCTTGCAGTTCACTAGTTAAATAATCTGCAAAGTTACAATAAAATATATTTCAATGAAAATTCTTCACAGATATCGTTAGCTAACATAGATGTGCAGTTTCTTTTCTCCTAGAAGAGTCCTCAATAACAAATGTTAAAAAACCAAGCAGACTGGATGTTATCATGGGTGCTCATGTTCTGACAATCTGAACTACTGACATCATTCCAAGCGTTGGATTGTTCTTTTACTAATTTGAAAGAACTGAGGTGGAAAAAAGGTCCAAGAAAAGAAAGAGCAACATAGCGACATGCAGCAAACACCAAAACTAAATATAATTGCAACGAAGAGTGTAAAAAAGTTATACTTCCCAACAGATGTTTCTTACCTAGTAGCTGAAGACACAGAATGTCTGTTTTCAGTCTGTCATTGACAGGACCCTCAACCAGATCTTTGTAAGGGCAGCCTACAGGAAAGAGCACAAAGACCAATAACTATTAAGATTATTTTAGTTTGAGACAATTAAAATAAAAGTAACAGCAGCTTTTAAGTACAACTACATCTGTGGCTATGATTCATATCACTTTTGCAGAATGATATTAGTAACAAATTAAATTCTATGCCTATGTATCCATATATTAAAAAACCACCAGTACTTCAAAATGGCTGAAGAAGGACAACTAAAAAAGCTTTAAAGTCTTACCATATTCCCTAAGGAAGCCACTGAGTTCTAAAAGAAAGTTTGATGCATCACTGTCACCTGAAAAAAGTTTGACATACAGGTACAGTGTTAACAAGTTGTGTGAAAGATATCACTAAGACTCAAATATGGCTGCAGCATTTATACATTGGCAGACTCCTTTACATCAGGACAGCAAAAGGACAACTGTACTATTTTTATGTATGTATTAAGCTGACCTTACAAAGCGTGTATGGAGGTAAAACCAATCACTTCTTTTTATCCCCTGGGTGATTGGGTTGGTGAGTTGACTGTTCAAAACTTCAATACAAAACAGTTGCTGAACTACACAATGGAAACATGTAACAAGGGTCACCAAGTGACTTACCTGTTTTTAGGCATAACTTTTTCAGTTTATAGTGGATTTCTGTGCTATGTAATGAAAGCACTGGCTAAACTACACACCCACAGGTGTTAACATGGTTTTTTATGCATAGTTATTTTATGATTGATTTTTGGGCTATGTTGTTGTTGTTATTATTATTGACAGCAGTTACTAAGCTATACAGCACCAGGTGTTCCAAGCTCAGTTCATATAGGAATTCCCAAACTGGGGAGGATGACAATAATAGATTCTCTTAAGTCTTAATGACCTCTATTATTGTATTAATATTATCTAAAACTCCTGATATGATGTATGTTTCCTCATTAATAAAAAAACAAATGAGGACAGAGCGCTTAAATTATCAAATTATCACTCCAACAGGAAGTACCTGAAATGCGTTATGTTGAGCATTTCAAGTACTTCCTGTTGGAGTGATATGTTTCCTCAATTGATACTTAACACCAATCAACACCCCATAAACAATTTTCTTTGGTCATGTTTGAAGCCTTGGTCTCAGTACAATAAATGGAAATTTATACTTATTCACTGTTTAATTTCACCTTGATGCGTGACATAGTTGACTGAATGAACATTTATACACAATTCACTGTTTGATTCCCGCACTGCCTGTTAAATAAAAGGTAACATCTTTATAGATAATTATGACAGACAAAAGGACAAGTTTTCTTACTGGCAATTGCATGCACACGTTCCTCTATTCCTGTAAAATCTGCAATCTGTTGCACCAACCATTCCACCAGCTGTGTATAGGGCACTGACTTTGTAGCTTCTTGCACTGCTTTTGATAATGCTTCACCACTTGTGACTGCTCCTGTATACCTGTGCAAATTTAAACAGTTAAAACAATCGCAGTTTTTCTGCCATGTATAATAAAATTGCATTGCATGGTTCCCCCTTCCAAGCTCCCAGTGAGGTTACTTCAACTTACACTTACAGATTGAGATGGGTGGCTCATGTATTGTATTGCGACCAATTGTTTACGTACACAGACGGCGCGTTACTTCATTCCTAAGGGATGGAACACCGTTTCGTTGCTGATAATGCTTCATGCCGTGAATACTCATATGGTTAAAATTCTGATCTGACATGGTATGCTTTAAATAAAATCCATTTAGTACATCACTTAATCATAATGTACATAGCTGTACAACGCTGCTGATGATTACGTGGTACTGGTACAGCAAAAGGCTTTGTCAGCAGACAATAAAAGTGAGAGAATGTTAGGGTTAAAAAAATTTTTTAAGTTGACATAAAGAGAAAATATCGTTAAATAACTACCCTAAATCTTCCAATGAATCCAAAATATCATTCTCCATTTTCTCCATTTTGGTATCTCAAAGTTGTTACAGAAGATACAGCACGAAGTTTCAGTCGGCTGCTTGACGCATGGCGTAGTCTTAAACACCAATAAGCAAAAGAGAAATAGTTTGCCTCGGGACTATAATCTATTTTTATCTAATCAGAACGTTCGCTGGTCGCTTGCTCGCATACTAGTAACGGAAAATGGCTGCTTCCTTGAAAGAAATCGTGCTCATGTATCAAAGTCTAAAACGTGAATGGGATAAAAAGCCTCCCAATCTTGATCGATGTGGTGAGATTTTGTTAAAACTAAAGGTTAGTTGATATGAATTATTTGTGTGTTTTTATATGTCTGTGATTATGAGATTCTCCTAAAATAGAATTTGGCTTCAAAATCGCTTTGTCACAAGTAGCTAGTCTGCTATATTAAAAGTATATACTATAGTATATTACTACGGTAGTAGTACAAAGTAATTGAAGGGCTCGTATTGAAGTAGTTACATATAGTATTGATATAAGATCAATAATATATTATTGTGCTCATATTTATAACGTCTTCAGAATAACAAAATCAAGTCGTTGATGTTGATAGAGTGTGTAGACGCTTGGAGTTGAGAAAAACAAATTTTATAAACTAGGCTTAGTATCCCAATACCAGAATAAAAGAAAGTAATGTAAATAAGATTTATGCGAAACTTATTTTTTCAAGCTTGCGCTTACTGGAGTCACATTTCTTCCTACTGATGAGAGCAACCCATCCAAGCAAGAACTACTGATAGCAAGTAAGTTTAAGTTTTACTGGTATTTTTCCACATTACTAAGGTTATTTTTTGCTATTACGTATTAGTGTTATTAGTATGCAGTAAATATAAATTTTTGCTTCAAAATTTCATTTCATACTGAAAGCCCTTCCTTTTTTTCTCCATGAAGATGTTATTAATTAAGTGTCTTGCATTCACAGATTCATTGGTTAATAACAGTATCATTGACAGTTTAATAGAAACAAGAAATCACCACAGCTATAAATATTCATACATTTGGGTGCAAATAAATTGTCAGTAAATGTTGCATATTTTGTGGATACCATCATCATGCGCAACCTGTGGCTTAGTTAAAATAGATTGCTGATTTTTCCTCTTCAGGAGACATTCTTGAAATTGGAGCACAGTGGGCTATTGCCCAGCGAGACATACCTGCATTTGAGCGCTACATGGCACAGCTGAAGTGTTACTACATGGACTACAAGTACTGGTCCTCATGCTCAGTCATATTTTCGTTCTAACTGTTTGAGAGATTTTTTTCTTAATTTGAAATGTGCTTTCTAATAACTTGCAAAAATTACACAGATGAGTATTAGCTGGCACTGTTTACTTAGCATTTTTCATGGTTTAGTTTCAAAGAATTCATTTACTTCTTACAGTTACAGCTGTCTTTGAAATTGAAGTGGATCTTTATGAAGCATTTTGATGTGAAAAAAATTTACTTTTTTTATGGGATGTACTTGGACTATAATCCATCCTGCTGCATGCTTTGCACATGCATTTGATGGTATTGTGTCAAGGATTTAGATGCTTCTCTTTTTAGAGACAATCTGCCAGAGTCCACTTTCAAATACCAGCTTCTTGGCTTGAACCTCCTCTGCCTTCTTTCACAAAATCGACTTGCTGAGTTCCACACTGTAAGTTGGCAAAACAAGTCAAGCAGTGAATGTTTCATGTATGATGTAGCCCTTATTCATAGGACATCAGAATAAACAGTACCTTTCTCTTACAAACTAGTTTATATCATTCATTTTCTGTTTTTGTTTACATAATGATAATTGATGTTCAGACTGGCCATAAACCAAATAATCTTTCAGTTTCACCCATCAAATTCCTTTGATTCCATCCAAGGCAAAAAAAGAATGTGTGATTGTGCCTTGCTCTTGATATCTTTAAGTTTGAATTCCTGTTTGATGTGATTTGAAGTTGATTTGCTACTCAGCTACTTGCTTATGCTATCATTAGTTAAAATGTGAAAGTATCTTGAAGCTTAAAATATGTTGGTGGGTGTTTTGGGAAGAATTTGTTCTTCTGGAGAGTGATTCTGCACAGTAAATTTGTGAAAAGATGTGATGTCAAAATTTTTAGTGTTAAATAAGTTTTTTGTATTTTGTCTCTGGCAATGGTTTCAGGAGCTAGAGTTGCTTCCAGCGAAGGAGCTGCAGACAAACATTTACATAAAGCATCCAGTGTCAATGGAACAATACCTCATGGAAGGAAACTACAATAAGGTGAGAATTTTAAATGTCTTTGTATTTTGATGTTAAGGGATGGTTTTGTTTTTGGTTTGTGTTGCTTAACATCCACTTGCAAACTAGGTTTATCAGTATAGTATTCCATGTGGCAAATTAACGTGCTGGGTCACTGAGACTGCTGTTGCAACACAGGCTTCAGTCCCACTTAGGCCAGCCAGTCCTAGTACTGTTCCCTATAGTGCCAGTGGAAGTGCAGCTACTAAACTGCCAATTTTTAAGTCAGCCAGAACACAAATCACTGGCCTACTGCCTTGGAAGCAAACAGCTTAACTGTTTAGTTAGCCCACTGAATGGTTGTAAAGGCCATTCAAGTGCTCCTTATTCCTACAGAGAGACCATTTCTGGTATTTGTACTATTGTTGGCAATATTTGATATTTAAAACATACATGGGGGGGGGGGAGATCGGATTCCATCAGAAGTACTTGCTCTTTGATCTTTACAGTGCCCTGCTTCTCAGTAGAGTAGATTTATTGATGTATGATTGTAAGATCTTGTGCTGGGTATATTTCATGCATGTTTTATGTCATTTCTAGGTGTTTTTGGCTCGAGGCAATGTGCCTGCTGATAACTACAACTTTTTCATCGATATCCTTCTCAACACAATCAGGTAGGAAACCAGAAAAATTCTAGTACAGAATACTTGTGGACAAACAAAGTGAGCATTTGCTGTTAATGTTGCTTTAATTATTATTAAAATATGCAGTAGGAATGAAACTCGTGGTCACCATTGTTATGCGTACATGCGTATTTATATATGTGTATATAATATGCATATGTGCATGGTTTCGTGTGCACATGTGAATGTAGGTAGGAGATACCTGTATTAAATACCTCATGTAAAGGTGCATATTATCATATTTTAACCAGTGCCCCACTTTGTTTTTGCCAACAGGGATGAAATTGCAGGTTGTATTGAGAAAGCTTACCCCAAAATTGCCTTGAGTGAAGCAGCCAGGATGCTGTTTTTTGACACACAGAAACCAATGACTGATTATGCTCAGAAGGTTTGGCTGCCTGCATTGTTGCAGTTCTTTTGGGGGGTGGGGGTGGGGAATCTTTCTCACCATCTTTATCTTCATTACTGACAGCATTGAAAACCATAGCTTTTGCTGGTAGAATTTACAGACATTTGTAAAATCAGCCTTGAGGACACTGCTGCTACATCAGATGATTTTGAAGCCTCTGGTGTGATAACATAGCAAGCACAAGTAAACACTGTGCCATTGTCCTTACAGAATAAGAATCAAGCGCATCTTGGCAGACGTCAGAGTTTGCTGCTGGGTGCTGTGTCTGATTCAACAGTCACCAAACTAGTGAGAATCAAGCGCATCTTGGCAGACGTCAGAGTTTGCTGCTGGGTGCTTTGTCTGATTCAATAGTCACCAAACTAGTGGCCATTCTTCCGGTTCTTTCTTCATTTCATCATTTATAGTCATGTTTCTTGTGTTAGAATGAAGTCGCCATACAATGATGTATTTTTTTTCAATTTGTCTTTCAGCGGGGATGGAACCTTGGAAGTGATGGTTTCTTCTGTTTCCAGCTAGAGCCCAAGCACACAGATGAAGTTATTCCTGCCAAGATGCTAGCAGAACGGACAATAGAATATGCGCGGGAGTTAGAGATGATAGTGTAGGGCATTTGTGATGTCAGAAGTACAGGTCTACAGTTTTACAAGTTACTGCAGGGTCTGGTCGGTCAACATCCATTCAGTAATCAGTAATATGCTATTTCTTTACAACTAAGAGAAAATTAGCTCGCAAGCAGTTATTTTTCTGAATATTCTTCTGTTTGCTCTGCAACAGTGAGTCTTGGCATACATGGGAAGATGGACTTTTCTTGTTAAAAAGTGAAATATCACTGTGGACACAATATTCTGTGCTGTGGATGTGTGTGTGAGTGGATGTGCGTGCATATGTGTGTGTATATGGATGTGCATGCATGTGTGTGTGTGTGTGTGCACATGCATGCAAGTGTGGGCAATGGTAAATCTGTTTTGCAAGAAGTAAATTTATTGGCATTTTGTTCATTTGGTTTAATAGTAGATATTAATATGCAAATAAATTTTTTGTGATCAGTTACATCTCCTGTCATGTTTGTTTACATATACTTGTGAGCATTTGTTGAGGGGTGGTGCATGCACATACACAAGGTCATCTGCATATGATTGTCTGTCAAGGTAGTTACATCAATAAAGTAAATTGGGGGAAGTTTGAAAATGAGAGCTTGTTAACATCAACATCTTTATCCTTAATGAGCCATCTTTTTCTGAGATACGCATTTTCCCTCTTCCCTTGTAGAAAAGCATCTTCAAAGCTGATGCTGAGATACTATCAGCATGTGGACTGTTCTACACGTAAAGATCAAATCTTAGATCACTGCTATACCACCATCAAGAATGCTTACCGTGCTGCTCAGGGACTCGGACCATGCTGCGATTCTGCTGCTCTCTGTATACACAGACAAAAGATAAAGGCTGTGAAGCCTGTGTCTAAGCTTGTCAAGAGGAGGTCCACAGTGACCATCAAGGCCATGCAAGCGTGTTTTGATTGTACTGACTGGAACATCTTCAAAGAAGCTTCAGCATTTCCTTTGAAGCATCTGTAATCATGATACAATTCTCCGACGAAAACACTGTCGAAGGACTTATTTCTAAATCGGATGAGATTGTGTACTGTGAGCAGACAGCACAACTGGTTGGCTGGTGCTCCTCCAACAATCTTGAGCCTAACGTGTCCAAAACTAAAGAAATGATCATCGATTTCCAGAAGCCCAAAATCCCACTCGCACCCATGGAACTAAATGGTGTGATGGTTGAGCAGGTCGACACCTTCAAGTGGCTCGGTACAATCATCTCTAAAGATCTTTCGTGGACCGCTAACACCACATCCATCGTCAGAAAATGTCAGCAGAGACTGCACTTCTTACGACAGCCAAAGAAATTTGAGGTGCACAGATCTATCCTTGAGAAATTCTACCATGCGGTGATGGAAAGCATCCTTAGTTTCTCAGTCAGTCTGGTACAGCAACACCAGCAGGAAGACACGGGATCAGAACGTGTGGTGTGCAGCGCATCTGAGATCATTGGGCAGGAACTTCCATCACTTGCCTTGCTGTACTCCTCACATCTCACTTGCAGATCCAGGAACATTGCTGCTGATGTGACCCAACCAGCTGTTTGAACTCCTTCCATCAGGCAGACGCTTTCAACCACTTAAAACTAGAACAGCTCGCTTTCCCAACTCCTTTCCACAGGCCTCTCTCTCTGTTAACAACTGATCTGTCTAGCCTAGCTACCTCTCTAGCCCTCCTTCCTAGTCAGTTGCCTTCAACATGGCAAAACTCTAGGAATCAGTGTGTGTGTGGGGTGGGGGGGGGGTTTGCAGGTATGTGCACCTGCAGCATGGCGAGGGTGCTGTGTATGGGGAATGTTCCATTCTATTTTAGGATTTGACTGTTGGATTGCCCGTGTTCTGTGACACCAAGAAAAACTCCTATGCTTGCATGTGGGAAATATAAAGTATTATCTTAAATGGAATTAGCATGTTAGGGTATACAAACCAAATTTGTTTTGAGGTGTTTGATTATAACGGGAATTATGCTTTGTCGTTTTATGCAAATGCTGTTGATCCTTTTGCCTCCCATCGTAATTAGTGTTAGATATTAGTATATGAGAAAGTATGGTGCTTGTCTGCTTTCTTCTTTTTAATGGCACTTGTAATACTCTGTACAGATACATGAGAAAATCCTGTGAAACAGTTGCTGAAAAAAGACCGCCCCCCTTACCCTCTACCTTTCTCTCACACACGCTGTCTTTCTCTCGCACACACTGCACAATACATTTTAGAGATGCTTTCATTGTTCAAAGTGTTGGTTTTAATTAGATTCTTAGCAAATGGCTTTATCTAAGGAATATTACAGAGTAGCATAGACAGTTCCAAATTGACAAGGTGCTTATCTTGATTTCAGATTAAATGGATACATGTGCATTCAAATCTATCAGAATCTAGTAAAGTTGTACTTCTCATTTTCACAATAACACAAGACCAGTATGTGAAGACAATGACAGAAAAAATTGTTTGAGGTTTTGATGGGAGAGTAATCCAGTTCTTTTACCATGTGAGGTGTCCTGGAGGATATATCCTCTGGTTTGTGCTGTCTCTGGATCTTGCTGCTTTATTGGGTAGACATTACCTGCCCTATGTCCAGGTGAGATTATCTCAAGTTACTGCTGAAACCGTATCATCACCCATGTTCTCAGGTGTAATTTATGCTTCAATGTTGCAGAGAGTTATAGATTTGGATCTTTTGTCTGGTACACATTCTTCTCTGCGTTCAACACTTACTTATAGACTAGGGTTGGCTTCCAGGGGCTTGGTTTCTATTAACCCTACTTGTCCCTTAGGAGTCTTTAACCCCATCTCGCCTCCTATGAGACACCATTCAATTCTCACTTGATTTTAACTAAGAATCTAAATACCCTCAAGCATTGCAACATCATCCCTGAAGGGCACAGTTCTGCATGTGCATGTTGTGGAGAACTTTTTCTTCAGGAGTCGTAGCCATACAAGGGAAGGTGTTAAGATTGTGTATGGTTGGCTTCATGATCTCAAAATGTTGGTGATAGTGAAGGCAGGCCATAACAAAGTACTATTTGTAGTAACTCACTCCTGCCACCACTGCAAAGGATCATGGATTCAGATTTTGTGCCCAGCACACGTGGTACAAGTTTACAGGGCTGCCTCTGGCGGGTGTATGTGTGTGTGTGTGTCTCTGGGTACTTGACTTTTTCTCCCCCATCTCTTCTTCTAGCACCCTACATAACTCTCCTCCCCCTCCCCCCATGGAGAGAGAGCATGTGTTGCTGACATAATGTTAACCACTAAACCAAACTGCCAAGAGTCTTTCAGCTTGCTGGGATACCTGTCATCCCCCATAATATCTCTCAATGGGCCTATTTTTAGCCTTCTTTTGCAGAATTTGTCACAGCTGAAGTCAACATTTTCAATATTAAAGAATAACCACTTATACAAAGCACAAATTAATTTCAGATCCCGAACAAAATAATGTCAATTTCAGAACACAGAACTGTGTATCCGTTACATTACCTTTTAAAGGAAAATATATAGGGCCTTCATTGCCTATTTTAGGACTAAGCTACATGCCGGCGCTTGTGTTTTGGTTTTGCCGCTGTAGGTCGTATACATAAAATCTAGGATGATATAGAATCTGGAAAACAGTCTGGTATTTTTGTAATGCTGTTTTCTCCAGTTTTGATCACACTTGCAAACATATTTTCTTGCACATACATATACACGTCCTGGTTCACAAATTTACAAGTTTCTTTTTAAAAAGGCAATTCATTCCCAACTGGAAGTTGTGCTTGCAGTCGCCATCCTGGTTAGTTTGAATTGTAAAACCTGGTATGAACGGTTAGGTCGGGGATTCTCTGTGTGGGTGCATATCAGGACGGTGTTAGAGAAGCTTATGAGATGCCACACGTGGGACTGCTGTCACAACACGGGCCTCAGTTGCATTATACTGACACCCGGCAAACCAGTCTTAGTACTGTTCCCCATAGTGCCAGGCGTCTGGCAGGGCAGCTACTAAATTGCCAATTTCTAAGTCTTAGGTATGACTCGGCCGGGAAACAATTAAACCACCGACCTCCCGCCTCGGAAGAGGATGCCTTTTACTGTTAGATCACCGAGGCGGTCTGGGATTCTGGACAGATAATGATCAGCGACACGCAGTGTGATTGGGAAAGACGGCTTACTGGAAACTTCACAGGTCCTTTATATGGCGAAATCTCAGGCATAAGTAATCCTGCAGGGAGGTAATTGTGTTGTTAAACATAGGGGAAAAAAACCCCAGATCAAATGGCAGATAAAGCAGACGTCAGTGTGTTGTCAGGGGGCGTCAATGAAGTCCACCGGTTCCCCAGACGAGTCAAGTTCATCCGACAGGGGAGGTGTTCGTGAAGGAGAGGGGGCGCTAGGACGTTCCGGCAAGTCCTCTCTGGCAATGGGCGGCAGCTGCTTGAGAGACCTGCCCAGTCCGTGCCGCTTGGCGCCCCTACGGAGACTCACGGGACCGCGATTATCCAGTGGACGAACTGGAATTCGTTGCGAGGCTGTGACGTAGTGAGTCTCAGCGCATACTTTCGATGTCGACCTTGTGGTGCGCCTGTTCTCGTGTGTCGGTCGTCCTGTCACTCTGCTGAAGTCGTCGAGGTAGCCGAGGTGGTGTAGGGGGTCGTTGGCGCTGTACGCAATGGCAGCCACCTCCTCGTCGAGCAGCTGCTCGTTATTTTCGTAATCAACATTGTCGTAGACGTCAATTCCGCCACGGTCTTGGCTTTCTTCTTGTAAGGACGAATTCACTATCTAGAGCAAAACGATTTAAGGATCGCATCACACAACACGAACTTGACTTTCATTGACATTCATGTAGTTACGAGAATTAACACAAGGGATCAGTAGGCCTTTCATTAATTACGAAGAAACGTTAAGTAGAAAGAGACCTGAAGACAGCTGGGAAAGAAAGTATTGTATTACAACAAGAAAGTATTGTATTATAGATCGCTGTAACCTCAAATAATGAGATGCTGAATGTCGCAAAACTTTATGAAGGAAAAGAGGAGCTGTTGAAAGCCCGCCATTTAATTCGAAGGAAGAGAAGTTAAGGTGAAAAAGGAGTAATTGTCACCTTTCCTATGCTAGGTAAAGGCGCCTTCCTCTGCAGCCGAAGTAAGGTGGGCTGTCTCTCCAGCTGATAGTCCCTCACAAACCTTATCATCTCCTGCGTGCCAGCGTCGGTTTCTCGCTGCCGATGATGGTGGTGGTGGTGGTGGGGTGCCCGACGGTTGACGTTGTCATAGATGGGCGAAGCGGCACGTGTGGTTCTGGCGCCCACCTGTCGTCGGGGAGATTTCTTTGTCCCCTCGCCGTCCTCGTCCATGAAGCTTGCAGTGGGCATCAGCAGGCCACGCTGCCTTGCGTCGCGCGCATAGAGCGTGTAATCTGTACGAGAGGGAACACACCTGACTTTAATTGTGCGTCATTACATACGTCAGTCTGAATCCAATCTTCTCTGTGCCGCAGATAAAATACGGGGGGGGGGGGGGG
>SMGT01001670.1:849733-886391 GCA_004794575.1 Lanistes nyassanus | reverse complement strand
GGGAAACAGAAACTTAAGTCGTCTACGTCTAAGATAACCGGAATTCATTTTCAGTTGTTAACTTCTATATTTGCGAAGAGTTTCAGCAAGTATAGCGTCACAAACCTCTATTCCTCGTTTGAGTAAAGTCTGTATTGTAAAGACAACTAACATTTTGCCATCCTGTTGAAACTGTAAATCAGATTCTTACCCAAAACAGATTATCCGGAGATTTTTTTACGTTAAAAGGATGCTCTATCAGCGCGCTACAATGTGTACACTTCATATTCTTTGATACTGTATATAAATATACCTGCTGTGTCTATTATTCTACATGACTCTTTGGAATAAGAATAAAGGTTGCCTTGCATTTAAGTAAATGCAGTGTGTCTAACGGGACATTGTTCATACCTGGATTTTCCTGAGGGGATGGAGAATTACCTGTGTCATTTATGTAAGGCATACCTGTTCTCCTTCGACTTTGCCCCGGAACGTATATCATAATTATGCATTTCTGCTTTGGCTCAATTTTCGTTGGGTCGTGTGCATATGTAAGATATAATGAAAAACAAGATTGCCTTCCTGTAAAGAAAAAGTAGCTTCCTTACATATAGCTGGTAGAATCGTGTCATAATTATACACCCGTTCCGGTCTATAGTCCCCGAAAGTTCTTTATCCCATGTACTGGGTGAGGAAATAATCTACCCCATTATTACCTAGGTGTCTGTGTATGTACGTATGTGATAATTACGGGTTAATGTGGTTGCTTCAAACCTGCTTCTCGTTTGCTTTGGAGGAGGGGATTGTACGGGAAGACATCGGTTTGCATACAGGTAGCCTAAAGCCTAATGCCACATGAAATGGTTTACCCTCATGTTTGACGCAGTCCGTCAGAACACACAGGGCCAAACTTGACTTCTCTATGACTTTATAATTGTTTGCTGGTTTTCGTTTCTTTGAATACAGACCGCTTTAGATGAAACGAATAGCGTAACCTGGCCTTAAGTGTGACAACGTGGAAAGGTTGCATTTTTCTTGAAGAATGTCAGAGTCAGCCAGCAATTTCACTGGACTTATACAATCCGTCTGACCTCGGCTTAACTGAAGTTATGTCTACAGCGAAGATTGTGGAAGAACAGTTCTCACGAATGATCCCAAAATAATGTTCTCGCCATCAGGTGCGCAGTTATGCGGATCGTATAACATGCCAAACACACGCGGAGTAAGGCGGCATTATGCGCATTCACAAAAATGTCAAGAATCTGCAAAAAGATCAGGTATAAAGATTCCCGCCTAGCTTCGATCCTGGTTAAACGTTAAGTCGATATAACATTTCCTGACAGGTCCAGTCAGCACTTAAGCGATCCTGCAAAATGGCGAAAAAAGTTTATGCAATTAGTCTGATCGCTGGGGGCAAGTTTTTTTTCTGGTTACGTGGGAATATGGAGTGACTGCCACGCTTGATCGGCGGGAAAAAGACCAGCGAAATTACCGCTGGTGGTGTGAATGGTAAGGAGAGAGTCAAAGGTCAAATAGCGCATAATCTTTACTGGCATCTCGCGAAGCCGATCGGCACTCCGTCATTCCACCTTTTGTGGTAGGCTCTGCATACTTAAGTACGAAACGGCGCAGGAAATAGATAGGTTATTATGCACCACCTGCAGAGACCACCCTTGGAGATGGATCGAGCGTTGAGACACTCGAAGTCTCGTGGCAACGAGAAAGTCCGAGAACGGTGTGCACAGCGTGACACTGCCTGACAAAGTGCAGTTGCGATGTCGGTCGCTGGAGGACGATGACATGACTATCAGTTTTAGATGCTGATAGCAGAGTAAACCTGTGCTGTCTCACAGAGCTTTGGCTAACGAACATTGTCAGGAAGTGTGGCATATTATCTTTTAACTGCAGTCAGCAGTTATCGTCATAAACATTCTTGAGGTCTTATGGTCTCAGGTAGCAGACTCCGTGTCTCCGTCAAAAACACTTTTCTCCACCCACCCACACATATCATCTGTCCAAGAACCTTTGCCATCGTTCATTTTCTGCCAGCTTCGCACAGCACCACCGCTCGTGGATCGCGACGCGATCAGCGCGTGGTAATAGTATTCGCGACAAAAAAATCCAGGTCAAAAAGGTCTCAAGATGTCAAAGTGTCGGTAGCGCGATGCCTTAGCGACAACGAGGAAAACCTCTCGTTTGTGTCCCGCTTTCCCCCACACATCCCCGCCTAGCCCAACGTATTTTATCTTATCACCATTATCTGTTGCTGTACCACGAGTCCTCATTACCACCACAGACGACACACTCGAATTTTACAGGAGCGAGGAACACTAATTTTAAACCAGTATAAATTCAGATTTTAAAGCCACTGGAAAAAGTTCCGTCTCAATGAAAACTGCAAATGTTTGAAGGCGAGTAAGCGATAGAAAAATTGTATTTGGGAGGGCAAAAGTTGTTCGTTTTCTGGTGTATTTCATGTACATTTTGTGTTCGTCAAAAATTGTTTATTACAAGGCAGAAGATGAAAGTGGAAATTAAGATCTGCTTGTCAGTCGGGGTTAACACCTTCGCATGCCAAGTTGACAAAAATAGAAATTTTATTAAGTCTGCACGCACGGTTCTTTTGTGAGACCTTCGCTTTTGCCACTCATTTGCACAAGAATGTACTGGGTAAAGGCAGCCGGGATCACGACAATATGACAAGACGGATATGAGAACAGTAGAATGACAATAGTTGATAAAGGTCATGACAACATACAACAAAGTATAAAAACATGAATCAGATTTCAAGAGAGGAACACGACGAAAAGAGTGCAGAGAATACTGACGGTAATTAAACCCCAAGTGTCATTTAATAAGTCCGCCAGTACTTTATACGACAATCTTAAAGATCGCAGCTCCAAGTGACAATCTTCAAAACCAGTGTCTTTAAAAAGTTTTGAAAGTATCGTTACGAGCAGCAGAAAAATCTGTTAAAAATTGACTTCAACGTGTACACAATTGAGTAAACGAAACGTTTCTTATGGGAAATTGTATTCTTTTAGTGCAAATTACATTTTTTCGATCTTTAAAATTTTATACTCTCTCTCTCTCTCTCTCTCGCGCACGCCCGCCCGCACACACCGACACACACACACACACGTACGTTAGCAATTACACAAACACACCTATCTACTTGCATACACGAATAACCACATTTTTTGCCGGAAAAAGCGATAAAGTTCTAAATAAGGTAAAGCTATTTAAAAGCTTGAAACCTCTCCGAATAGTATATATATATATATATTGTACGGTATAAGAGTAGCGAAAGTGTTTGAACTTCTCTATATGTGCTCACCAAAGTTAAGTATAATTTCTTTTGAGTGGTGTTGGGTTATGTTTATTTGTAAAGGATAATTGAAGCCGGCAGTGGCAGTATGAAACTATAAGACACAAACGGAGTGCGTGCACACGGAAACATCTTGAGAGGGGTTTAGTAAGCGATAAATTTAATTACTGGATACCACCTTACCGTTTGATTTCAGTAAGCTTACTACTGACTCTGTTAAAAGTAAATCCGAATAGTAAACAGTAAACCGAATCCAGTTTCAGTTATAGAAGAATATATACATCTGCTTCTCCTGGTAGGAAGTGTGGTGGCTGGGCAAGGTGGGGTGGAAGTCGAGAGGCGTGGGAGGGGGGTATACTTACAAAGGGCAAACAGTGAAATAAAAATCCCCGGTCCCAACCACGTGCACCAAGGACATCTTGGACCTCAAATCTGTTATCGATATTCAGCGACAATCAGAAGAGTATTTCATGAAAGACAGAAGAGTCATACCTCTTTTCTCAGTGTATTTGAAGAAATTAATTGCAGACAGCACGTTGTCGAACGCCGAGTACAGGTGAGCTGCTTGTTGTTGTGCAAGCAAGCATCGAAAGAGCGGACTACACACATTCGCTGTGTACTGTATGAACTGTACTGCAGTGACGCACGTTAACTAGAGGTGCACTTACCTATAGCTGTGAAGAAGATAAAGAAGTTCTTGTGATGGGATCGTCACGTTACTGTGCACCTGTGTGTCCGCCTTCTATGCCTCCCAGTACTGTGAGTATCCAGCACTGCCGAGAACACACGCTGGTGTTTGTAAAGGAGTTTTGTTTAAATGAGTCTGTTGTTCACATATAATAACGTCACGTCAGAACTCGGTGGCAAACGTTTCTGATTATTTCGTTCACAGCAAACGCTTCGCGTCTCTGACATTTATACTGTGACGGGGTCGTAACTGCAAATGACTTTCTGAAGGAATTGCTGATGACCTAACGGGCAAGCGGTTTATTCTGCTCGAGTGCTTAGAAGGCTCGTGTATGAAAGGACACCCAGAATACGCCAGTCTGTGTCAAAGAGCCTCAGAAAGCGAAAGGTGTCAATGCCACCCTTCGCAAGCCAAAGACCGCGGGTTCTGGCAGGAGACATGGCGATGTTGGTATGCGGCGAGGTGTCTCTAATGCGGGATCAGCTAGAACAAGGCTTGTGTCAGGTACGGTAGACGGCTTCCGTCAGGATTTTACTTTTACTTGTCTTGAAGAGGTCCTTTTCTAATCTACCGTACGAAAGCATTGGCCAAGTTTGAGAGCGCGCGAAGTGAAACGTGAGACATCCCGAAGTGTTTGAACGGGGTTCAGCGCTTCTCTGGTCGTGATGTTTGATGTCCGAAGCGGACTTCCCGATGTGTCTGCAGCTCCCCTTGATTGGCTGGAGCCTGGAGATTGGTAACTCTATCGCGTGGAGGTGCGGGACTCGATCAGAACAATACAACTAGTTTGAGTTTACATCGCCTCGATATATTCTGCGGCGTGTTCGAATACAATAGCTCATAAAAGAAAACATCGCAGAGTGAGCTGCGCACTTCGTGAAAGGGTTTTACATTAGACCTTCGCCTCCTCATTAGTTTGTTTGAAGAGGCGTCGTACCTCTCATATGTGGCTGAGTGTTTGACAGGTTCTAAAAGCGAAAGGAAACCGTTGTTGTTTTGAATACAGCTAATGTGACATGTTTTGAAACGTTGTCAGCACTCTGACAAGGCCAGCAAACAATGTTCTAAAAACCATGTTAATAGCATAAGGGATTTACGGACGCAGAAAATTATTGAAAAGGATTTTATTTCTTGGTGGTTTTGTTTGCAGACTTTAAAAAAAGCCTTTATTTCATTTTACGAAAATGAAAAATTATCTTCACTTTAGTTTAACTGGACATGGCGCATCAAAGACTGCTGATATATAGCTCCAGCCTCTATGGCGTGATGTAGATCTCCAGCCATGGCCAGACAACAAAGTCAAAATTTAGTATCCTACAACTTTGGAGTGCCAATGTCACTAAGACTGAGCTGGGAGCCAGCAGTGTCTGGTCGTTGATACGCCAATTTATTTTATTTTTCCTTTGATGTACTAGATTACCCGAAAGGTTCTGATTTTAAGATGAGCAGAAACCTTGATATCTGAAGATAATCAGAAACTCTTCTTACATCGGTACAGGTATTTCCCGTCTTAGGCAAACCTTTTCACATCGGTGCAGGTCTTAAATATAACGAGCTTAACGCGCTCTGCAAATTTGTTTACAAGGCCGATTCTCGTAAGAACATAATTGGCAGATTCTTTCACCTGGATAGGGGTCAAGGTGGAGGGGCATTTGGGGGGGGGGGTCTCTCCCATTTACGGAGTTAAATCTAGTTTTGGTCAAATGTGTGAAGCGAACATTGAAATACCGATTGCCGATTTCCTTGGAGAAATAAATGGGGAATACTCGCTTTCAGGGTAAATTAAGGTTCTGAAGATAAATGTGAAACTCTGGCATCCTATCATAAAAAAAGTGTGGTTACAGGGAGGGAAAAAAGCTGCTTGTGTGTGGACGGGGTTGGGGGAAATGAAACCCTCGCCAGACTAGATGGCGCGTGCGTCATGAGCTGATGTGTCCTGGGAGGGACATTAAAGTTCAAGTAACAAGAGTAGCACTCCCCCCACCCTCCAATCATGCCTCCTCCGTACCTCACAACCCTCTTCCCGTTAAAAAGAAACCCAGGCCGGGAAAAGTGAGCTTATAGTTTGATAAGTTCGCCCCTGAACGCTCGGGGTCAAAGGAAGGTCATAGTCCCTGACTGTCAAAATGGCGTTGATATTTACTTATTAACACAGTGGCAGCCTGTACAGCCAGCCCTCTCCGGAAACTGCAAGGCTCTGCAATACTGGTTTGGCACTGGGATTGCATTAGAGTTCTGTTCGTGTTCGCATTTTGGCAAACACAGAACGCCCAAAGGGTTCGTTCATCCCCAGAAATTTACATTCACTTTTAACAAGGATGAAAGAAGATACAAACGATCCACAGGAAACAAGTTCCTGAACTGCCTAAACGTGGTTCTGTCCGTCTTCTGTGGTTCTGTCCGTCTTCTGTGGTTCTCAGCCACACTAGTCTTTCTTTCTGTCCCTGAATATATGTCTCCGTCTGTTCCTCTCTTTTTTCTTCCTCTCTCTCACCACACACGCGCGCGCGCCCACGCACGAAACACGCATTCACGCGCGTGCGCGCGCATCAAACACAACGGAAGTCAACGGAAGCCAGAGGCCGATCTGTTGGCTGTAAAATAACCAGCATCTCCGCCTCCACCGGTAGCCTACATGACTATAACCACAACCAGCTACAGAAGAAAGCACAAAAGACTGCGACGAGAACCCAAAGAACAAATCACTTCTGAAGGAGAAAGGACAAATCAAGAACATAGACAAACACGCCGCGCTCGGAGGACAGGCCCCCTGCTCTTGCACCTGCCAAGAAAGTCAAGAAAAATGCTCGCCTCATTATGGAAATAAGTCGAACGTGTGAAGACGCGGCGAGATCAAGGGCTGCCGTAAAGTCTGGCGAGGTATTTCAGCACGTGGCAGCTATAATCCAGCGCAAACCAGGCGACCCTCGAGATATCGACGAAGCCTCAATGGTTTCTCAATGCTTCACTCCAGTCTGACGGGTGATTTGTCGTAATAACCACCACCCTCAGGCCTGCAGAGTTTTCACTAACACAATCAGGTTCAGTTACTAAGGCACGGGGTTAGCTTTGTTTTGCGGCACAGATTACGAGGGAGCTAGCGAGAGAGAGAGAGAAATGTAGAGAGGGAAAGATAAGTTGTTTAACGTCGTCACCTCGAGTTCATTACATACAGAGGGAAGGAGGCCTAGGGTGGAGGGTGATTAGGGGTGTGGAGGGATAGGAAGGGGGAAGAAAAGAGGAGCATCTGCAGATCCCCCCCCACCAGCCCCCTGTAAACAATTAGTGCCACAAGCAGAGAAAGTACACAGGATCGGAACTCACGGCCCTCTGTATCGCTGAGAAGCACGCGTTGCCGCTAAGCTCCAGGCCACACAGAGAGGGAGAAAGGGAGTGAGCGAGTCGAGAGAGTGGGGAGGGAGGCGCAGATAAAGGGGAGCCGCTGGCCGTTGACGGGGTAAGTACAAGTTTTACTGCGACACTTGAAACTTTTTACCGATGGGCAAACACGGGCAGGCTTTGCAATCAATCACAGATGAGTGCATGCGAGTACAAAACGCGAAGACATTAAGCGTTCTTAAGTAAAGTATCTTAGTTTGAAATAATACAAGGTTGAGTCGAGGCAGGCGCTGCCAGCGTTTGAACTGCAAGAATTGCAAGAAGCATAAGGGATTAAAGAGACCAGAGATATTTCGATGGGGGTGGGGGTGGGGTGGGTCGATATGGTGGGAGTAGCAGCGCAAGGATGGGACCAGAGCAAAGAGTGAAGAAAGCAAGAAGACGGGGAAGTGCAAGCAGGAGGTAAAGGAAAGGGTACGAATAAAAGAAAAGAGGGACGGTAAAGAGATGAGTGTGAAGACGACAAGAAACGACAGACAATACGATTTCTCGTCAATATTGAATGAAACCACGTCGTCACCCGAACTGAGCTCATAATGTCAAATGACGCCCTGTGTACATTCGCCGAGCTGACGCTTTAAACATTATTTATTATACAGGACGGAGATTAAAAACCACAGCGGCGATAGGTAATAATAATAAGAAAAATAAATGCATCGCCGACCGAGTAAGCGAACGAAGAAACAAAGGATGGAGGGAGCGAACGAGCTCAAGGACAGACAGACTGGGTTAGGAACAAACGGACGGACGAAAGAATAAAAACAAAGCAATGAAGGAAAGAAAGAAGTGAGAAAGGAAGGGGAAAAATGAGGTAAAATCATGATAGAAAGGGAGTCGAGTTGCTGATGTTAAACATTTGGCTTAGCTGATTATGCTAGTGAAGGACAGTACCTTCCCGACTGCAGTGCATGAGATGACAGAAGCCCGAACACGCAGTTAGTTGAGGACAGGCAGGAAGTCCCACGGTGTCTTTTCAGTGCACATCTCGTTAAGCAGTATCAATATCACCGCCCATCTCGTAGGCGGAGACTTCGTGCAGCCACAACACAGGTAGATGAAACGGGAACTAACTTGTGGACACCTGCGTGATAGCACCGTACATAGAGGGGAGGGACCAGGTGGGCGCTGTCAGGAGCGAGACTTGGAGACTTTCTCCTCGCCGCGAGTGGTCGAAGCAGGCAGGGCACTACACACTCGCTGTGCGATTCTCGCGAGTTAATTCTGGTCCAACGCAAGCATGTGTGGGTGGGTGCGTGCGTGAATGTGTGGTGTACACCGTTTACAAATTTGTTGGACTACCTTGCACGGCAACAAATTTTACAGACTATACGTGTTTATTTCCATTCCATTTTCTTTCTTTCTTATGCGTAGTCTTGTGCAAACCTTCCATTCGTTTTTTTTTGGCATAGAAGATTTCTTCCCCCATTCGATCTCTCTTTGATTTTGATGCGACATATGTGAGAGAAAGGTCAAGAAAGTAATCGTGATTATTTCGGTTTAACGTGACAGTACATAAGGCGGGTTTTGTGCATAGTGGATTTCAGTTAACAAATTGCTGCTGGATTTTAGCTAACTTTGAGAAGACGGCAAAGATTAAGGTAATACAGATTTTATATAGGATTTATTTACATTTAAAAACCAGTTTGTTTGTCTGCAGCGCTTACAGTTATTTCTTGGAATTTTTACACATGCAGCCTAAAACGTATGCCACACGAACAACCATAGACAATTCAATATGGCAGGCAGTGACTGACTTAAGAATTTGCAGCAATCAAATTAGAAACCAAATACTGGCTTAAAGTTTTTTCGTCCTAGTCATCGTACTTACATTCACAACTAAAAAAGATGCCGCACATTTTTGAATAATAAATGTATTTCTATAATTATTTCAGACGGTGAGATAACGGGAGTGCATGGGCAGGTAGCACATCAGCCCCAAAGCCGAGTTTTGAGTGATATAGGAATGACTACTTGCGCTACCAAACATGCTCCGACATGTCGTACACCCGCGATCGATTTTTCGCCTATCGCTTGGTGGTCACACAAAATCCAGATTTGTTGGCCTGGAACAACATTCCCCTTCGTCAGATCCCGTCAGGTTTGAAATATTGACCAGCGGGTCAGGAATAGCCAGCTGCCGTTAGTCACAATGCTAGCAGTCTGTGTGTTCGACAGAGCGAACGCGAACTGTCGAGCGCAAAATTTTACGAGGCTACAGCTGCCTGCTTCGAAAATACAGTCTTTTTTAAGTTTGAAAGGGCACGCGGCTGTGTCTGTGTGCCTAATCAAACGTATACTTGCTCGCTCACACTCACCCACTCTCATTCGCACTCCCTCACCCAGGGACGCATGCGCAACTTCAAGGCGTCCTTTTACCTATAGCTGGTCTACGATTGTTGTGCTCAACACAGCAAACAAAACCAGGCACAAGAACTCAGACACACAAGAAGCACGCAATGTGACCACAAAATAACATAAAATGACAAGCCGACAAACTTTGGCAATTAGCTGCGAAAAGATGAATGATGACCACTGTTGTTACCTGTGTTTCTGATTCGCGTAGCAGTTCCCGCTCAGACCAGTCGCGGAACCATCAAAGCAAAAGAGATTTTTGTCATGCCCACTAAACTTATTATTAGACTGAGTTTCTGGGAATTCAGAACAAACTTCGATTGTCCGTCCGTCCGTCTGTCCTTCCAGCTGTTTGACAGACCATCCATCAACACCAACAGCTTAATGTGTGGATGTTTTCCATTGCACATCCAAGGCCGCTTGCGATCAGGAATGAGAGAATGTAATATTCGCCACGACTCGCAAATAACTTCTGGACAGCTTTTTCTATCTTTAAAATAGATCTTCAGTATCGAAATTATAGTTTACATCATCTTTGGGTGGGGAGAGGGGGACGTACCTTTTTTTCGGGGGGAGGTGGGACGGCTTTACAAATGTTGGGTGTTACGATATACTGCTACAGCCGGAGAACATATACTGCACAGCCATAGAAGCCACGTTACAGTGAAAAATATCTTGGTTTAATATCTTAGTACACGTACAATCGCTACTTTGGCTATGGGGCAACCCGACGCAGCAATAGAATATCGTGGATGTTGTCAACAGGGGAGAAAACCGGGTGTGAGAGGGTCGTCTGCTTCTAAACAGAACGTGCTTTGTCCTGAATAATAGGCATTGCCTGCCACATCCACGACAACGGCCATCACGTCCGCCCCGCCGGGGCCCGCCCCTTTCATCTCGACTTCTCTCACAGCTGTCGCCGTAAATACAGAACCAGTCACCGCAGACCGGAAGTGACGCTTCTGGCCAAGGGAGATAAGTCCACGTCGATATTCTAGAGCAATGCGGGCTGAGCATCCTGACCCGCATGGCGAGCGGTCAACCTGAAAAGGGAAAAACGAACTTCAACTTTGGCAAAATTCATTTTTAAAAAGGGGCCATAGCTATAGCAACTCTTCAGGGCGTTTGTCAAAGGGCGAGGTTAGATCTATTCCAGGACAGTAGTCTAGCGCGAATCAGTTATAGAAGGTAATTTAAATCCATAAACATATGATTTTGACTACCTCCGCATTGTCGGTTTACTTGTTATTCTACAATTAAAGATTTATCACGATTAAAAATTCTAGGCTAATAGTTTCCAACGTTAGCTCGAGGATAGCGGTACATTTTACGTAAGGGCCCAGCAGACTTGCTTGGTCTTGATTCTTTACCTGTTTTGTCTAAACAAGTCGCATAAAAACAATCGTTCGGGTTGGTCTTACATGTAAGTGGGGTGGATGATTCTGCACAAACATTCCCTAAGGCCAAAGACACAAATCTGAATGAATAAAATACGAAGGTCCAAACAAAACATAAGATATCTGATAGAATAAACTCTATATAGAAACGACCAAAGCAAGAATGATTTTTTTTGTCCCAACAGTGGTTCCTATCGAGAATGAGCCACTGATAGCAATCAAAAGTGGACTCGATCAATGGGGCATACAGATATGTAACAGCAGAAAGCGATTGCAAGAAATATGTTAGCAGCATTGCGTCGTGTCTCTTTCACAAGCCTTGTGTTGTGCAAAGGTCTTTGAACAAAACGTTGCGAACCGCCAGTTCATTGCATTACATCATTTGGTGCAAGCCATGTTCGCCACACCACGACGACTTTTACCGACCTGTCTGTTGGCGAAGACGCACAGGTTTGTGGCGGGGCTGTCCACGCTGTCTACGCTTTGACTGTAGTCGTCAGTGAGTATGGTGCCGTAGACAAAAGCCAGGTCCTGGCTGGACGGGTGATGGAGGCGAAGCTGCGTTCTGGCCGCCTCTGAAGACATGCTTATCCTAATTAAAAGTGGCGCTAATGTTTTGGTTGCCGACTTGTGTGCATTTGTGCGTACCTGTATGTGTGTGTGTGTGTGCGCGCGCGCGCGCACGCATGTATATGTACGCACGCATGCACGCATGTGTATGTATGCGCATGTGCGTGCGTTTGTATGTATGCGCGTGTAAGCATGCACGCACGCACGCACGTTTGTATGTATCTATGTATGTAATGTATGATATACTCATGCAGGCATTTATGTGTGTGTAGCCATGTAATGTATGTGTGTGTATGTTATGCATGCTTGTATGTATGTATTATGTATGTATGTATTATGTTGTATGTACGTACGTATATGCCTCTGTTTACGTGTGTGCGCACAGGTATGCAAAGCCTGATGTGTAAGATCTAAGGTCAGGGGTTGGGGTGGAGAACATAAAGGATAGATGGAGATGAAAACTTGTGGGTGTATATGGTGTGCATAGAAGCACACAGGCACGTGTGGCCGTGGTATACTTAACTACAGAGCCAGACTCAATAAATGGCTCTTTTTCTTTCCTCATGGTTCGTTTGTACTGTATGTTTGCCTTCTGCCTGCCTGCCTGCCTCTTTCTCCGTCTGTGCGACCGTCTCTCCGTTCATTTACTGTATAGGCGTTGATGTCTCTCAAATCTTTGTCTCCGTCACAGAATAAACGAGGACATAGACGAACGGACAGACAGAAAGACGGAGAAAATTAAAATAGATTCGAGACTTACCGGTGACAGTTTGGGCAATGTGGGCCAGCTTCCAGATGGGGGTGACGTTAAGATCAAGTCCTAGACGGGAGGCAGGCACAAAGACATAGAACGTTCCGCCATAGCTGACGTCAACCACGACCTCACCAAGCCCAGACACTGATAAGGTCAAATCTGAAACACCAGACAGGGTCAAACTGATGTATAACACACTGATAACGTCAAATCTGAAACACCAGACAGGGTAAAACTGATGTATATCACACTGATAACGTCAAATCTCAAACACCAGATAGAGTCGAACTGATGAATAACACACTGATAAAGTCAAATCTGAAACACCAGATAGAGTGGAACTAACGAGTTTGCCGACTGCGTGCGAGGATGTAGGAATAGCAAAGACAGAACTTTGCTGCCAGCGTAGGATATCTGACACCTCGAACTTCTATAAATAATTCCCTCACAAGAACCTTATTGAAAGAGATCTGGCGTGGGTGTGACTGGCAGACTGCTCGAGGTAACTTGTGAAATGTAATCGCCATTTAGGGACGTTGTTTATAGTGCGCACGTACTTGTGTAATGTGATGCGGTTTTCGTAGTGGTTTAGGCCTGTTTTGTCTGTGCAGCGCACTTTCGTATTTGTGTGCGTGTGTGTGTATTTATATATATCTATGCGCGCGCGTGGCAGCGTTCAGACGCTTGCATATACTTTTGAAAGTAAACCCGTGTGATTTTGTACAGAAGGAAGCACATACGAAGTCGATACCCGATTTAAACACAAACGATGGGACACTCTCGAAGCTGACGTGGCCAGATCCACTCATGTTGTATTCCACGCGAGTTTTGACGAGTCCACAGGGGCACTGAATAACCACTTCAGTCTCAGGGGTCACTGGGGTCACTAGCTTTCTATCCACGACATACCTGCACAAGCAAGAATATATTTATGCCTAGTTGTCGGGAACTTGAGGCACAGTAATACATGCTTCTGTTGACTATCATCCTTATGCAGCCGTGCTAGCTACGAGCGTGGCCTTCGAAAGTACTTTCGAAGGCCACGCTACGAGGCTCAGTAAGCGGGAGAGAACTGTTCCAAATATCCCTGTCATCACTTATACAGGGTTACCTCCCTCGAATTTCTGTCTAACATGTTATATAGTATACTGTCCTCGAACGTTCATTCGGGTTTTGCATGCTACATAGATGTCTGATGATCAGTTACGCGTGTTGTGTTTTAAAGTGCATTTGAATCAAATTCATTTGAAAAATAAGATACTATAGTTTAATTATAAGTCATAATACAGAACTAAGTTTTAGTGCAGTCGACGAATATGTAATGTCTTTAAAGTTTATTGCGCTGACAGCGAATAGGCAACGTTAAGCCACAGAAGGAATATTTAACTTTAAAGCAAAGTTTCAAAGAACGCTTGAGGACAAGGCAGAGGACGTGAAGCTAACTCCATTGCTCACCGGCCCAACGCAATGACTGCATGTCCGCACATCGTAGAGTAGCCTTCATTATGCATAAATATGACCCCCAGGTCGGCATCTGGCAGGTCAGGAGTCACCAACAAAGCTCCGTACATGTCACTGTGACCCCGAGGTTCGAACATGACAAACTTCCGGTAATGGTCAACGAAGTTCTTGAGCCACGCCCGTTTATCGAGCACAGTGTTACCCTGTACTTTCGGGAATCCGGATTCAATTATGCGAACCGGTTCTCCACCAGTGTGCATCTCTATAGTCCTTATTTCTAGTTGTGGCGGAAATGTAAGCGTGTCAAAGTTGGCCTGCATATTCCTGTGTTGACAGCATAAAATAAATAAAACAAAGTTGCATAGCAAGACGAAGCATTTTCAAAATAAAACTACAACAGGATGGATAGGGTAACAAGAAAATGAAAGATTTTTTCTTACAATGGTTGTTTCCTTTACGGCTGATTTATGCAAAAATTAACTTTGCATATTTCATGGGAAAATGCAAAATAGGTAAATGTATAGAATCTTCTCTTGTCCTACCTTTCGTAGTACAGGCCAGTTGCAACTGACAGAAACCTTAGAATTTAAGGATCTTTACCGTGTATGCAGAAACACACGACAAGATTACTAAGAGAAATTCCAAACAAACCAGGGCAAGTTCACACGTTTGCTGAAACCAGCAGCAGCAGAGGAAAGGAGCATATATATCGAGGTGTTTTGCCCGCCAGGAGCAAGAGCAAAAGCTGGCATGTTGTTGACACATGCGAAGACGTTTTCCTTTGCCTGAACGTCCCACGTTTTCTCACCGAACCCTGCTGCCCCCCCCCCTCCGACACACACACACACAACTCTCTGTCTCTCTCAGCTTCGCCTAGCAGCCTATTTTACGCTCGTCAGCTTCATTATAAGTGACCCAAGCTTGAACTCTGTTTGACTAGCCAGGATTAATTTCACATATGTTCAACACCACACTGTGTTAGTCACTTCCATATCCCTCATGCTCTACGCTCTCAAAAGTGAGAATTTTCAGTAGACACAGCCGGAGGTACTGCTTAAAGTTTCGGTACTTATATTCGCACGTTATAAGCAGGTCGGACAGTCTTTTTCCTGAAAGGTCAGAGCACTTCGGAAAATGTTTATGCGGCGTAAATATAAATATTACGCATTACGATAAACGTAACTGTATGATAATGAGCGAGATGGTGACGACGATGATTTTACTTACAGTTCTTTTATACAATTCTACTGCAAACTTATCTGGAGTGTTTAATGTGTATGTTTACTTACAGACATACGTACCAACGTTTACCAAACAATATAGACGAAGGAGAGAGAGAGAGGGGGGTAACAAAAAGAAATAAAGAATTATAAAAGTATGTTGGGAAGGAAGAATAATAGGGTTGGGGTTGAGAGTAGGGCTTGAGAGGACGAGGGGGAGGGGGGAAATGAGGGCACGGGGCTGTCAGAAGAGAGCGAAGCAGAGTGAAAGCGCTGTTGGAAAAAGAATACGAAGTATATATCAAGCCTTCAATCCTTTATTTTCAAAGATCATAACAATTGGTATTAGAATTGTCCAGACAGTATGATAAAATCAAATGCCACAATATCAGAATTAATTGTTCGCGTGGAATGGGGAACCAGGTACTTCACATGGATTTGAGGTAAATCAAGAGCGAATGAACGGACGGGGATAGAAAGAAAGAGGAAATGTTTGGCATTTGGTTTTGTCAATAACGCAAAAGAAGCAAAAACTGGTTTTACTGACCGAATTACATTGCTTTAACGAGCAAAGTAACAAGGCAACATTTGTTAAAATCCTGTTTCACAAACCAGATCTTTCTGGGTTTTTTTTTCGCGAGTGAGAGCTAAGGATGACCCTACGGGAAGACACAAACAAAAAGAACTAGGCGAGGGGAGGTAAGAGGCAGAAAGATAAAGAGGAACGGGTGTTTGCGACAGAGCGGGTCATCGTTGAATCATAAGACAATACTCGAATGCAAGCATGATTTGTATAAACGTTCCTAATCCAAATACGCGATGTTCTTCACTTCGACTTTCACACTATTCCGAGATCTGTTCCTAATCCAAATAAGCGATTTTCTTCACTTCGAATTTCAAGCCTTTCCGAGATCTTTTACACTATTCCGAGATCTGTTCACACCATTCCTAGATCTGTTCACAGTATTCCGAGATCTATTGATCTTACCTCACATGATTGACCAGCGCATGGTAAAGTACAATAAACGACCTGAACCCAAATTGCGAATGAGTTTCACCGAAAGTGGATCACATGTTCCACGGAAAAGTAATATATCGCTACAGCATCTACCACACTGAGGTTAGGTGTGAAGGAAATTTACCGCTCTAAATTAGACGAAGCATTTCAGGCGACAACCGACTAAGTTTTTCCCGTCGTTTACTAAGCCAGCACTGCGTACAGATCTAGCGAGCTGCCAGAAACATCTTTTAGATCGCACTCGGAAAGAGAAAGGTTACAGGTAAGCTCCACATCTGTGCATTCAGATTGTTATTAGATGGCACTGGAAATTTGCAACGCGTTACCATCGCATTTGCAGCTCTGACTGAGAGTTTGCCGAAGTGTCCACTTACTAAATTTGTGCGTTTGCACTAGTCATGCTTGTCAGCAAGGGTATTAATCAAGGATGTATAAGCAGTGAGATATTGTGTACTAGTGTTTGTGCATGTGTATGCACATTCACCCCTACGAGGATTTGCACATAACGGTACTCTTTCGTGTATGTGAGAATACACCTTTGCCACGGTGTTCGTAAAAAGCACCCAATATTTCTCCGTAAAACTGGCCAGGGACCAAATAAAGACACACAATATCACACGCGGGAAAATATACGGCAACTCAAAACTCATGAAACGCTTAATAGTACTTCTTTAATTAAACACAATTCAGAAATCAAACATCCGTAATTAGCCATTTGAGAGTTACTGAATCTACCCTTTGGTGACCGACAACGTAATGTTCACCATGCAGTTACTGGGGATTTTTTTTTTCAAAAAAAAAAAATCAGTGCTGTTTTAAACGAGTGCCAGTGTTAGATAATTTGTCGACAGCAGAACTCGTCTTGCAGATTTACTCTTAACCTTGTTTGCATAGGGTGTCCACATGGTTTCCGAGGAAAAAGCTGAAAGCGTTTATGTCTTATTTATTTATTTGAGGGGGTGTTGTATTTGACAAGGAAGCATGCAGTATACAAACAGTATTAAAAAAGATTGGTGATGTCATGCTAACAAGGTGCAGACACAGAACGCCATGCATAGGTTTCAAAGAAAGCGTTATGTTCCCAAACGTCACAAAAATTGTGTAATGAGCTGATCCGCAAATATTGCAGTTGGCAACTGCAGGAAATTTATTACACAACGACTGCAGCTCATTAATAATGTACTCGTGCAGTGTATTGCTTCGAATAATAATTGTAGTCCGTGCACCGGGCCAGGCAGATATTTATGAAATAATGAAAGTGTAGAGATTTCCAAGAACTTAAAACTGTCATATTCCAGAGTCCCGCTAAGAAGCTAACATAGAAAAAAAATGCTTATCCTTGGTTGTCAACTTTCAGCGAATTTCTGGCCCACGTATTACACTAACGATAGTTCATTCGCTATCGTTTAACTTGTAAACTGCTGTGCACACGCATGCAGGCAGATTTGCGTGAATATGTTTCAATTTTTCACCATGTTAATGTTTCATTTTCTCTATCCCCATCGATCCTTCATCTTCCTGACTGACGCCAAATAAACAATAAAATAAACTACGTATCTCTTTCCCGGGGATACAAATGTCGAGGGGTGGGTTGTCATTCCAGGATGTTAGAAGGGGGCCTGAATAGCTCTGAAGGTAGAGCTGCGGACTACCCCAATAAAAGTTTGTGGTTCCAATTCAGGAGTGGTCAACGATTATTTCCTTTCCGGGAGTTAAATATTGTGTCATCTCCATTCGGCCATCCCCCGAACAACAAACTGTCTCCTTGCACTGCCCAGCTTACTACAGCTATGAGTCTGGTGGTTCTTTCAGTGCATTAGAAGTAGGACCCAATCTCCTTGACAGCGCGAAATCCCCTCGAAGTGGAAGCACTGTCTTAAAAGTACCTGCCTACCTGTGTACCTACTTAGTTACTTACATACCTAAGACGTTACTGCGGCTTTGTTTCGAATTTTCAGCTAAAAGGGAAGACACGAGCTCAGCAGGTCTGCCCTCATTTTACACCGTTTCTGGCATGATGCATTTTTTATGCCTGCTGTGTAATATATCAAGTCATCTCATGTATTATAAATCAAGTCCTCTCTTGTAATATAAATCAAGTCATTTCGTGTAATACTACGAAGTTATTTCGGGTAAAGTGTCAAGCCATTTCATTTTATATATCAAGTCATTTCGTGCAGTATATGAAGTCATACTGTGTTCGTACAGTAGGTCTTGTGCCTTTAACAGAATAAACAGACGCAGTCAAGTTTTCCGTTGAATCACATAGTACAAATGTGTACCGACCAGCCAAAACTTTGCGCATTTTCTCAACGCCACAATGAGTTCTAGCTCACGAGCACTCGGTAAACCTAAAACGTGCTTTGGCAGTATGTACAAGCTTAGGTGGATCTGCTAGTTATAGTATAACAGAAAGATTAGGGATTGGGAATGTACACATAATGGAGCTTTTATACAAGGTAATTGGTGTAGACCAAAACGTAAACATGCATCAAGACACATATTATTATATTTCTAGTTTCGCCATTTTGAAATTTTCCAAGGATGAAGATAGGTAAAGAGCAAAGGGAAGAGAGAGAGGAGAAGGGAGAGAAAGGAAACTTGGAATAGCCACAAAAGGCAGCGCTGTGGACAGCAACCATTGAATTCTTAGTTAAAGCTGAATGTGCTCACACAAAACTAGCTATTCCTTAGAAGAAAGACCTCCCAAAGTATTATTACCAACCGGTCGTATATCAAGTAGGTTATCACATATAACACAACCAAGGCCTGATTACGTATTCGTTAAGGCAACTGACAAAATCATATTCAAAGATGCGTACTTTCAGGTCAGTCTGTATCACGTGGGATGACCAACTCTTGAGGACTGTCCAACGCAGGACTAACCGGAAAACAGCTTTTATAAATAAATACATTGTGGAAAGGGACCGCATTAACGTATAGTCTGGAATGAGGCCGTGGTTCTTTCGTTTCAATAAAATTTTAAAAGTGTACTCTTTGATATAGTAAAAGAAACTTTTGTAAGTACTTGCTGTTTACTACAGGGTCATTGTCAAAGAATTTTTCCAGACAAGGGATAGACACTAGCTTTGGACCGAGACAATGATAAAAACTACCGGAATTGGGTTTCTTCTCTGGACGAATGTAGGTTCTATTTCGCCAAACCCGGGCACGTGTATCAGTGACCAAGTATTGCGACGTGGGAGCGACGTTAATAAAAGTTCCTGCCTGCGACATCGTGTATTTGGACAGAACGGCTTCTCGTCCCAGTCTATGTAAAAGATTTGCTAAGGCATCTCGTTCTCTCGATACTGCGCAAAGAGCGCGTTGTCCGGAAAAAATATTGATAATGACCCTTGTACTGGGACGCTTACATTAAATATCGTTGCAAGAAGCCAAGCTCATTCCGATCATTTACAATCAATGAAAATGCCATTACCTCCATGCAGGTCAGTCACCAATGGGGAAATGGAGTGACATATGCATGGCAGAAGTCGAAAGAAAATATAAAGTTCATGGGTTTTGTCACATTGGTCTCTTACAATGGTAAGGGAAGGATCAAGCAAACAAAATAATAATTGAATGCCTCATATGATCTTAAAATGGAGAATGTTGTGACTTTAATTATTTTCAGCAGTGATCTCGGTGGAAAAAACTGTGTAGCTCGTCAAACAGACGAAGAAAGATGAAATTCTGTGAGACCCTAACAAACAATTTAAAGTTAGATTTTTTAATCTAAGGAAATCTTTTAGAAAGTAATCTAAGTGTTATTTGTCTAACACATTTCAAATCCCCTTTAGAGGCTGTTCGAAACATAGTGGTAATGTGTGCTTGTCACTGATGTCGTGGTTTCAGACATTTCATGAGGGTTGGCTTTGAGGGGGAAGGGGTGTGTTATTTGGGAGCCCTATTTTTCTTCTCTTATCCAATTGTTCTCCCCCCCCCCTCGCACACCACTCCACACACACTCCCACAAGCGCTTCCAATTTTTCATCTCCATCTCCCATTCTTCGCCCGTCATGAGATGCCACATTTGCTGACTTGATGTTAAACAATAAACAAACATCTAAATCGCCATCGGACAGATGAAATGAAATATAATGAATTCTATTCCACATTGTTTTAGTGAGCATCCACTTTTATGGTATGAAAGAAACTCGGTACTGTTTACGTTATCTCCCATCATCCCCCTCAAAAAAGTAACAAACCTAACTTCACCAGGTTACAAACTGCTTGAAGAAGAAATAAAATGAGTGAAAGGTTAGTCCACACTTTCCGCGTTGAGAAGTGAGGGGAAAAAAATTTAAACTAAGATTGGGCACCGTTTTGTCTACTCTTTTCGGTCTACAGAGCTGTAGCTAAAAACTTTCTTCACACATGTTTCTTGAAGGCAGAATGATTCCCGCATGGCTTAAAGACGTGGTCAAGGGATGTTTTTACGATTTACAAGGTGTGCTTGGTGCTTGGTCTGACTTATTCTGTCAGGTGCGGTGAGCTTGTCACTCGCGCGCGCGAGAGATGATGATGATGATGATGATGATGATGATGATGATGACCCCCATGCTAGGAGTATCTGCACTGATTGACGTCATGGTCATCTTGTGGATCTACTTTGTGTTGATGAATATTTAATCTTTATAAGAAAACAGCCGAGGGCTTCACTGAAAAATTCTCCTAGCTTGTTATGCAAAGACCCAAAACAGACATTTCCAAGGATTTGAGTGTTGTGGCTATCAAACAAAAACCAGTAGAATGGCAAGGCACGGAGGGGAAACATTCAGTCCATCAGAGATCCCTGCCGTGGTAAATTCCTTTGTAGATCGATTAAAAAGCTAAAATAAGACTAAAAAAGACATAGCATAGGGTCATTTTCATCAACAGTCCGTGCGTCATCCTCGCATCGGTTGGTCTGGTAATTGCCGGTTGTTGGCAGGGTGGTATGGGCAGCGCATCAGTGTAACAGTGTTTACAACTTACATTCATTCAGATCACAGCGGGTTTAGAAGTCTGTGTGTCCACAGTCTTAACACGGTAAGATCCTCCACCAGTCACAAATCAATCCAACAACCTTGCCGAAACAGTGAGGCCAGCCAATTCAGGCAGCGTTCTCGCATGCTGGCCAGATCACGCGCAGTCAGTTACAGAAACCAACGAACGGGTCCGACCCAGCAACGTTCTTCGCTACCGGTGGCTGTCCGTGACAGAGGGGTGAGTGGAGTTCAGTTCGCGCTCGGCACACCTTGAGAATGGGCGGCGTGGGTGCAGTCTAGAATCCCGGGATGTAGCAGTAGGAGACGAAGGAAGAGATGAGGATGTAGATGATCCAGAAGACGACCAGCACGGCAGAGGTCAGCAGGCGGCTGGTCCGCGGTCCCCCCAGCTCGCCGCCCACCGACGGGCGACGCCGGAGGATCAAGATGAACACAGTGGCCAGCGCCATGACGCAGAAGACGGTGACGGACATCGCCAGGGAGCCGGGGTCCACCCGGAACTCGTTGCCCTGGACGGCGTGGTACACAGCCGCGATGGTCCAGGCCAGGCCGATGCCCAGGAACACGTTGACGGCGTTGGAACCCGTCACGTTCCCAATGGAGGAATCCGCGTACCGGTCGTTAATGGCCGCCACCTTGCTGGCAAAGGTGTCTGGAGAAATCAATCAGTCAGTCAATCAATCCAGAAAGAACAAACGAAAGAACACACACGAAAAAAAGCAAACGAAGAAACGAACGAACAAATGAAGGCAGGAAGGAAGAAAGGAACCAACCAACCAACCAACCAACCACAGCCAACCAACCAACCAACCAGCCAACCAACCAACCACAACCAGCCACAACCAACCAGCCAGCCAGCCAGCCAACCAACCAACCAACCAACCAACCAACCAACCAACCAACCAACCAACCAACCAACCAACCAACCAGCCAACGATCTACAAATAAGAAAATGATACTGTATTCGTAACATCATTGTGAAGGAGAGAATTAACACCTAATTAACATCTGTCAGCTGTACCTTTTCAGTCTCAAAGAGGCACTCCGGTGGAGATGCAAGTAAGAGCCCTTAGGGTACAAAGTAAGAAAGAGGAATGAAAAACAGTTGTACCTGGCAGGCTGGTTCCCAGAGCCACGAAGGAGATAGCGGTGACAGTGTCCTTCAGTCCCACCGTGCAGCCGAAGCTGGAGGCCAGATCTCCAATCACCGTGGTCAGCAAGCCAATCATGAGGATGGACACAGAGAAACACGCCCAGCCTCCCCAGTAGTCTGTACATGTTGGGAAAGACGAGATCGGCGATGTTAGTAAGTCGATGTACACCACATGCACGTATTATCGCTGATTGGAGGTCCTTGTAGTAACCAGTGTGTAATGTTAACTTTAACTTTAGCCTAAGTTTCCCAAAGTGAAAACCGTATTAGGTCATGCAGATGTGTGCAGTTTTGATCGACAGGAATATCGGCAGCTGACTCTAAAGAAATATTTAATATTGTGATCATGCAAACAGAGCGGGACTAAAGTTAGTATTTCTGTTGTACCAAAAGAGTGGTGTTTGTATAACAGACTTCGTCTGGCCCAGAAAATATTCATCAGATACCTTTTGGTTGTTTGGTGTTGGTAGACACTAAATAAAGCTGCACAAGTTTCCTTTGAAGATCTTCAATAAATAATTAGAACTAGCTGCAGTCAGAGTGAAGGGTTTTGTTATGAAAGATGTAATCTTACAGTTAATAATACAAACGTAAACCCCACCAAATCCTAAAAGCATGCGCGTTTAAAGCGTGATAAAGACACCTTTTAGCGCTAAACTTTTGTTTAGATAACAGAGACAGACAGGGGAGGATTAAGGAAGAATATGGAATAGAAAAAAGAAAAAATGTGAGGAGAGGGTGGAACCAGAGAGAAACACTGACCTGTAGGTGGAACAAAAGCAAACACAATTTTCCAGAACAGAGTGAGAAAATGCATCACATAATCCATGCATGATGGCAACTTTTCCTCGGCTTCCTCGCCATCTTCATCTTCCTCGTCCCCTGCAAAACAGACGCAAGGATCGGTTGAGCAGAGTGGATGGCCCAAACGTGGATGCATGAACATTACTACAAGACGCGACGAGACACAGACACTCCACAACAACACAGTCAGTCAAACGATCTGATCTTCCACAGCCAAAATACTTTCGGTAGTGGCACCAGTGCATTCTTATCCTCGCGACCCACACATTACCTTGCAGATTTTACCGTCTCTCTGGGTTTAAATGCTCTCTTTTTTTACCACAAAGTTGCGCATGTAATCTTTCACACTGCGATCTTCGCGAAGCCTCAGTGGAGATGCTGACAAGTTACCTGCGCTGACTGTTATCGCGTCCACGAACTGTTCTCGCCACGACGATGTTCCGACAACGAGAGACACGTTGGCTTTCTTCAGCAACTTGTCTACTACACTCTGCACATAGCAACGGGAGATTGTGAAATCACACAGAAACCGATGACACGCGCATGCAAGCACATGCCTATTGCGCGTGCTAACACGGATTTTAGCATACACAGAGTTATTTTCAAAATCTTGGATGCATTAGAAGTATTGGGGAAATCAAAATTTTACAACAAAGAAAGTACACAGGAGAACAAAAAGAGAGAAGGAATGAAGAAAAGGAAGGATGGAAAAGAAAGGCAAGCAGACAGGCGTGCGAGGGAGGGATGGAAGGATAGATGAAGGAGAGACAGACAGAGGGACGGACGGACGGACACATCAATGACAGAACGAACATCCTGGTCCGCTTGCATGTGTGTTTGCTTGCACATATCTGACCTAGTAATCCTGTACTACCTGTAATCATATTCTTGATTACCTTGAACTCTTGCGACTCCTTGATGTTGATGGTGCATTCTACGATCTCTCCAAGCCGAGGTTTGCCGAGTTCCATCAAGCGTTCGTCCGAGACTGCAACCATAGCCCCAGAGTCTTTCTCATGCATGCTGCCTGGTGAAAAGAAGAAAAAAAACCCCATCAACATCTGGGCTGGAACACACGGGGTGTTCACATCTTTTTCTTCTGTGCATAAAAGTGTTCATATCGCGTGTGCACCGACTGAAATTTATGACCACCTTCACGTACGGAAATGATGTATAACTTTTCCTAGAAGTTAGCCTAGGAGATGTTTATGTCGCTTCAAACTCTTCCTGACCGTATCGTTTGTATAACTATGCAGATCTTTGTGTGTGCATTTGCGTTAACACAGTAGAGACCCGTTCATAAAAACATCGAAATGTTTAACGGCACACTCGACATTTGTTGTAAAGCATCGTTTCGGGGCAGCTTATATTTTTCTGGTCAAATTGTCAAACTATACTAAACTTTTAAATCTGTGAGATATTTTACATTGCATGTTTGAGCTGCGCGTGAGGCACTGAAGCAGTCAACATTCTTGGCAAGCCGCAAAGTAATTCGTGATGTGAGACAGAAAAAAGCCGTACTCAACGCCCATAAGCCCCCAGCGGCTCCTTTGCGACTGTAACTACTCCATATCAAGTGCAGCCATAGTGTTTTGCCACGGCATGCTACACAAAGATTTGCATGTACACTTTTGCGACTCACAACCGCTTACTGACAAATCGTGTTCCCTTTGATACGCACCGCCTCGGCGGTCTAGTTGTTAAGGCGTCCGCTTCCGAGTCGGGAGGTATGTGGTTCGCTTCCCGGCCGTCATACCAATCTAGAAGCTGCCCTGCCAGACGCATGGCACTATAGGGAACAGTACTAGGACTGACTGGCCCGGTGTCAGTAGCCTCACGTGACTTCCAACTCGGAAAGACAGAAGCCACAGGCGCAGTTCATGAAGAGGCAGAACGAAATGGAGAGATGCCGGCTGGGATACGAGCGTTACACTATGCTGAACCACATAAGTGTCCCAGTGCTTGAGAGTTAGACATCTCCCAGTTGAAACACAGCTATTCCCATCCACGAAACGCTCATTTTATGGTCACCTCACGCCTCACGCCGCAGGCCTATTCTTGATGACTGTAATGGGGATGGGTACGAAGAAAGTGGAGAAGAAGGGTGACAGAAGTCTTATTCTTCATAACATGGGCAGGCATGTTGGGCGTCTTCATAATCTGCAAAAGCCTTGCGCTCTTAGACTTGTGACAGTTAGGGAAGGTTAATAAATCATCACGCTTGTGACGCCATCTGGTTTTAATGACGTCAGAGGCCACGTGCTCCCCACACAACGAAATCCTTCTTCATCTTCCAGCATGTCGTCAGACGCATCTTATGATCTTATGAAGTCCTGGGTTCAGGAAGCGACGAAAAACTTTAACACACTCGTCAGCTGCGTCATTTAAAAGAACAAAAAGGGTTTGATCGGACATACACAATTTTTGGTTTCCATTTCCGATAGAGACAAAGGGTAAAATTAATTCTGCATGCATTTATTGAGGATTGATCAGGATTTTAAAGAGATCTCAGGATTTTTTTCCCCCGTTTTAACCGACAGGAATATCTACATTCCTAGACGCAAGTTCTTGCAAGTTTTATGTCCTTCAAGAATACCAAAGGCTGCTTCTTACAAAGTGCAAATGAATCTAAGCGCGAGCTCCGCTCACTGCATCCCATCGTGTACGGGTTTGCAAGTTGAAAAGATCTTCACGGCAGAAGGAGAGGTGAAGGGGGGAGTGGGATTGCAGGATTATGCAAGGTACGTGTCCGCGCATCTCTTATTACCTAGACGTGAACACTCTCTTCAGAACCAAACTGTAATCATCCTCTCCCTGCGTGTCTTCGGGAAACAGAATCTTCTGAAAACGACAACAGAAGGGCGCCGCGTCGGCCAGAAGTCGATATTGAACGTGCGGCGAGTCGCTGATCTCTTTTGGAGGAACAAGACCGCGGACGTGACACGTGCGGCCCGGGAACATGGCAGAACCGGCGATTGAAGTGACGGGAACATGAGCCCAGACCTTGGTCGGCTACCTCCCGTTGTCCTGATGTAAGGACAGCACAGTCTGGCTGCATTCCGATCTTCCCTGTAGGCCACGTCAGCAAAAGCAATAATCAATCCTTTTTCTTCAGGACAACAGAAACATTCTGACATATGCTTTCGGATGTGGAATAACACACATTTCTCTTTCTTTCCTTGTTTGTTTATTGTTTTGTTTGGGGCTTTGTTGTTTTTATTTTCTTCTTTTACTTTCAGCTCTGTGAAGCAATTACTTTCTCTTCTTGAAGGTCCAGGTTAAACGGTTTACGTACAATTTTTCCTGTTTTGTGCTCTCCCAACAGCCACAGTGAAGTAAAACATGAATAGATCACCATATTAAATCAAATGTAGTGTACAGAAACGTGATATACTACCATATTAAACCTGTTGCGGTGAAGAATAGAAATTTATCACCATATTAAACCAGCTGCGGTGAAGACGAGCATTAACACCGTATTTATCCAGATGTAATGAAGAGAAATATCAATATATCACCATGTCAAGCCAAATGCAGTGCCCTTGAAGATGCAGTTATGGCGAAGTTATCGTGGGAGTGAGAAAGGAAGCAAAAGGCACAGAATTCCTCATGAGCTTTGAGCTGTCGTTAGTAGCAGACGGGATTACCACTTTTTGTCCACTTTAATTTGAGAAGGCTTGGAAGTTCCTCCCGAAGAACAAGCCAAAGTCCCTTTTAGAAGATGAGGTCGGGCCAGAATCGATGTTCTCAGAATTCCGCTGTGCGTCACCCTGCGTAACTTGACGTGGTGCCCCTGAGAAGTTAAGACGTTAAGTAGCCTCGGGCGCTAAGACGTACTGGAAATGTTTTAGGATGCGAGCACACGCAGAATAATGTGTGTGTGCGTGCGTGCGTGTGCGCCTACGCAAAGTCGATTTGTTTACTCGTAGGCGTGAATGTTATCAGAAGCGGTCCGTACACAAGAGCAGGCGTGGACGAGTTTATTTTCAGTGAAGATGAGGTTTACAAAAGGGACTCGACTCCTGTAAACATGTTAGTGCCTCATCCGCCTGTGCACGTCTTTTCCTGCAAGCCTTGTTTGAGCTTCCCCCCCCCCACCCCAGTTAAACGGCTCCAAGTTCTGTATCGGCGTGAAATCGCCAACACCGTTTTGTTCTTGTTTTGCGTCTTTCTCTTCTCTTTAAACCCCGACTGTCGCCTGCACTAACACCACTGCGGTCTCGTTGCCAACCAAACAAACAAAGGCATAAAATCTCTCCATGTGACCCGCCCCAGCTGTCAAGCAGGCGTTCGTCTCTAAACGCAATGCTTTCGCACTAGAAACATTTTCTCTGCAACAATTTTGATCGATTGACGAAGTTTTTATGACCCTTGAATAAACAAGAAAACCGTCTGCGCATCGAGGACGTAACAAAAGGTAAACTGATTGTTGTGTCTTTCCCTCTCCGGCTTAGAGCGAAAACCAAAACATGTCCTCTAACAACAGTTTGCGACGGTATCTATCCGTTTCCATGGCGGAAAACACATTGTGAATAGGCGATGTTCTCGAATAGGACCCTAACAGAGGTAATGTGAAATGTTAGTATTCAGTGTCAAATTTCGTTCCTTTACAATGAATAAAACATTAGTTCTTTTTTGAAGTTTCTCATATCATGGACCGTTAGTTATTCAGCTTTAGAACACCATTTTTTAAAAAGTGAACGCATATAGAACAACGCAAGACTGCTAGAAATGCGGATTCACTAATTCCCGACAGGTGAAGCTGATCAGTGACGTAGTTCAAAGAAAGAAAGAAAAAAATCACGAACGTTTATGAAACAAGTAGGGAGACCTAAATGCATATTTTAAAACTGAGCTTCAAATTTATATAACGTCTTGAATAAGAAATCAACTCTCGAACCAAGCAACTTTCAGAAACACACCATGCAGTTATTTATCATTAAATGATAAACATGTCATTTCTGGTAGTTGCATGGTTTTGTTATATATAAATTGTAGAAGTGGATTGCAATCTGCTCCCCACAGAATCCTTCATTTATGCCAGCTCCCGTGATTTTGCCGCCCAATCAGATTTCCCGTCAGCCATCAAGTTTGATTGCGGTGCTCACTTCGTCACGTGTCTGTGAGCATGTTACCCGGTGGAAATGTCGGTCTGGCTCGTCAAAGGACACCTGTCCTACATGCCCCATGGCCAAAACACTTTACCAAATGAAACACTTTATCTCCTTGTTTATTTGTAGTTTGCCCTCAGGACATCAGACATGAAGTACTGCAGTGCTTTAGGAACGACGAAACAAGTAGAGAGATGGTAGAAATTAAATGCATAACTGTTTCCTTTTGTTGGCGTCTGACGTGCCTGGATATAGCTGGATTCGTAGGTTTTATTTTGTTTGGAATCTGGAATTTTGAACGCCTGTTATTTGGAATTTCGTATTTTGGCTGCGAGAGTGTCAGCCCCACCCTTTGACCCCACCCTTTGACCCCACCCTGGTTCCCTCTTTCTTTTGTTTCTCCCCGCCACGCCCTCCCCACTAATCGCTTCCTCTATCTGTCCATCCGCCAGTCTTTCCGTCCGCCAGTCTGTCTGTCCACCAGTCTGTCTGTCAGCCAGTCTGTCTGTCCGCCAATCTGTTTTTCAGCCAGTCTGTCCGTCTTTCATCTTTGTCTCCCCGCCCTCCCTCTCCATCTCCCAGTTTGTTCCAGTGTAATTTTAATGACAAAGTGTTATATCGCAAATATTCATTCTTAAGTATAATACCCCAAGTCAAAATCATATCCTTGGTCAAAGGGTTAAAGAGATTTCTCAGACTAAAACAGATAGTCCAGCAGGAAGGGTGACAAAAGAAATGAAGGAATGGGTAGGGTTAGGGGAGGAAGTAGCCTTCTTCAGAGACATACGTGATGCATTAAAAGAATTTGCTGTATAGTCTCAGCTCGAAGCCGAGGCAGAGGGGAAAGAAGAAAATCATGAGCTCTCTCCAATATTCTCTGGGGTAACGTTTTCATTAATTTTCAGCTTCCGAGACTGAAACGATGTCTATCTGGTCTGCTGTCTCTTCGGGCACCCTTCTCATAAATTCAGACCGGAATTTCAGCTCTTCAGGAAAAGACCTCATGGTATAACTCTCTGTCTCGGAGGCAATCTCACTGTCCAATAAAAAGGCAAAAACTCCTTTCCCGTCCTAGTGCCAGCCGTAACAGGATTTTTTGTGAATATATGTCTTTGGGCGGCACGTTTTGACGGGTTAAAAGAACTGCAGGGCTCTGTAGCAATCGATTTAAGGACATTTCCATGTTTGGAACCTTACGTCAGATCACTGATAGTGGGCAGGGTAGAGAAATCCCTCTTTCGTTATTAAACTTGCTTTGCTTCTGAGAGGAGGGGTAATGTTCTCAATGTAGACCTTACGACCTGTTATTCTCTCTGTGAAAACCCTTTCCCGAATGTGTACGTGGCAGTTCTCATTGTTTGATGTTTTACGCCGAATCAGCAGTGGCAGCCGCGGTTATATAATCAGGGCAAACAGCCGGACTTGTAAACAGGCGTCACGTACAGAAAAAGATACTTATATCGGAACCGAGATTCGAACACGCGATTCCCCGATTCTCGGTGTCTTGGTAGCAAGCGCGAACACGATCATGATCGCCCTTTGCGTGGCAAGGGGATTCTGGATTTTAGAAGATTGCGTTCACAAACTTCTAACCTTCCAACAAGAATGTGACAGAGGTGGAATGTCGGGTCTTTTCAGGAAGAAAACCCATACTTAACAACAACAACAACAACAACAACAGCAACAACAACAACAACAACAACAACAGCAACAACATCTCCAAATACCCCCATCACCCCAAGGAGCTGCCGAAAGTACAATAAAAAGAAGGCTACAAGAGTATAGTGAAGGTGTCTGCACATTCTCTAGTGTACAGCTAACAATGCCCAATACATTGATTCATTTATCATCATCACGTGGGTCAAGTGAATGAAATTATGACATCCATGCAGAGCGATATCAACATCAGCATTTAGGCAAATCGCCTGTGCTATAAGAACACCTTTCATCGCTGTGCCACACAAAGCAGAGCAGCAAAGAAAGAAGTCAGCCTTGTTGTTTGTCGTTTTGACGGGCGAATTCATTTCCAAACACTTGTTTAAAGACGCAGCTCAAGGAAAACAGACTGTGGCAAGATTTATCTATTCTCACTGCCGTGCCGCTATATTTCAAAACACGTCGGCATGTTATGGGAGATTGCGTGAAGAACTATTTGGGGGGAGGGAGGGGAATGTGCATGTGGGGAATAGAGGGGAAGACAGAGGGAATGTGGTTTGTTTAGTGATTAATCTAATGGAGACTTGATTTCCTGGCATGCAGCTTCTGAAGCGGGAGGGTGCAGCTATGGGGGACTGAATGTGCAGATTGATGGCGTCGCGGCGGTCCACTGACCGTTGAAGTAGTCTAAGCTGTGAGACTGTACTATCGTACAAGCAGTTAGAACACTGCAGTACTACTGGTTTTTTGGGGTTCCATTTGTTCATTCATCTCCAGAAAAGGACACTACAAAGCTTTATCCATTCACAAGCCACGCCCATTCCATGATAAAGACTGATGCAATATAAAAACAAATGAAACTTTAGATAATAACGAATTAAGATATAACTAGTCGCTATGACCGCCTCAGCCGTTTCAGCCGGCAAGGCGGGCGTATGCAAAACCGCTAATCCCCGGCTATGAACTCTCGCTTGATCATGCATATCAGAACACGACGTCATGCTGACTAGAACGCTTTGGCATGCCTGCTAGAACATTGTCACGATGGCGACTAGAACGCTGTGGCATGCTTTCTAGAACACTCCGTCATGCTGACCATGAAATACTTATCTGCTTCTTCATCTTCTTCTCTAGCGGTGTTTGAAGAGTCGGAGTCTACAAGAAATAGATGGATAATCGATTTAACATTTGGCATCTGGCACACGAATATTTGTGAAGACAGTATATTTTCAGTTGCCTACCTTCCAGTGTTCATTCTCAACAGTAAGCCCGCAGTAAGACATGAAATCGATCTCATAATGCATGCCGCTTTATGACTGATTGCATTGTGTTTAAGACCTTAAAATTTTCTCACGATAACGTGGAAAATGTAAAAGGTTTTTACATTCTTATAAGTCGTGTCGAATAGGACATAGTAAATAAAACATCAAATATTCCGCCATGCAACTATCCACAAAAACACTAATAAATGATTTGGATCTTTCGATGTATATGCAATGTAAAAAAGTAAACATACAATCACTTCACTAAAAATGTAGTCCACTCAGAATTACACAGGTATATGATGTTTACATATTTATGTTAGAAATAGACTTTCGTCGTCCGGAAAAAACGGAACATTCCGTCTACATTGCAGAGGTGTTCTTAATGTGTTTTAATGCTCTGCGCTTTTGCTGACAAGTCCCGATATAAACTCCGATGTGAGCAAGCGATCGACGAGTCTTCGAGAATAACAACTGACTTATGCGGTTTGAAAAGAAAATCCCATGGCAACATCAAGATCATTAGAGTTCCACTTCCGCCTCGGCGTTTACGTGACTTTGGCCAGAAGATGCCATTCAGTAAACACAGTGTTGCAAACACGCTTCCTGTGTTTATACTTCAAACAGCGCAGAACAATGCCAAGAAATTGCTTCTTAAAGCAAACTTCGACACAATGTTAAAATCTCCCACGCCATGTTTTAGAAAGGCACGATTTGAAGGATTCTGCTGAAAAGAAGAAAATGCACTCTCTCTCTCACACACACACACGGACGGACGCTAATACATGCATACTCGCCCAAAATACAATTTATCCTTGTCTAAGGGTGTCTGGAAATATCAAAGCAGGCTTTGAGACAGCTGTAAAACACGGAATATTAACATAAACAAACAACCACCGGAAACAGCACGCATTTTTCAAATGCCTGGTACAATAGCAGGAAGAATTGCAGAAGCGGTGAGATCAAACAGACAATATCGACCCCGTTCTACAGACAGAAACGCAGCATCTGCAGGTGTAAATGATGTGAATGAATACGGTGAGTGCTGTCGTTTTTGTTGCGAATAATGCAGCTCAGCATTGGCCTTAATATGCCAAAATGACATGTTTAGATTAGCGAACACACGCTTGCAAGCAGGCATACGAATGGTATGCATATTTAAAGTTTTTAAGTGCATTAGTATTTCAGGAATTGAAGATTGCTGCGATAATTTCATAACTTAAAAGAATGATGGAATTTCACCAAGCAATCCTTATCCGGAGGAAGGTATGCCGTTGTTCGATGAGACTGGTTAGGTATACGTACATACATTCGTTCGAGTAAGAAAGACCTTTAACGTTTTGTGGTAACTAAACAGTAAACACTATTATCAGAACGACGCAAAAATAATACTGAATTCCGATTAACTAAATAACAAGTTTAAAAAGACACGAATTTTACTTGTGTATTTTTGTATATCTGTGGTTGTGCATACATAATTAACTGGCGAAAACAGCTGTTATCACCTAACAACTCTGCTAACAGCAGGTGTCAGCTCTAAAACGCCTGTAGGTTTTCCTTTCTAGTTATGTACGGAGAAATCATTTGTGAGCCTATCGTATAATAAGGTTGAGATTTTGTCATAGTGATTCTACAATACCCCCGCCCCCATACCCCCACTTGGAGAGCTGTTTCAAGAGGGAGAGCCTTCTAGATCTATAGGAGGTCGTTTCTGTGCTCAATGTAGGACTCCCAACTACAGCTACTCAGGTAGAAACAGGTCTAGCAAGAACGCTTGCCAGGAAATTCTGAAGTTCAAAGGGAAAATGTCTGGTAGAAGTACCTTGCAGAAATCTGGCAAGCCTGACACAGAAGGAATGCACCGACAAATGAGTGTCAGATGCGGCTCTACGAGAGACAGAGAATAGAGCGACAGAGAGAGTAATAAAGAGAGAAGGGGAGAGAGAGGGAGAGAAGAGAGAGGAGGATGGAAGAGAGAGGGAGAGAAGAGAGAGGAGGAGGAGAGAGAGGGAGAGAAGAGAGAGGAGGATGGGAGAGAGAGGGAGAGAGAGGGTAATAAAGACAGAAGGGGAGAGAAGAGGGAGGAGGATGGGAGAGAGAGGGAGAGAAAGAGAAAAGGAAGAGGGGAGAAACTGAAATGAAGGTAGGAAGAGACTGAGAGTAGCTGCACGGACTGATGAACAGAGAGGACGGACGAGTGATAGCGGGAGACGAAGAGACAGGCTCGCGTAAACACAAAATACACTACGAACATTACAATACAGGCAGCAGAGACAACATTACAACCTTTGACCCTAATACACTACGAGCATTACAATACAGGCAGAAGAGACAACATTGCAACCTTTGACCCTTTAAAATAAACAACTGGGTGAAACGTCTTGGCACTGCCCTGAGGGACGTGACAAGTCTACTGTTTAAATTTCGTTGAAAGCGCATATACTTCTCTTGCGTAGAGTAGTTTAAAGGCAAAATGAAACCATGTTCGTACCAATAACATCGGCGTACATTGGTTCACCCGAGATCTCTCTCCTGTAGCCTGTCTGTGTGAGTGCGAATGCGTGTGTGCGTTCGTGCATCATGGGGCTGTGCATGTGTATGCGCGAGCATGGCTGCACGTGTGTCTGCTCATGATATGCGTGCTGTCGAAAGAGCAACACTGTAAAAAAAAACCTCCTACTGAAACTAATCCTTCAACGGTACCAGGATAGTTCGCGTGCTTGGCTGCTTAGCGCCATCTGCCGCTGAAATGCATTCCGACAGGTATATAGGCGCCCACGTTCACCCGACTGTTTATCGCACGTGAGTCGCGTCACGTGGCCTGCCGTTATCAGGACCCCGTACCTGGAAGGTCCGTTGTCTAACGCATCATTCGCTGGCAGCATCCTCGCAGCCAACATGTTGCGTGCACGGAGCTTTCTCCATTCAAACCCCACAGTAACCTGGGGCTGTTAGGCGGTGCTTGGAAAAGTCTCAGCAGAAATGAAGCAGATTTTGTCCGTCCCTGCCTCTACCACTGCCCACCCCTCTCACCCCCAAACCCATCTCTTTCTTTCCTTCAGAAAAGCACCAGCCGACCCAACAGAGTAAGGGGGGTCGTGTGCTTGTAACAGCCGAAGCTAGTAGCGTGTCGATTTGCCGGAGGAATGCGTGGAGTCGGGGTCCGCATACAGCGCTGAGATGTGTCGGTTCTCGTATAAACAAGTTCGGTAGCCAGCTTCTTGAGAAGATTCACCGCCATCACACTGTTTGTTCCAGGCTGTAATCAGTTACACATCTGTCCTACTTTCTCTGACGTCAGCATAGCCGAGAGCTGTTTCCCTGATCCCGAAAAGATCCTGTATTCTCTCCTTTCTTTTGGCCGCTCTATTTTGCTTCCTGTCTATTTATCTCGTATCTTAATTAGTTCCAAGTCTGCACATCTATAAATCTTTTAACTCATTTTGTATCTCTTCTCAATGTCATGTGTATAGCGCGCACCCATTTACATATCCGGAGCGAGCGGCAGAGCAATACAGCGAGCGACAGACAACATACATACACACACGTGTGTATTATGTATGAAGCTGACTTTGTGTGCATTTCGTGTATATTTGAATGGCTGCGTGCGTGTTTATGTTCATGTGGTCCTTCTATTCGTTCATAAATATTTATCCACATTCACATATTTCGGTGTCGCACGGTTAAGTCGAAAGAACAAGTAACCCAAAGGGAGAAATAGAAAAAGGCGGGAGAGTGATTTTTATGCAGTGCAGTGTTTCTCTAACAAAAACCAAACACTCCTACTACATTGTGATCGAAGCACTTTAAACGGGGGGGGGGGGGACTACAAAGCAAAACATCTTGAAACTGATACAGTTATGATGCCATTCGTTCCTACGTGTGACGGAACTTTACACAGAATGAACGTGCGTCACACAGAGATGCCAAACATCAAAGTTCGTCTAGACGCGAGAGACAAAAACTCCCGTTTGGACGTCTCACACCTTTTCCCTCCAAGGACCGCTCACCGCCAGGGGCGCTTTATTCCGTATGCCGGAAATGTTTTCCTCGCACGCGTCTGAATACAGTAAGGGCAGCATCCGTGAGGGACACGTGTGACCTTTGACACAGAGAATACAGAGGCGTTAAAGAGCGGGGCTGTGAAAAAGTCATTACTGTAATCCCCGAAAGACCTCCAGAGCAGGCAGTTTATGATGACTTTTTCTGACGATGACGACAATTACAATGACGAAGCTGACGACAACGACAGAGTAGACAATGACGATAATGTTGATGATGCAAAAAATGTGGGCTTAATCAGAACAAAGTGTAAATCACAAGACGTGCACGCATCCAGGAACGCATACAGACGCGCGCGCACACATGTACACATGGGCAGGATGGGGAGAGGAGAGAGAGTTGGGATGAAGGGATGGAGCAAGGAAAAGGAGGGCAAAAGCCATGTGCGGAAGGGGAGGGAAAGAAGGTATAAATATATATATATATACTTCCCTCTTCTGACATCAGAGGTCAGAACGAAAATCATTTCCGTAGCGAGACAGGACAAATGGGGGTGGGGTGAATTATTCTCCAACCTTGGGCGTAGAACTTGAAGTTAATCACAATACCAGAGAAAAACTTGGTATGTCTCGTTTAATGGCGGCATTTGCAGACAAAACATAATTAAGGAGAGCAGCACCTCACATTTAAGGGCTGTGAGTCTCGGAGCCTGTACCTGTATACAAAAGTCTGGGGAGGATTTATCTCAGGGAAGTGCCTTGGCGCGTACGTTTTTACAGGAAAGTTCCAAAATGCATTGTTTTCACGCTGATAGAGTCTTCGAAAGGCAGCGTTCACAATGTCTTCAACATAGAAGACGAAGGATTTAGAAATCCAGAAACACCAGGCTAATTTAACATTCAATTTTTGTTAGAAACATATGCGGGCCCATCATGCACTGAATCCATTAACCCATCTAGCGCCAAAGGTTAGGTTTGGGTAAGCCCGTAATTAAATTGGCTGGCGCTCCCCATGTAACCGCAATAGCATACGTAGTTTGGGTTAGCCTTTAGCTTGACTGACAATGTTCAGTTAACCGGAACAAGACATTTAGAGTGGGTTAGCCTTAAGCCTGACTGACACTGCCTAGTTAACCGCAACAAGATAGGTGGATGGGGTTTGCCTGCAGCCTGTAGCCTGTCTCTGACAAAGACACTGCTGTTTTGAAAAAGACCACCCTATGTAGGCTCCCTCCTTTGCTGCGTTAACATATTTTCCTCTCCCCAAACAGGTTGGATACCCCGGGCTATTTTTTCGGTGTCAGTGCTGAAGATAACGAGCACTGAGACATACATCACATCACTATATCATCGCTGCTTTAATCTGCCCAGTCTGGGTTAGCCTGTAAAAAGATGCCTGACCCACGCCGTTAGTGCCGCCTATGCAAAAACCGCACTGTACATCCGTCGTTCCGTTCAGCATTTCGACCAGCTTTCAGCACGCACGCAACCCAGTCCCCCCCCCCCCCCCCCCC
>SMGT01001670.1:810452-849714 GCA_004794575.1 Lanistes nyassanus | reverse complement strand
CCCCCCCCCCCACACACACACACACCACACACTCGACACACGAACCCGAACCGTTCTACCACCCCTCTCCCAAGCGAGTGACTCACAATAAACATAATGAGCCACACGGACAAATCTGATCTTCCATTATGCTTCTGTCGTAGTTTTATTTGCTGAACATCTGGGACCATACCTTATCAAGCACAATCAAAGACTACTTCCGCTCAACCCCACAGGCCAGCATCACATGCAGTCATCTCGTTAATCCCGCCACGTTCAACAGCCGGTTATTTCAAATGCTTGATACAGTCATTCTCTGGGCTATCCATTAAACACATCGCATGTTGCCACTTTTCGTGCGAGTCCGCTAGCTGTTTCCCCCATTGCACCTTTTCTCCAGCAGAATGCTTAGACCATTCAATTTCCCCCCCTTCGGCTTTGCAGCAGTCACATCCAATATTCATAATTTGCCGCACCGACAGAAAAATGACCTGTCGAGCCTCATCATCACGCATGGCTTGCCGTGGCCTCCCCTTGTCAGCTGCACTGCACTGCACTCCCTTACTCCCCATTCTCTGACAGCATTCACTGAACTCTGACCCCTGACACGGAGACCTGGCTGCCGCCAGTCAAGATATGCAGGAGTTTGCCCAGCGCGCTGCAGTGACGGCAATGCACTTGCAGAAAGTGGCGACTTTGGGGCTCGCGACTGCAGAATGGTGCACAGGGGCCAGTGATGTTACTCCCATTATCTGTCACACGATTCCCTTTCTTGTTTTGGTAACGAGCAGAAAACGGGCTTAAAGTTAATTTGATTCTGTTGCGCGAAGTGCAAGTTTGAACTAGCCAACGTTTTTGGTTTCGATCCATGTGTCCTTGCGTGGCGCTTTATTGATGTCGGTGGCGTTTTACAGGATTGAGGTTATTTTGCCGCGACCTTTATCTTTATAGATTTGTATCCCTGATGGTTTAGTATTGATCTCGAGGCTGTGTAGAATATTTTTAGTTCACTCTTGATTTTAAGCACGTCCGAGTGCGAGTGAATGGTCGGACGAGATCGAAAGAACACAGCGTCAGTGCGCACTGACCGTGTCTGTGCGTGTATGAGTGTGTGAGTGTTAAGAACACACCGATCTGTGGACTGCGGACTGATAGTACAGTCATACCCTACTGTAATATTGATCACTGTAATTGGGCATTCGAAGTCTCAGATAAACACAAACTTCTCTAAAATGATACCTCCACGAAGCAAACGAGTTGTACATTAACGTGTGGATCGCTGTACGCGGAACAAAAACACTGCCAGCCATAATTTTTGTTGTTTGGTTTTTCCTCATTCAATTTGTTCAGATCGAAATGTCATGGCTTAGTGGTTTTAAAACATTCCATGGATACTTTCATTTCACACAGCATACCATCTCGATTAACAAGCAGAGCTGCATGCAAGATGTATGTGCTAGATAGACACAAACCTTTGTAGTCGAAACATGTTCGTCGACTGCATTAGGTGCTGAAAGGAATAATAAAGTATATGCTTTGTATGGTCCCAATGGAGATCTTTTGCTGCGACAGGATAGACGGCATTAACTAAAACATCAACATGGCTGTTGATTGCCCGAAAACAGACAGGTCAGATGACTTAAAATATTATCAAGAAGTCAAAACGACGGAGGGACGGACGGAGGGAGGGAGGGACGGACGGACGGACAGAAAGAAAGAGCGAAGGAAGAAAGAAAGCAAAAGAAAGAAAAAAGGAAAGAAGGAAGATATATCAACAACTGTCGATCTCAAACACAATGACAGTCATAGCCAACTACAGGAAAAAATTAGCTTGGTTTCAACGGACGAATTGACCGTTACATTGCGTTCTTGATCTTTGGGCGAACAGCGTGACGGGAACTCGCGCAACAGCCAACGCCAGCATACAGATATGGCCACTCTCCCACCGCCATTTTCCTACAGCTACCTTCTGCATCGCGTGCAGCCTCCTTTGATTGAAGGCCAATGGCTCAAAACTGCTTCTAGGAGTTTTCATCAATCTCTCTCTCTCTCTTCCCCCTCTCCTCTACCCACACCCCTTTGTCGAGAGTCTTATCCGCGCTGCAAAGTACAAGATATAACTATACGCTAAACAGTGCCTACTTGGCGATAACTCCAGAAACCATGCACCCAGCAGCATCACATTCGTCAAAGAAAAACATATCGCACCAGGCAAACGATCTGACCAGCTAGCAAAAGAAAGGTCAGACCCACAACAGATTTATTGGCGCCTGTGTGTTAGAACATCTTTCGGCCTGATAAGCATTGTACATAGTCTGCTTGGTATGTTATGTTCCTGGGGAGACTCAAGCTCATGGGGATTGGCTGTTTGGGGTTATATGCGACTCCAAATTTTTTGTTTTATGTTTAGAAGAAAATAGAAATAGACGAATTTGTATGTGTATGTGTGTGTGCGCGCGCGCGCGCGACCGAGTGCGTGTTTACTTGTGTGGGGGCGCGTACGTTGGTGTGTCTGAATCGCTGCGTGTATTCTATTTATTGTTTAAGAGGATTATAGGTGAGATAAACAGGAATAATTCCTTTCTTACTGTTTCTACTCCGTGACCTGTTTTTTTAAGCCAACTTCTCTTTCAAGTCGGTGGTCAGCCCTTCGTACTGATCGCTTTAGTCTGGTCTTCATATAGTCCTGAGTACTGAATCCGGAAGTAAGTTCCAGATCACGGGTTCTGCATAATTAAAGAATCGCGTACATGAATATCGTCCATGAACTGGTGCCTCCGAAATCCCAGGGCTGGGATGCATGGGGTTTTCATATCTCTTAATCCTACGTAAAGGTGAACGTAAAATACGCAGGGCACACGGGCTTTAAGACCACTTTTATGACCGGAAGTTCAGATACAAATGCTCATGCAAGCCACCCCAGGCCTTAAATGGGGGAACAAAACTGGCCTGTCTTTCGCGCAAACACCCAAACGACGGCAGAAATACTAGGCCGTGCATAAAGTCTCAAATCTATATTAGGATTCCTCAGAAAAGCGAGGAGTCTTCGGCAGCGAAAACAAAATTTGTGGCTTTATTTAGCCAGTCCTTGGCGCCTGAGTTGGGTTGTTAACAACCATAATAATAAGATGACGGCAGACTACAAGACATCAAGGCCGAGTATTCGTGGACAGTCTATTTAAGAACCAGAGATGACTGAAATGCCACGCTGCAAATGTGGCCGCCAGAGGGCAAGCCCCACTGTGCTTGGTTTTTTTTTCTCTCCCAGAAGCAGACGCGGTGAGCGACAGAACAATAGATTTCACGTTATTTGTCAGGAGGAAAAAACATGCGCGCATGCGCATGAACGCACGAACGACACGCCTACCCCCATCTTTCCCAAGTGTTGCTTGTGTATGTTAGATAGGAACGCTGCCGACCATGGTCTGGGCGGGGGGTTTGGGGGGCGGAGGAAGGAAGGCACAAACTATTATTTAGTGTAGCCGACTGAGAGTTTAGGATAGCTACATGCGTGTAGATGTTGCCTCAGCAACGAACGATGAAGGTTCCATTATATCGATTGACATCCTTTTTTCTGCAAAGAACGGTACATGAAAATTTGCCGAGCCGGAGCAAGTTCAAGACTCTTTCGCAGTCAAAACTGGGTAGCAGTCGTCTCTGTCATGTTGGAAAGATCTATTGGTTTAAAATGCGCGTTTCGTTCTGCAGTGTGAGATCCCTTTACTTGTTGTTGTTGTTGTTGTTGTTGTTGATGATGCTGTTGTCGCTTTAGTGTGGTGTTCCTGCCTATATGCAGGACCCTCTGTTATTGCCACATTTTAAAAAATCCTATCAGCGAAATATCATTGGTAGAATTTTTAGGCCTTACATTCGAAAAGACAGGGCGAAAAGACCTAGAAATTCTGATTCTTGTTTGACCTTTGAAATTGATCTTTCCTTCATAGGTCTCAGCTTTTGGGGCATTGTTTGAAGTCATCATTACGTTATCTGACATCTGTTTTTAAGAATGTTCCCACGAAAATTTGCGATAAAATAAAAGGTCCTGATTAAAGAAAATTGTTAGAAAGAATTATTGAAACAGCGCTTTGCAATGAATGAGAGGAATGTTATTTATTTTGGTATGATAACGACGAAGGATCAGGCATTTGCTGCTTGGGGAGTATTTTCTTCAGATATCACTTGACATATTTCTGAGATGACAGATTGTGAACTAGACAACATGCAAAATATAATACGCATTCTTTCGAAGGGAGTATGATCGTGCAAAATCATGCAAACTGTAGATGTCATGCAGGTAATCAGTACTGTAAACGAAGAAGATATACAGAAGTTGACTCATTACACTTTTCTCCAGCGCTATTTTTGTCTTTTGGGTTCTTTGGTTCTTGTCGTTGGGTTTTTATCTCTCTCTGTATGGTTTTGCCCCTCCCCCTTTTTTGTTGCTTTTTTCGCAGCAAGAAGCCAGAAGAGCTTATCACTCACCTGTTTCTTTCTTGTTGACGAGGTATGGCTCTTCCAGTCGTACAAAGAAGTTCTCAGACTTTTCATACTCCTCATCATCCACAATGTGGATACGGATATACTGCCTGGAATAAAGAAAAAATATTCTCCCGTAAAGTTCCGTAGAACTGCAGTCTTACCGCTTTGTTTCCTCAGATGAGGAAAGGTGGTATCACATTATCTTGCCAACAAAACCTTAGAGGGACATGATACGAAAAACATCATTGTCATTACTCATAGACTATCAAGAAACAGATGACTAATAATAGTCAGAGTATTTGTAAGGCGCAAAATCTTATACAGTAATTCAAGGCGTTCACACTCGCCTGCACGCGCACGGACAATACAACACGCGCTGACGCTGCTACACACGCACCCCCAAGCAGAGGGTATACTGACGTCAAAGCGAGGGGCTTATGTTATACAAGTACAGGTCTCTTTTTCACTCGTTTTCTTTCACCCCTTCTGTCCGGAGCATTGTGAAGATGAAATTCATGTTTTGTTTGAATGTGAATTGTATATCGATGTGAGACCACAGCTGCTTATTTGTGAAGGATGTGATAGACATCTCACTGTCTTTCACATCACTGATGTCATCAGCATCCATGGAAGTACTAAAAAAAAAACACTTGGAGTTTTTCTACATAAAGCTATGAATGTCCGATTAAGACCTGGTGTGTGAAAGCTATTGTCCATATACTGACACTTGTGTCTCTACGTGTGAGAAGCTGTGGCCTGAAACGGAAATAAGTTCTTGTTCTTGTTCTCGTTTTATTTAACTCACATTTTCTATCTTTCTGCCTGTTTTTGTATGTCTGTCATTCGCTCACGAATTCTTTCTTTCTTTCTTTTCCAGCTCTGTCATACCAAAGACCCTAGAAACGTTGGTACTATTAGACTCTTCAGTACAGATTACTTTACACATAGAAAAGTCAGCAGTTGTTGCGGAGGTAACAGAGAAGCAATAAACTAAATCAAAAGAAAAAGATATGATTTTCATAGTAATAAATTAATTCTAACAAGTAAGCAACTGCACATCTTCAAACAATGTCGAAAAATACTAGGACACGCATGTCAAGAATGCTCTACGCAATGATTGTTGAGGAAGCAGGCGCGACAGTCCCGGTGGCTTTTACAGCACCAACCCCCTGAGGGCCCTTGGCACACTTTAATCCCCGCATTAAACAATCCATCAAATTGATTCCTATCACCTATAGAGTTAAAAACACGCCATAGCAGAAGTGGTGTTTACTACATGTATTGCAATTTCCTTTGTACCATGTGTGTAATACATGTAGCTATCAACGTTTGTTTTCACTTCCTTATTCCATCCCAAGTTCTTCCTTTCTTTCCGTTCCTCTGGGAACTTACGTGCTTCTTCTTGTCTCTCCCTCACTCACACCCACGCACACACGCACGCACACGAACTCTCTCTCTCTTTCACACACACACACACACATTTTCGTTTTTGTTCTCTCTTTCTTTTTCTTTTTCTTTTAAGAATTCCATTTGCTTGAAAGCATAAATGGCAAACCACATCAAAGAGATAATGAATTATATTCACGGTACCCATCAAAGGTATGTCATTATTCCCAGAACCTATCCCTAGCCAGTAGCTTCCATCTGTACGAGTTACTGCCACCCAGCTGCACCAGTGGCCCAATTTTCAAAACAATGCTCGGCTCCGACGTCTGGTCCAAATCCAGAGCGTCCCGCCAGCAGGGGCTGGAATGGGATCGCTAATTATGCGAGCAGTTCAGCACAGCTCAAGTCAGCGGTTTCTGTCAGGGTTCATTGCTTCTGAAAAATGTCATGATGCGATTGTCGCCCCTGTTGCACTCAGCGCAGTAAGTACTTGTATATGCTCCTTTCGTTTTCTGAAGTTAAATGCGAAGAATATGATAAGAACCGACCAAGCAGGATAATCCGCATAAAAATGAGCACATCGTTAATGGAAAAAAAGGCCAAGCGTAATATGCCTTACCTCGGCCCAAAAGGTCTAAATTTTAATTTAAAAAAAGGGGGTTCGATGGCATAAACCACTGTATCTACCTTTTTTTTTAAACTAAGAACAGTCGAGAGGCCCGTTCTCCCTGTGTATTTCACGAACAGATTTACGTAAATGACAAGGAGATAAGATCGCCCTTGCAGCCCCACCCAGAGCTATCTTGCAAATGTTGACAGGATGAAGCACAACGCACGTGGGGGGTTTTCATTCCACACTCGGTTCATACTGAGTCTGTAAATAAACAAGAGCGGTGACGTGGATATAAAGCAAACTGGAGCAGGCAACACATACATGCCTGAGGAATGAAGCGCAAGCATCTTCCCATGAGTATATGTATACAGAGATTAATATTAACATATATGTAAAGCACGCACGTGCACAGATATAGACACTGGCGTAGACATAGGTACCGACTAAGCAAAGACATACAGGTAGACACTTCTGTTGAGCAAGAGCTTTATTCTCGGTGTGCTATCAATATCCTTATGAATGCGCAGCGCAGCAATATACCCACGAATTCACGTGAAGACAAAGTCGATAAGGTCTAGCCATAAGGTTTTCGTTTCAGGCCTCTGTCCTCTACCTAGCCTTTTGTTCGTTTTTTTCCCATCGAGCTGAGCTCGTTATCATCTGAAGAATTACCTCTCCACCGTGATGCAGGTCCCCCCTCCCACATCCCGGCGACACAAGCAGGTCGCTATGAATTCGTACTCTTCTGATGTCACGTGGGGTTTTCGACAGCTGTCAGTCCAGAACTGTCGTCAGTGTGACGTCGCCACTCACTGCAGTTTGCGGTTTGGTATGTGCCCATCGTTCCGCCGTCAGACAATGACGTTCTTATTTTAATACCAGCCGGGCATAGCATCCCTACCTTCCTCCACTCAGCGGACAATCGGTTGGAGGGGGTGGGTGGGTGATGGCTAGATGGCGTTTGAGTGATTTCGCATTACACGTTAATCGGTATGTACAAGATAAGCTAACTTTTTTTCCCAAACGCTGACTCGGCGCGCCTCCTGGCCACCAGACCAAGATATTCGAGGCAGACTGTCGAAAGCTGAGTTGCTACAACGTCACATCACGCGCACTCACACTCGCGCAAACAGGGAATTCATTAACTTGAAGCCTGCTGGGGTATGGTGGGCTTTTCTCTGGGGTCGGGGGGGGGGCATGGGATGGTGGGGTTTGCAGTGGTGTCTGTGCTAGAAACGAATTGAGGAGAAAGGTAACCGCAATCTTCTGAGATTTCACAAGTTAGCCGCGCACCACCTGTTACCGTATTGACTTGCAGTTCTACAACCCTGTATACTTTCTTCGCGCGACGCGAAAATGTCAGCTCCTTCTCCCATCCTGCACTCCAAAGACACCACAGGAACCTTTGCAGACCCCATCGCTTTCAGCTGTATCTGTCGCAAAATCGTCTGAGTAGATACGCGGTTGTCTGTTAGTGACGTGCACAATTTAATATCCTGAAGAGATTGTCTGTGAAAGTGCCCTCCCTTGACAGCATCCGGCAGGGGCGTACTGACAGTGCGAGAGACCAGCCCTGTGATCTTCCATCAATGCAGAATTTAGGCAACACTTCAGAAAACATATGGGACCTTCTGTAATTTTCTCGCTGAACTTGTACAAAATAGCACGGTTATCCCATATGTTTACTCGAGTTTATACTGAGGTTATACGCTGAAGATTGCAGGTATGTCACAATACATGAAGACTTTATTTAAAGTGGGAAGAACTCATTTAATCGATCATCATTGGGCTGTCTTTGCCGCGGGCCATCCACTGAGTTTTCTGTATTAAAAGAGACATAGTTCAACCAATCGAAAGCTTTTGATTTTTCCCCAGAGGTTTTGGCCTAAATATGCACGAGTGTTAATAATAAGCTTCGCGATATTTGAATAGCAGATCGATATGCTGTCGAGGGGAAATAGGCCCAGAGGTTCACGCAAGGATTGCTTTCCTGAACAAATCTGCAAGTCTGGCACAAGTAATATACACAGACAAGACCCCCTACAACACTGAAAAATATAAGACGATGCAATTGGTTAACTACAGTTTTTCCTCAGGAAAATTATTTAGTCTCATATCCTCCAACCTGGTTGGGGCTTGCGAACACACACGCATATCCACGTGCACGATCCTCGAATGTGGATTAATGAAGACCTCGCGTACACTGAAAACATAATAGCAAATGATCTGTACTTTATTCCGCTAAACGCTCCTGCTGCCGTCTGACAGGGAGATGACGGAGGATGTAAATTTTTTGGCTGGTCATGAGATATTTCGGGCGAAGCAATGGATGGGCATCTCTAAAAAGCGACAGCACGCCATCTCCGGAAACCCGGCTCTTCGACAAAAATGCTGGCTTCATTTTCCAGGTCATCGATCCTATTACACTTTTCGAAAGAGTGTGTGTGTGTGTGTTCAAGGGGAGGGGGAGGGTATTCTTGTTTGTCTAATCTAATGGCACATTTCAGATCTGTGCGCATGCGCCATGTGAAAAGAGTGTTTATATGACGTCATTCTAACGGATTAATGTCGATTTCCCGTGGCGTTCTTTCCGAAGTTAAAATCTTTTTGTATCTGTGGTGTCACGTGTTAAATGAAAGTTTAATGACCCTGCTGTCGCAATTGAAAAACTCACATTCCTACAACAGGAAATAGAATAGAAGAGCATGATGTATTTATTTTTCTTGGCATGCGATATTTAGGTACTGTTTCCATAGTATTTTCATAGTAATGTTTTCAGTTTTATTTAAAGAAATAGCGAGGAAAAGAGAAGTGAATTTGAATTCGAAGAAGTCCAGAGGAACCACATCCGATCCTCATTAACTGATGGACACAGGGAGCCCCACCCCTTCCTCAAACACTCCGTCTGGCACACGCAAGCACATCCTAACGCCGTTCTCTCTGAAATCGGGGAGTGTTTGTGGCCGAGCACCCCGAATAGTAGGTAAACAAGAAGGACGCAAGGGGTAGATGGATTTCCTCTTTTGAGGTCGCAAGGTAGAGAAAATTGCGCGGAGACGAGCACGTGATTGAAACAAATCGGCGTCAAATGGACTTTGGGGAAAGTCGAACTTGTCTTCCGAATTAACTTTGTCAAGCTTTGTAAGCGAACTAGATATTGTTGGTCGACATTAGTAATTCGTTTGGTGCCACAAGCAGACTCCCCACGCTCAAAAGTGTTGAAATGTTTACTGAGAGTACCCCAGTTTCTTTTAGCCATTCAGATCCATCTTTTCACACATGCATTGTCTGCATGGCATCTGTTCAAAGGACTGGTCGTCAGAGGTTTTCTCCGGGTACTGTGTATTCCTCCCCTACCTCCCTCCGCAGCATCCACTTGGTGCTCAGGACCTGTAAAATAAAGTGTGATTTCCTTACACACGGCCTGCGACATTTACGCCCTACAGTCCACGCCCGTATCCATTGCTCCAGACGTCACACTTTTCCGTGCTCCCCCAGTCGTGAAACAGATTGTGTTGCCAAATTTGAGGTCAAACAACAAACAACAATTAACAACAGGGCTAGGCATCTCTCCACAAAATAAATCATTAAATCGTTTTTGGACAATCGACACTTTTTCCCCGTCGTTCATTCAGTTATACACTATTTTACTTTTTCCTGGTAAATCCACGAGAACAAACTAAACTGACTAAAAATACCGCGGTCTGACTAAGCTTTTGAAACTCGATTGTCCCAGCGCGTATTAAGACGCTGCAGCAGATGTGCTGATGCAAATCCAAGTCCTGGGAAGAACGTTAAAAAATACGAAGATATCTGAAATCAGCGATGCAGCAGCTGTTGATGCCTGAGGTATGCATAATGTTTGAACAGATGTGCAGTATAGGACTGGCCTGTTCAAACAAATATTACCAGCGGTCGCAGCAAACCGAATATGTTTACCTGATTGCATTTGCCACCTGAAATGAAAATTGATTGCCTGACTTGCTCACCGATGAGTGCTGAGAAGGGAGACACCATGCCTTATATCTGGTTTACATGGGATATAGATGTAGCAGCAGATTCATCTCAGACAGACAGACAGACAGACAGACAGACAGACAGACAGACAGACAGACAGACAGACAGACAGACAGACAAAAGTTCAAATGCGAAATGTGCTAAGGGTCAGCGGGTGACATTTTCTGATTTTGCCTTTCGGCTGCAACTGAATTTCAACATGCCCCTTTGGAGCGTGAACAAAAGATGCCAACAGGACAGTTGGAGAAAGGCTCCTCGCCTGAAGGACAAACGGCGAGATTTTTTTTTTGGACGACGAACTTTCACAACAGCCTCCAGGGAGGTTGCAGCCTTCGACTCCACATTGCTGGCTTTGCCATTCGCTCTGATACATTTTCAGTCCTGGCGTCTATCGATCTGGTCACCTGCCCATTCTGGAAGCACTCGAATCTTTCTGGCCCCCGAACCTAGAGCCTAAGAATAGTCAACCGCATGTCACGTGATTTCGGTGCTTTGGAAGTCCCAGTAACCTACCTGGTGCCACTTCAGTGCTATACGACTGAAAATCCCCCGTAGCCCATTTGCCGAATTCGGATCGACATGTTGCCAGACAGATGAAAGTCAAGCCCCCTAACTCATCTGATTTTCTTTAAAGTACGAACAACGGTTTTCAGTGGTAAAAATACTTGGTGGTGGTGGTGGTGGTGTGTGTGGGGTGGGGGTGGGGGGTAATTGTTTATCATAAGTGTACTGCACCTTTTTTGAGTGACGAATCACATAGCTTCAAAATTTTTATAAACGGCTTTTCACCCTCTTCTATAACATTCGTAGATACACGCGTCCAAACATGCATACACGCGTGCATATAGATGCAACTCTGTTGTCAGAATCGACTGATCCACAATTTTTGTAAGAAAGTCACTTGCACGATTATCATTCCTTTTATTCTGAATACGATGCTTTTCCCGGTACTTACAAGTTGAATAAAGAAACTCTTTCTCTCAATTACGTCATTGCAAGCGTTGTGCGTTTAAGTGCAAGCGCAAGCATTCTCTGTTTAGTCCACTCAGTCTGGCCTTGAGATTTTCCGTTAAAACTCTCCGTGCTGTACGTGCACAGCCTGCATATATTCCATTGCCAATTCCCCCGATCAAGTCCGCTCCATGAATTGCGTCTCCCTCCAAAACAATCTACCAGCCGCTAAAGAGTTCCGAATGCACGTGCCATTCTCGCTGACTTTGTCAGACAGCGTGAGATTGGATCCAGACAGCAAAGACTTCAATCCCAGGTTTTTCTCTTGAGGAGCGTGGGATGTTTGTGAAACGATAAGTGCCTGACTGTAGGCCTTGGAACTGTTGCTGGCGACCTGGGAACTGCAGTAATACATACAATGTGTATTAAAATCTATTGACTGAGATGGACTGTGTTCAAGATAATATTTGGCTAGTGTAAATAGGCTCTTGTACTGCACGCTGATTTGTGCCTCGTGTTCAGCTAAGGGGAAGTTGAAGAAATGTTCAGGTTGTTCACACATGTGTAAAACTGTTTCTCTGTTCCGTCTTTTTCAAATAACGCGAAAACTTCCATCACCAATAAAGGAGGCCTTCAATTTTACTTCTCACAGAAACAAACCACAGAAACTATCCCGCAAAGGGATGAAGTGACTGCAAGCGTAAAGGCCCTGAAAAGTCATTTCTGCACTCAAGAGCTCATTCCTTTCCATAAATATTGTTGGTTTGTTAAGTCCTTCAAGGTGATTAAAGACGAAAACGAAAACACAAGCGTAAATAAAGGACAACGCACACAGCACAATTTTTCTACATTTCTTATCTGAAGCGTTGATTCTTGCCATCAGTGTCAACGCGATAGAAGAACGCTTTGAAAATCGCTGTAGCCCGTGGGGATTTTTTCTGTATGAGAGCTAAACCCATGCAAATACAATCACTTGACACCGTGCCTCTCAGTCGATTCCAGACCTCTGTCTGGAAGAAGACTTCTTGACAGATACTTGCTGCGCTGTCTCCAGAACAAGGCTCAGACGTTATGTGGTGTTATAAATGGAAGTTATGCTGCGTGAATACTAAAACAAAACAAAAAGACCTTTGTCTTTTTCGTTGGGTTCTTTCTTTCTTACTTGCTTTCTTTCTGTCTTTTGGTAGCCCTAACGCACAGCCCCCCGCCCTCTATTCCCCGCCATCCTAACACAACTCTTTCTTAATCCCCTATTCCTCGTTCGCTTTTAAAATCGTGTCTGCGGCCAAGACGCGATATTTGCGTGGAGCCTGTTGTGGATAAATTGGAGAACAATTTCCCCAGCCTTGACCTGAGAGTTCGACCGCTGTCATCGGATATGTTTTGTGCAGAGTGCCGCTGTGCCGGGATTGTGAACCGAAAATCCTTACTGCCCTCAAAATAATGCCACCCTCTGTCAAGTGCGCATGGGTCACACGATGAAAGATTTGGCGTTTCTAATGACCAAGGATGGGCATTTAACTGGCTGTATTCTCTGCTTGCGCGAATCTGGGGTAGGGTCCCAGTCCATGTGCGAGTAATGCCTAAAAGGAGAATGCGTGCGTGCGTGCGTGCGACGATGATGAAAATGTGTAGAAAAAAAGAATTCGTTCATTTATTCTTGTTACAGTGTATCCAGTAGGCCAACTTTTACATTCTTCCTGACGATTACACATGGGGCAGGTTTTCATGTAACTTTTTTCTCGCTGCAGTATCACGCACTACAGGAGCTGAATGAAACACCACATCGCGCGAGGAAGGCCAGCTTGTAACTATTTATAATGCTCTCACGTATTCTCGTTATCGCGAGAGAAGACTTGGTCCGGCTGAAGCACGTAGACCTCCCATTTATTCCATCTGTTTTTAAGTAGCACCACAACAGATGGCGAGTGAGCTGGAGTGTTACTATCAGCCCGTGATATAAATAAAGATTGCCTTCCCACATTATGGAAGACTTGATGATAACACCAGCTTTGACAAGGCTAGTAAAACAGACTCTTTATAGTACTCCCTTTAGCAGACAGACAGACAGACAGCTTAGTGTGGGCCGTTGAAGTAATATTGGAATACTTAAGATTAATGAGCGGACGTCATGGTTATCTAACATAGTTGAGCTCGGTGGAACAAGAAAGAAATTGAAGCGCTTTCTCAACGTTTCAGTGAAGCTGAGGCCACCCCAGATTTATGTAAGTTTAGCGGCACAAGAAACGCGAAAAAAAAACCTTAACAGCTGCAACAAAGATTTAATTCGAATTTAATCTGGAAATGTTCTTCACTGCCTTTCTTCTGCTAGACTAAACCTGGGGGAAAACGCTTGGTTGGGGGCAAAAAAAAAAAGATTGGATCCAATTTCGACGAAATAAATCACATCTACTTTTCTGTCAAAGGCAGCAGGATTTGTTCTAGACCATTGTTTTAATTCTATTTATAGTTGAACCGTGTAAGCCCGTCTTCATCACTGCTGTATCGTCACCATGGACGCAGTAGTGACGTGTCAGTCTTCACAGTAGGTCATCTACAGTCCTCACAGCAGGTCATCTACAAATCACAGCTGACACAGGGAAGCACTTGTTGCTGAAATGGGTGCTCGACCTTTCGTATGGCTGTCGTTCTACTGCGGGAAGCATTGTAAAAGCTCGATAGTCATTAAAGATAATGTGATAGTGTAATTGTGTGGTGTGGGTGTGTGTGCATGCGAGAGCGCAGGACAGGATGATGACTGCTGGAGCGTCACATACTTCACAAAACTATTTTTAGTTAGCGATTTATCATGCGTTATTAAGCCTCCCAAGCCTAAATTTAAATCTAGTACCTCTAGACCGTTGAAACACTAACACTTGAAACAGACAATAATACATTTTTACCTGCTTGATCCGTTGGAACGGCTAGATCCGGCGCGGTATGGCGTCGTGTGAAATAACTGCCATAAAGGCATGAAGATCTGTCCAAATTTACCTCGAAACAAGTACGGAAGTAGATCACGTCATGGTTTAAGTCAATTTGTATTCTCAAATGTTTGTTTCAAGACGTGAGAATGTACCTGTATATTGATTTTTTTAGTTCGCTGTGTGCAAATGACGTGTATGACGACAGGTGGATGAGGGCAGATAATGCAATTCCAAGGGCCCGTGCGTGTGTAGGGAGGGAGTGTACACGGATAAATAAGAGATTCTTTTTGCCAATTCACAGATTACAATAAGCCATAAAACATTTTCACATATCCTAGCAACAGGCTGTCCCAGTTCACAGTACGCGATCACAGATCACAATAAGATTATGCATGGAGGCCATCAAGATTCTTTCTTTCATTGAGCGTTGGCAGCTCCAGCAGACCCTATAACTGTAACAGCGACAGTTGCAGCAAGACGTGATGTTTATGTCCGTGCGTTAGGAGAACGTGAGGGGCAAAAGGTCACTGGCTGGCTGTTGAAGATCTATGACAAAAGCCACCACTGTAGTTTACAGCTTTGTGACTCCCATAAGAACGCGGAACCGTTCAGTGTAGAAACTGATAACTACTTGAAAATAAATGTTTACATGCGACTGAACTTTGACCTTTTTCTCATGTTTCACGAGATTAAATCGTGTACACAACGTTTTGTCAACTACAGGTAATTAAACACAAAGTTCAGTGTTACGAAAATTATTGCCTTTACGTATTTCTGACACCAGCTGTTCGGTAAAAAAAAACCCTTTTTTAAGTCGACATTTTTTCGAAAACTAAACTGTTAAAATATTTCTTATAATGGAAATGTTTCTAACATTTATTGCGATATGTTATATTTTTTCTTTCAATCTTTCTCTTCGCTCCTAATGTTCTCATGACTTAGTCATAATGAACCTCGTCACCCCAATGTTGAACGTCTGCAACTCACCGTGGCGTATTCATCGTCTGTCGCGTCTTTCCTCAAATCTGCTGTACCATTAGCTACTACATCACTAGTTATATCATTAGCATCCACGTCAGCGGTTACATCATTAGCAACTACATCAGCGGTTTTATCATTAGCAACCACATCAGCAAGATCAGGTGCATCAGAATCTTGGCACACGATCTTTCTCGGATCGTACTTTTTGAGCAAAAAAAGGCTATATTCATCCGAGACAGGAAAGAGTCCATAATATACCCCCCCCCACACACACACACACCATATCAAACACACACACACACACTCCACCACCCCCACCACCACCATCACCACCACCTCCCCATGCCCAGCGATAAATCACCGTGGTAACGTGACCCGTAAACCGCGGTTCTTGCAGATTCATCTTTCGACCGCTTTCATTTTCACCTCTTCTGGATGCAGCAGCACTTCTCACAGGAAGGATAATGGCACTTTGCTTTTCCGTCTTTCCCGCCTTCTTCATGACGTTCGCCTGCCGACGTCGATATTCAGGTTTTGTGGTAGACCAGTTGGAGGGCACTGCGCATGCGCCTGTCATTAATAGGCCTATAATTGGCCTTGCTTTGATCTTAAAACCACCAGCGACAGTGAGTTTATTTCTATCTTCTTCCAGTCTGCCACAGCCATCAGCCGCGTGGGCGATGCAGGACCTGACGGGCAATATCTCCCTTTCACACGTAACAAATGTCCATAAATTTCAGAGTGTGAACTGGCCCTTCAGGCACTTTTATGTGCGGGGAAAGGATATACGAAAACTCCTGCAAATCGGGGTTGGGCTGCACGGGCATTTATATCTTCTGTTAGCACGCAAAGATGCACGTAAAATACACAGGGCGAACGGACCTTACGATCGCTCTTATGACCAGAAGGGCACAGGCGAACCGTCATGTAATTCGGCCCTCTGCCAGTGCTTCAGAGAGTCTAATGTAGTTCCACGCGGACGTCAGGTCAGCTAATCTAACGTAGTTTCACGCGGGCGTCATGTCAGTCCAACGTAGTTCCATGAGGACGTCAGGTCAGCCTGTCTAACGCAGTTCCATGAGGATGCCGGGTCAGTCTAATCTAGTTTCACGCGGGCGTCAGGTCAGACTAACAAGGAAGGGAGGCGGTATCAGCTAGACCTCTAGGAAAGACAATTTCTGACCAACCGTGGTGCCAAGGTCAGCGGATTAACACGACAAGGAAAGCAATTAACAATTTACTTCTTCACCCTCATCAATAAACAGAGTCCTATGCCGGGCCGGTTCGCAAGACGAAAATTAGTTCGTTGGCTCCGTCTCCCGTAGAACCCATTCTTTGATTGTGTTTGCGGACAACGAAGGCAATTTCATTATTCAAATCTACAATGATTACTCCAAGTTTTAAAACAGGATGTAGCCCTGCACTCGCTGCTTATTGTCCAAAAATTGCACATAATTTAGGGCCTGGAGACCTCAGTGTGCAAAGCCTGTCGAATGTTGCGGGTTCCAATCCAGCAGTGGCCAAGGAATGGTGGGTACTTCACTGTATCACTTAGTAATAGGACGCCATGCCCCCTTAAGGTGGAGGTACTTTTGCTCTAAAGAACCAACGATGTTACATAAACAAAGCATAAACGATGTTTTACTGACATTTTTCGCTGGAAGCGAATGCGAAGAGAGTAAGCTGTGAATATTTTATCCCATTTCTCTAAGGGGATGACCATGCAATATTTGTTCTGGCTTTGTCCTCAATTGTATGTATATAATTCTGGACAAGGAGAGCTGGCCGGAGGGACATGGGAATGACAGACTGACTGGGGAAATTATGTCGACCTTTCTGATCCAGTCTGGGACTTGGGCCGGAAGCAATTAGACGTTATGTCCTGCGCATGCCCGACCGAAGGCAGCTGGTATGTTTGTAGCACCGTGGTAAACTCTGCACCGCGCGTCACGGTATACATGAATATTTGCAGTATGCTGATGACGTGTCACTCCTTTCTCCGTTTTGCGAGCGCATCGAAATAAAACTTTCGTTTCCAATCACTCTCACATGGTCAACTGCGAACCGTAAATGCAGTTAATGAATAGCTATAATGAATAGACCCAAAACTGAATGTCGAAAGTATGCTACATTTGTTTTGTTCTCTGTGGTACAGGTTCGAATCTTGCTTGTGTTACATTTTTTTAAAAAATAATCCACGCTCTACGTTCCCTACTCAACGGCTGGCATAACCTCGGCTGGGTTTAGGTTTTAGGTTAGCGTTTAGATATGCATCGAAGATAATGCGTCACAAGAGGGATCCATGCATCGCCAGTCGATAACTGGGGCACAAGGAATAAAACCTTCTTACCGAAGTTTTTATCAGCATTTTCCTCCGGGGACTTTTTGGGTGCGTCCTACGTGTGTGCCGTATCGTAACGCTTAAATGATTAATAGTTGGACTCACACGCTTTACTCCCAGTAAATAGCAATTAGTCCTCTCCGGGTTGATCTTAAAGGGAAGCACTGCGACTGGCTAAAGTAATATCCCGTTTTGAAGTCTACCATTTCCTTGCCCTTGTGCTTTTGGCATTTGAATGGACGCCAAATAACATTAGAGCCGACGCTAGGGAAAAAGATCTTCCTGAATTCGGAGTAGTTTCTTGTGATGTCTCAAAGTGTTCTTTCCAGCTATCCATTCTTACAAAAAAAAATCATTTTCTCATCCAGTAATGTTTCACTCCGCCTCCAGACATTTTTAACAGGCTTAAATGCTGAAACTGTTTTTGTTTTCTGTTCTTTCAAAAGTTGCCGATTGCTCCCTACCTCCCCCCCCCCCCCCCCAATCAAAGAAAAACCCCAACAAAAAAACAACGAACAACCCTTTAACTCTTTATCGTCATGTCAACACAACCTTACAAACACGTCCTTTCCATGCCGTCACATGAAAGGGTCGGTATCTGTGTGCGCGTGGGTGGGTCTGCGTGGGAGAGAGTGTGTGGTTTGTGCGTGTTGGGGAGGCAAGGGCAGGGAGATGGAGCCCTCTTACTAATGGAGTGTCTGGATGTCAGCAGAAAGCAAGAGAAAAAAATCAGCAGAAAGAAAACAAAATTAAACCTAAGATGAAAGATATCGCACGTCTTCGACACAGGGAAAAACGCTTTAACAAAAAAAAGTCCTAGTTCACGATCCACGTGAAAGTCACTGCAATTAAGATGCACATCATGGCTGCTTAACCATCGACCGTGCATCATGCACGTATTTCACACGAGCAGTGAAACTGCTTTAGGAGTCTCTGACATCTGTCGTTCCTCAAGCAGCCAGACATCTGGCTTGGCCACGCGGCGGCAAATCCTTCGCCGCAGAGAGACGTCGATGACGTCGTGACCCCGTGAAGTTAAAACGATCATGGGTGGGATCGATAACGCTTCTAGGATCTATTGACCCGCCTCCCCCTCCCCCTACGGTAACGGCCCGAGTTGGACGGCTTTATGCAGTCTTGGGCCTTACTGCAATAAGGCGGAGCCCAGCTGACATCTGGCGGATTACAGTAATCGAATCCCGTTTTCCGCAACAGGTTTTGCGTCTCGGACAGGTCTGATGACGCTGTTAGTCATATCTCTGTCTCATACCGCCAGGAGTTAAAACCATGTGCTGGTTGAATCGCTGCCTGTAACTTCTTTTCGTGCATATAGAATACATTAGGGGAACACGACTAACTAACGGTTTTTGGACTTGATGAAGAGATACGTATACAAATCCTCATATAACCCATTAATGATCATCTTCTATTGAAATTATCTGAGTCGTGAATAATTCTCCGACTGCACACAGTCTTGTATATTTACTTCATGCGGACATGAAGTCTTTCATCTTATTCTGGTTTGTGCGTGCACGCATGTACGTTCGCGCATGTGCGTAGGTGTGTACGAGTTCCGTGCGAGTGAATGATGGGTAGGGTAGAAAAATGATGCAGGTGATAAGGAATTTGTCGAATCATAACCGTTGCTCAAAGGTATATAGGGCTACCTTTTGCCAATAACGTCGCTGTCTGACGCATTTTCACAGAATACGTTTACACTGCACTGCCATACGCTACGTAAAAATTGTTACGTTAAGTTATATTACGCATGTCGTATACACCAATCAAAACCCGAAATCAGCACCAGAGATGCACGATGGAAAGCATCAAGTTCTGAAAGTCTGCAGAAAGCGTTTAAGCGGGTTTACGCATTGTAACATCGGTATGTTGTTGCACATTCTTTCACATTTTTTGAAGACAAAGGCAATCGTCAAAAACAGAAAAACATCACCACCAGAAAATGCCAGAGCCACGAGGGACCCGCGTCCCTTAGGTCTCACTACAACTGTCAGTAAATCCAGACCAGAACTATCATTAAATCCAGACCAGAACCATGAGTAAATCCAGACCAGTACTGTCAGTAAATCCAGACCAGAACCATGAGTAAATCCAGACCAGAACTATCAGTAAATCCAGACCAGAACCATGAGTAAATCCAGACCAGTACTGTCAGTAAATCCAGACCAGAACTATCAGTAAATCCAGACCAGTACTATCAGTAAATCCAGACCAGAACTATCACTAAATCCAGACCACTACTATCAGTAAATCCAGACCAGAACTGTCAGTAAATCCAGACCAGAACTATCGGTAAATCCAGACCAGTACTATCAGTAAATCTAGACCAGAACCATGAGTAAATCCCGACCAGAACTATCAGTAAATCTAGACCAGAACTATCAGTAAATCTAGACCAGAACTATAAGTAAATCCAGACCAGTACTATCAGTAAATCCAGACCAGTACTATCAGTAAATCCAGTCCAGAACTATCGGTAAATCCAGACCAGTACTATCAGTAAATCCAGAGCAGAACTATCGGTAAATCCAGACCAGTACTATCAGTAAATCCAGACCAGAACCATGAGTAAATCCAGACCAGAACCATGAGTAAATCCAGACCAGAACTATCAGTATGTCCAGACCAGAACTATCAGTAAATTCGATCCCCATAAGGCTTGGCGTTTAGCTCCATATATGGCGAAGGAAGAGAAAGACGGGAATTCCGCATCAGTAGCGATGAATCCCGTGAAGAAGCAACACATTACTTTCCTAATCAGGTGACTGCGAATCGGTGAAGACAACGCAAAACGGGGTGCTGTGTCCATGCCTCTTAACACCCCAGCACTCGGCATCTTTCACACTTAACAAGCGAGCGTTAGTTCAGTTCGCCTAACCGTTAATACGTAGATAAGAATAACATTCTGAACGACATCGTCATATCAATGACCTACCAGTTGAACCATTATTCAGGATACCTAAATGCCCCCACATGCAACAAAATCGTAGAGGATAACTTCTCCTTTCCCTGGGCCAGGTTTTACGTTTGATATTCAAAATTAATGCCCTTTAAGATGTGCTCATAACAATATGTTTTGATTTTATAATGTGAGAAAATCTTGTTTGGAAAGCCAGTTTCTGATATTTTTGTTGTTGAATGTTCTCACTCTCTGTTCACGCTTGCTCACAATAAAGAGAGTGTGTACCCAATTTGAAACATACTGGACGCAAATACCAAAAGGTGAAAGGTAACAACTCTTGTTGAGTTCTGCCTGACTGGATAACCCTGTTTAGGTGTAATCAATTACTGCAACTCTTGCGACATCTAGATTGAGTGCACAAGTTTCAAGACACTGTCTACAATGTTACAGCTTTGATCCTGGCCCTTGTTACGGCATTATATGATAGAATGTCCTTGTGCCAAGACTGACAGGGTCATCCCAGCTATTCCGGACAAGGGCCTCTTCGCGCCATGACAGAAGAAATTTAGCGATAGTGCCAAACGATAGGAGCTTTAACAAAGGTCCTGGCTCCAGCCATGGCGTGTTTGAACAGAACGACCGCTATTGTTGGTCTTGGTGCAAGATTTGCCTAATTAGCGAGTCCATTTAGTGAGCATTCTTCTAGGCAATAGTGCATGCGGAATGCATTGTTGAGAAAATTTGATGACAACGGCCTTTTCACCCAGACGAAATCGAATTCAAAGTATTTCTTCATCTGATTATTGTCGCGTGACCTGCAAATAAAAGTCCGCTAACAAGAACCCAGCAATACTGGTTTGGAAACCACAAGAAGACATTTGCGTTTGCATTCAACACACAAGTGTCACTGTGACCCTCACATTTTGTCATTGAGTTCTAGCTTAAGGACTGCTATAGAATCAGCTCTTGTCGTCTAACAAGATCTGTGTATCAAAGGATCTATGGGTCCCTATGAGATCAAAAGGATCAAAAGACAAAGAAAGCCTGCTTTTTTACGCCTCCACTCACCTTTTTCCCCCGGCATTCAACTTTAAAATTAAGCGTTCCTGTCGAAAGGCACGCATGTACCTTAAATGACATCCATTAGGGGTAATCCTACGTTAACAAGTATAGATTTCACAGAAAGCTACTAGGACTCATATAAAACACGGGCACACGCTCACACACGCATGCACGCGCGCACACACACACACACACACATGGCCCTCCCGCCGTGCTTTCGTACATGCTCACGCACGTGCAGGCATACAGAGGGCTAGGGGATAGGAACGAGAGATGACAGGAAAAGGGAGGGATCGAATAGGATTTCTTCATTTCCGCGTTTAATTTTTTTCAGTTACTAAATTCTATTTCCAAATGACCTGACATAAACTGCTCAAGCTTTCCCTCACTCTAAACGGAATATTTCGTCCAAATGATCATAAAATTGGTATTAAGATAGAACTCATTCTACTGTCTGTACTCACAGTATTTCGAATCATATTTTAGGTTCTCCAAAACTGCATGTATATTTGCTTTTTGTAGATCTATATTTTCTTCCTGTATGTGACTCTTTTAACAACAAAAATGGTTAATTTTCAACCGCCTGCTTTGTTATTGTGACACACATGCATGGGGGAAAAAACCCACGACACACAGAAGATCGCTATACAAGCATCTTGCACCGCTTTTTCCTGTTATCTGAACTAAAGCCTATCATGTTTCATTAAGAAAAAAAAAAGTCTGTCATAAGTAAGGCCGCATATGATCAGCATCTCCAGACCCCGAAAACAAAAGTGAACACATTGTACGCCTGCAGCTTAGAATACTTCTCTTTTTTTAAAAAAAAGCAACGTGCTCTTCGCTCCTTGAGTTAATGAGTGTGGCTGGGAAAAAAAGAATATCTTGACTACCTCCCCTATTCCTTTACCCTCCCCACAAAAAATCAAACCTCAATAAAAATGGTCTGTCAAGTCTGTCAACCCCTTCCCGCAGATCTGCACAGCACGAAGTAATCGTTACTGATTATTTGCACTGGAAGCCGGATTCAACAGCCCCTTTATGGCTCTTTCTTCTGGATCTCCCAGAACGACTTTGTTCTTCCCCAGGGACCAACCGCTAATCCCATCAAACACCAGCAGAAGAACCTCCCGCACACGGTTCGACTTATCGAATGAAAGTGGTGGTCAAAAACTCGCCACTCCGTCTCTAGCAAATACCTGCATCTAATTTCGGTTAAAATGAGATCGTGTTACACTGCTTATGACGATTTTTCAGCACCGCATTACGGAGAAGTTATGGAAGAAAATTCGGCTTTAAAACAGAATCGCATAATTTCTTATTTTTTGTTTGAAGTAATAATGTAAAAACGATGGAAGTCAAATGTCTGTGCACAGTTCTTTGGGGATTTTGTCAGGATGAAGCGAATTCGTGTAAGGCAACAGTATACTGTTATATTGTTATATGGTATAAATTATAATTTATACATGCCAACAGTGAAACACTCAAAAACGACCAGTACTTCTCCGAAGTCCTTAGAATGTCTTACGCTATGTTCTCTTCTAACAGTAGCCGCTAAGGGCAGTGATTAAAGGGGATAAAAACGGGGGAATGTAACAGGCACGAACAATTCACGTGAAGTGTAATTAAAGTGATGAGACCTGGATGAAGATGAAAGCCTCCACGGCATCGAGTTAAATCTTTCCCAGTGAGTGTGTGGCCGGGCCTTTGCGGATCTTGCACACAGATCGATACAAGGGCATGCTGCTCAATTATAGAAGACCACGTCACCATAAGATTTTTTCAAGAAGAAAAACCCTCACCGGAGTTTTCATGAGACCGCTTTTTCATCTCTTAGAAACGAAATATGTAGTAGATTTGTAAATCTGTAACGCAGTACTAACAACGTTAGAAAGAACCACTGAAATGTTTAATGACAATTTTTTTCAAGATATTTTTCTGAAACAGTTTTCAAAGACAGTATCGCTGGAGGCAAAAGTTTGTTTTCAAACTTTTTTAAACCTTAATTGTAATTTTAATGGCACGTAACAGGGCGATTTCAATGTCTTTAGTGGGTGTCACATTAGGAACTTACAACTCTGCTAAATAATCGATGACTTTTCTGCCCTGCTCGCAGATCAGACAGCTGCTTAAGCCATGCTGCACGGATGATTGATTAGCGGGAACGATAAGATTCAAAGACTGGCAAGGGGGATTTCGCGAAGATGTAGTGTGTTAATTTCTTGAATATTTTAATGGTAGATGAGTACCCACGGTGCAGCTTTTGAAAATGCTAAATGAACGTTTTAGCAAACAGTCACGAGCGCTCGTGAAAGTCGGTCAGTCAGTTCTGTTCTCAGTTCGGCGTCATGTTCTGGCATCGGGGAGTGCTTGCACTCATGCGAGTGAGCGGGAGCGAGAGAGGGAGACTGTCGTGTCGGACAAAGATAAAGGAAAAGAGAGGCCCGGATGTGGGATTTCGATCATGAGGCTATAGCCGCGGCGAGTGCAGGACCCATTAACAGCTTGGCAAACACGGCGACTGATTTGCTGCACCAGAATCTGCCAACATGGCGAGCGGTCCACTGGTCCGGCGTCCTCCCGAACCCATCACGACCGTATCGCTGATGCCGTTCTTTCATGCTGAATATTAATTGATGTTTGCTCTTCGAAACATATCCTGCTACCAACACCCTTCTTAGCAACGGCAAAATCGACAAGGGGAGGGAAAAATAGACAGGAAGAAAAAGGAAAAGCAGATGTTTTATTCTGACATTAGCAGGACGTATACAGAAAAAGCGTGGTGGTTATTGCATGGTATGGAAATCCGAGGAAGCTGTAGTGCTGGCACTTGAGTTCAGCAAGGAATAAAAACAGAGAACAGAAAAAAGGGGAAAAAAGAAGAAAAAGAAAAAAAATATGTCTGTGTGAGCGTCAGTAATGCTTTCCGGAGGATGCCAAAAGAATATGAAATAGCAAGAGAACTAGATTTGGAAGGGAAAAGAATTCTTAGGAAATATTTTCTGAATCTCTCTATTTCCCTGCATCTAAGCACATATGTAAATATGCCGTGAGCACGTCTGTAAGTGTCATATCTGTTCTCATTATTTCTGTTGCTTTATTTGTCGGTACGTCTGCCTGCCTGCCTGCCTGCCTGCCTACTGCCTGCTTTGGGGGGGAGGAATTTGTGTTCGTGCAGGCATTCAGGCATCCAGGCGTGCAGGTATTCCGTGCGTGTATGTGTGCGTGAGAGAGAGAGAGCTCGCGCAGGTGCGATTGTATGTGTGCGCCTTTCTGCACTGTACCTCCAGACTGGAAACGTTTCTGTAGAAGAACAGCAGTCAAGCGACTTTGTGTTGGAGCCTTAGGCCGTGATCGAGAGCATCGTCAGAAATAACCGACAAAATGTTTATCCTCGAAGACCGCAAACAGCGCGAGACCGACTCCTCATGGTATGCAGTCATTGCAGTGTAGGTCTGAAGGTCACTGGGTCAGTTTTGTCCTAACGCTAGGCGCTGCTGTTCTCTCTGTTCTGGGGCAGTGTGCAAGCCCGAAAAGTGACCTTGAGGGGGACAATAGACAGTCGAGGCATGTTTGCGGTAATGGTTCTTCCTCTGCAAGTGGGGAGGGGAGACGTGCGAGTGTATGGACGGATGTAACGCCAGTGCTCTCGGATCAGACGATGAAACAAGCCAGTTTTCCGTGATCTCATGTGGAAGTTCTTTTTATAGCCTAAGTAATGATTGCTTCTTGGCGGTGTCTCGATCGTTCGTCATCTGGCGGACATGACGTGAATGCAAGGATACACGTTCGGTGGTAGTATGAAATGTTTATTAGTACTTTAACGTGAGGAAACAGCTGAACAAGAACAATAAGAAATTATGATCTAATGATTATGTAGTGTGTACGTGACTAACTTCGGATTAGATGAGTTTAGAAACGTTGCTGCTACGATGTACGTATTCAAGACAGCTAAATAGAAATTATCGCAAGATAATGTGTGTGAGTGCGTGTACACTGTGTGAGATTGCATACCAAACACAGCAACAGACAGCGAGGTACGAGGGAGACGGAAATGTAAAGACGATGTGTTTGCGTGAGTTTGCGTATGAAACAATAATACAGGAGATGGGAGTTGAAGCTGTCTTCTACAGACGTAGGGAACGACGTGTGCAGCTCAGTTCGCGAAGTCATCTTTGGTAGCTATTGCATTCAAATACGCTTCAGACGAGATCGAAACGATGTAAAAACTTATGCGAGTTGAACTGATCTGAGTTCCGCACCTCCGCACGAAAGAGCTACCAATCTCCACCCAATCAGGGCACGCCCTTTTGACACCCCAAAGTCAGCTTCGGACCTTACACTGCACATCACACATCACACTGCACGACCAGCGAAGCGCTGAACCCCGTTCGCATCCCCCCCCCACCACCACCACCAATTTTCTGTTCGCGATGTCAAAACTTTCGCGAACTCAAAGCTTTGGTACGTTATAACGCGTCTTTAAAGAGAAAATGGGATTTGTGCTTAGGCAGCCATTACCCAAATTCTTAGTCGCTGTGATAAAGCACAGGCGGATGTAATATCCTGCCGTGAGTGGCCTTAAGAGAAAAAGCCTTCTGAAGCAGTCTCTGATTTAAATTCCGTAATGCATCGCGTGACATCGTGTATGAATGATGGGGTTGTTGTTTAAAATGTCCAGTGTTCCTATTCCATTAATCACATTTTTAAAAAAAAATCCAATCTGCATTTCCTGGCACGATCAGATCTGAAGCTGTCAGCTTTCGGATTTCGTCTCATTTTGATGACGGTCTGATAAAACCAGGGACAGGATAATATTTGTGAGGCATTAATTTATTTCAGATTTTTTTTCTCTGGTGCTACTGTAGTTAAACGAAGAGAAGGACTTAATTCAATACAGTTATGACATAAGGCTTCTTGAGAACAAGCGCAGTCCTCTGGAGTGAGTGAGTGAGTGAGTGAGTGAGTGAGTGAGTGAGTGAGTGAGTGAGTGAGTGAGTGAGTGAGTGAGTGAGTGAGTGAGTGGCATTTTTTCACTACCGTTTCAGGCTTTACGAGGCGAAGCGCTGATACACAGCATCGAAGGGATACAATATTCAGAGACCAGTAATCTACTTGCGAAGTTCTCTTACTTCTTCTTTCTGGTTGATTGTCTGCCTTCCTAGGTTCTCTCCCCTTTCTCTAGATCTCCATCCATCTCAGAGAGAGAGAGAGAGAGAGAGAGGGGGAGAGTGAAGAACTACACTAATTGTAGTTTCGATCTGCTAGAGTTTATTACCCATGACGCCGTGAAAGCGACATGTTTCTACTTCAAAGGTGGACGCCAGGTTAAACTGTTCCCTGCGGTAAGTATGGATAGCTTCATCTCTCGGGAACATTTCTGGTTTTTTCTGAAGGTGAAATGTTATTTCATTAGGGACACAGCTGTTCTTTAAACTCAGCGACTCCTTTTCTTAACTTTTAGCATGTGTCTTTTGTGTCATGTGTGTTGTTAGAGGACGGAAAAACAGCTGCAAGTAATTGAAAGGGCAGGGAATTGTGTAACGCGTTTGGCAGATTTAAAAAATAAAATGTTATTATTACTGAAAACAGTAATGTGCTTTTATATCTTAAAAACGAGTAAGGTGTTAGTTGTAAATGATGTTTAGAAGAAATAAATATTCCGTATCCGAGCCACATATCAGTTGAAACAGGTAAACCTGCAGATTAAAAAAAATTGATTGCTGGCATTTTGTTGAAGATGGCTGTAGTGGTAGAGAGGAGATGATGATGATGATGATGAGGAGGAGGAGGAGGAGGAGGAGGAGGAGGGGGAGGAGGAGGAGGAAGTGGATGGGGTGGAAGATGATTATTACCAAAAAAGTTGGCGGCAAAAATAATGACGATAGTTATGCTTAAGCCATCTCGACCTGTGATACCATGACTTTAGCTTTCGTAAGGCATATAACAGGAATATTGCTAACAGACAGATGATAACTGTTATCTTTATCCAGGCAATAACCTGCCTTGGGATATGAAGCATGCTGCGCCAGAATAAATGCGAATTTGAGCTGTGGATTGCAGCCTGTTTGCTAAGAGGTTCAGTCGGGCTCTCAGCCAGCTACTGGCCTGCAAGATGAGTAACTCGGGCTGAGTTGTGTACCTTAGCCTCTCTAGGCTTCTTCGCGTGATGGCAATAGAATGATAGCTGCGTGAACCCCAAAACAAATGGGAAAATTCATCTCATATTTTCTTTCTGTTTTTATGCCTTTCTGTCTGTTCACCAGATCTCATTACATGCTAACTCATTACCTTTAAAACCTAGATCCTTCCATTCATCTTCCGTCCTGTCCGTCCATTCAACCATCCATCTATACATAACAGACACCTGCACATATAATATCTATTTACCTGCTTATCTAAAACAAGATAAATTTTGACTGAAGCAAGTTAAAACCATCTAGATATTCATCTATCTATTCCTTAATCCGACCGTCGGTTCATCCTTAATTATGAGTGAAGGTACTTTACAGATTTTCACTTGAAATATTACCAAGTCTGTCGTTTCGGCAGTGAAGAGAGCAAAGAAAATCCATCATTAACGAAAATTGCATGAGCTCTTTTTTGCAGACCATGCCACCGGCTCTTAAAAGCTATTTGTAGGCGACTTTGTCGGCCCCATATAAAGTTCCCTTCAAGACGAAGTCTGCTTGCACTAAATCAGATCTGTGACAGGTGCCAAACTAAAGCAGCAACTCGTTGGTATGCTTAATCTCTTGTGCCAAAGAGAATATCAGAAGTAACCATTGACAACAGCCTGGAAACCTGGCAACCTAGCGAACCTCGAGACTTGGCAACCGTTACTCGTCTCCGGATTGTGTTGGCCCAAATTTTAGGCCAAGCTGATTAACCCAGTCACTTATCAGTTATTCCACACGCATACAGAAGAATACTGATGAATACCCTGATGAATATTCCGTCCTACAATCCATTCACTCCATGACGGCAGCACGACAAAGCGAGATAACGCTGGATCAACTTGAAAAGTCTGCTCGAATTTCTGTCTGAGTGTCGCGCAACGATTCGAAGCGACTTGATACCAGTCGAAGCTTCAGTAGTGCATATCTGCGGAACTGTCTTCAATAAGCTTAACATTTGCCGAGACACTGATACCCCCGTATTTTCTGTCACAACTGTTTGCGATAAGGCACGGAACGGCGCGTGCTTCATTAAAAAATGATGACGTCAAAAGCGGCATCTAGCGAATTCATTAGCTTCCTTTATTTAAGCTTAATCACCTGTCTACCAAAACAGTGCAGAAAGCTTGTTCTTGTTAGAAGCACCGAAAGCTGACAGCTTATATGTTTGAGGAAAGTGAAACATTTATCGTTGTATCGCCAGTATCGTTTTCATCACCTCTTCTCGGTCTTTCCCCATGTGTATCTTTGTACTTTTTCCCCTGTAGTCTAACCTTGTCAGACGTACACACGTACAGATACACACAATTCCAGAAAGGCACACAAAACATGTAGTCATACAGACTGTCAGCCGGGCAGCCAGAACCACGCCCAAAGCAACCCTACAAGTCAGTTAATTAAACTGGTCCGCGTCCAACAGGCCCAGCCAAAAATAGAACCTGCTTGTTGTGGCTGTCACCCAGTCAGCATGCTACTTAACAGCATGGCCCAAGGCTATGCGAAATTAGCCGAGCAACGGGTGCAAAAAAGCCCCGTCTTCAAACGACTGCTGGCTTTCCAGCTGGTGTAACAGAAATTACTTTGCAGTCTGGTTTTTTTTTAAATTGTATCCATCCTGGAAATGCAGATAATAGACTATTAAAATTTCGAAGAAATTAAAATGTGGCGTCAAAGACCGACGTTTCACGCGCGACTAGAACAGTAACGACAACTCCTCAATGCAGTCGGAATGGTCTTCGCCTTCACTCCCCCTGTCCTCCCCTGTCTTTTCCTTCCCCTCCCCTCCTCCCTCTGCTCTAAAAACAAACTTCTTTGTGCCCCGCCCAAGCACACAACTTGCAGCTACAGGCGGCTCGCATGTGATTTGATGCTGACCGACAGCCCACGTGTAAGCAGATACGTTTGTAGCAGTAAAAATAGACACATACCCTACGATCGACAGGCTACAACTACAGCTGTAACTGTGCATCGTCTTTGCTGTCTGATCTACACGAATAAAAGAGAGGGCAGATGGAGATAACAAATTAAGGGAGGGGGTAGAGAAAGAGAATCTGTGCACAGCTTATTAAATCCTCCAAATGAAATCAAAGTACTTCCGTCTACTGAGAGAGTTAGCTCCCTGTACTCACTCTGTCTCGTCGTTCTCGAAGCACAGCTCCTCGCTGGCCACCTCGTAGTCCTTGCCGACTTTCGCCGTGCCGTCCACGGTGTGGAAAGGAACCACCACACGACCCCGCGCTCCTGACGACCGAACGACCTTGACCAGCAGCTCTCCGATGTTCTCGGTCACAGTCATGTCCTTGTTCTCGAAGTGGAAGATGCCCGGATGATCATCGTCTAGAATCATGACAGTGGCCATGCAAGGGTTGGTCAGGCGGGCCTTGCCCTCGCCGTTCTCGAACATTCCCTCGGCATCCCCCACCCGCACGTTGCTGAGGTGTACGTAAAAGTGTTCGTCTTCCTCGAAGAGGTCATCGTCGATGATGGTGACGGAGAACTGCTTGTGCTTTTCCCCAGGCTGGAAGACCAGCGTGCCCTCGACAGCCTCGTAATCTGACCCGGCGTTGGCCGAGCCGTCTTCCGTGTGGTAATCAACGTACAGCGTCTTGTTCAGGTCCCCGCCCTCCCGCGTGACCGTGATGTTAAAGGTGCCCACGTTTTCCATGACCGTGTAATGCCCCGGGTCAAAGTACACCAGAGTGACGTCATCATCCTCCCGCGTGTCCACCTTCACGTCCTGCAGGCTTGACCTGCGCTCGATCTTCTCCTTCTTAATGACCTTCCCGCCGCCTGTCAGCATGCGTGTGGCCTGGATCCGGTAGAACGCCCGACTCTTGGGACCCCTGTTGACCGCCTCCAGTTCCGCCATCTCTTCCAGCGTTTTCATGTCGATGTTCGGATGCTTTCTTCGCAGCTCGCGGAGAATTTCGATGAAGTCCCTCCTGTGCTGTTCAAATTCCTGCACTTCCGCGTCCTCTGAGATGAGCCCTTTGAAGATGGGCTCTTCAGTCACGTAGTTCACTTTGCCGTCCACGAGTTCCGTGTCGTGAAGACCTTCGGTCGTGACAATGATGTTCTTACCCGCTCGGTACTTTTTAGAGAGAAACTTGTAAATCAGGATCTTTCGATCTGCGATGTAGGCAGTCACCACAGTTCCTGGGAAAAACAGGAAAGTAAGTGTGGCCTCCCACACGTCAACGACGCCATAGGAACTCAGCGACAGGATGATGTACAGCCACACGTAAGCAAAAATGCTCCAGCTGGCGGTGATAATGAAGACGCGCAGATGCTTGATCCGCCTGATTTGGCCGTTAGGCACACAGTAGACGCAGATAGCGATGATGAGGAACAGGTTATACGCTGCACTGCCCACGATGGTGCTCGGTCCCAGATCGCCTGCCTGAAACTTGTTGCCGCAGATCTCGATGACGGATAGAAGGATCTCGGGCGCGGACGAGCCGAGAGCCATGAGAGTGAGGTTGGAGACCGTCTCGTTCCAGATGCGAACGCTGACCACTGTCGTCTGCCCGTTGGGCTTCTTGATCACGATCTCTTTCTCTTTGGACGTGATGACTTCTATGGCGGCCATGAACCGGTCGGCCACAATAGAGACGCCCAGGAACATGTATATCATGGCAGACATGTAAACTGTCGCCCTGGCAGCCTTGTCTCCCGTGCTGAGGTTGCCTTGCGGCCTCCACATGGGCAGGAAAAGTCCTTCCTTGCACTGCGAGGCTTCCATGGTGCAGTTATCTGCCCCTTTTCCCTGAGTATCGGACTGCGCTTCCGCGCTGGACAGGAGGTCCAAGAAAATAAACACCGGAAATGCCAACAGTCCAAATCGAGGCAAAGCAAGGGTGCATCCGGACACAGGAAACAGCTGTTGCAAAAATGATATAATGGCCATGTTGGCGGTTCGAGCCTTTCGTGAAGATGAAGTTCTTATTCTATCACGGGTAACCGCGCTCACCCCACTCTAGTCCTCTCACGCTAACAAGCCAGCGTCCTTGATGACGTCGATTCTGAAGAGTGCACGAGCATCCCAGACACTAAGTTACGTTCCTAAACTTGCCAGAAGGAAGGCCGCAGTTTCAGCTTCCGACACAGCGTCACTGGCGAGCGGCTTTACATCGAGACCGAGAGTTTGCCGAGTCTCTTTGCTATCGAAGACCCCAGCAAGTCCGGTCTCCCAACTGAAATCGTCTTGGCCACTCGGACCCGCAGCGTCGATAAGCGGTAAGCGTGCAGACGATGGCCAATCCGAGCAGCGATGAAGGACGCGATACAGACACTCTTGGGTCTACGCCAGGCGTGAAAAACTGCAGCAGCACACACATGCAGGGATCTTTTTTCTTCCCCTCCTTCCACCGTGGAGAGAAGAGAGACGACTACTTGGCGTCAAAACCTAATCTGTCAGACAGCCGCAGTCTGCTTGCTTGGTCTACCTGTGCGAGGGTGTTCACGCGGAGAGAGAACGAGGACGGCGAGAGAGCACGCGCAGAGGGCTCCCGCGTGTAGAGCGCGAGTTGTACAAAGGAACCCTGCGTGCCGTCGCGGGCTATCATTAGCAGCAGTGTGCACACGCACGCGCTATCGCTCCGTCACATCTCTCCACTACGCTCCGGCTCTTGGCGGCCGAGCCTGTTGCTGCAGTCAGCGCACTGGATGCGAAGCTCGTGGCCGCTCGCTTTTCTGACCGGACTTCCCTCGCGCAGCTGCCGCCGTGTCGTGGGCGACGCAACTGCGGCCTCCGTCGCTAGCCGTGCAGTTGCTGCTGCCGCCAGCATCGATCTAGGAAGGGCACAGCCGAAAACGGACCCCTCGCCACTCTGTGCCAGCCACTCGACTCTCGAGTCGTGTTTGAATTGGGTGATGCATCAGAATGGCGGTCAGCACTAGTTATAGAAAGTGTGCAAGTTCTTTCGAGTAGCAGGTAGCTGTGATGAAAAGCTTGAAAAAAATCACCACCACCACCAGCCTCCCTTCGCGTAACGTCTAGAGTCACACATACACGCACCCACGCGCGTGTGCACACACGCAAGTACAGATCTTCCGCGTAAGGTTCTTATCATTCCCCCCCGCCCAAAAGACGTTTTTAACCCCAACACATGGTTCATAATGTTCCATGAAGAGTGATCTAAAGAAGGGTTATTTTTAACCTGTTTTTTCATAAGAGTAGCCAAAGATACTGATGACAGTGTTACGTCACATATAATAACGGTCTCCCTGTTATGCCCAGTGTCCAGTATACTCCTCATACATCTACTGTGCCATTCACACATAAGAGCAAAGTTTCTTGAAAAAGAAACTCTAGATGCTTTGAAACAACACGCATGTACTGAACATGCCTGTATTTATATTGGACTTAGCCAGTGTTCGTTTACAGCACGTGTTTGTTCATTGGCAAAGGGACCTGAGCAGAGTTGCACGAGACCCTTGTACGGGGACATGCCCTTGCTTTCGTAGGACGGCGTATAAATTTTGAGGGCATCTTCGTCCATGGGCAGCAGATTTAAATGGCCATGCAACCCGCCCCAGGAACACGTACGTCGTTCCTATCCCCATTGGTGTACGATGACGATTTCCTGCCAGCATGTGAAGGTCTGTTATATGTGGCTTTATCATCCATCAGCATGAGAACGTTATTGGCTTGCTCTCCCAGTATTTTCCGTAGCAGTAGCACCATGTATCGAGTTTACGATCTGTATTCTCCTGGTGTTAAAAAAGTGATTTCACCTGTCTATTCTTCATAACAAAAGTTAGTACTAATCCCAAGGATCAAATATCTTTAGTGATAACAAATGCAAAACGGAGCCACAGTATTCTGGAGCTAACATTAAAACAGAATTTTATACATTTGACGGTGCTCACACGGTTTGTGTAAAGATGTATATGCATTTGCATTGCAACGAAAAAAGTCGTCCCTTATTTAGGTTTAATTTTTCTCACTCTCCTCTTGTCCTGACACGTAGCCTTATTATCACTTGTTTAATATGAGCTTCCGTTCCCTTAAAGGCAGGAATAAGATTTAAAGGATATGATCAAATCGTTGCAAGTGATTACTGCAGATACTTCCATTCCCCCAAAAGAATTGTTGATAAGGCCGGTTCTGTGGAGACATTATTCTTGAATATCATCTAAAACTTCTACAATAAATGAAGTTTTGACGAGCTGCGGTCCTTGTGAATCCTGGGACGATATTTAAAGGACACCAGCCTTCAGGTTAGGAAATCACAGATGCTTGTGGAGTCTCTGTGGCTGTAGGGAGTCCTTCTCGTCGTTCTTTTGCGTCCTCAGGCCCCATAGTCTTATGGTCACCTTTGTTTTTACGGTGGTATTTAGCCACCTCCATGGCCGTAGTCCACAGCCAGGCCCTTCCTTGATCTGCCAAAGCGCGGGCTAGCAATAAAGTTGAAAAGAGCTTCCTCCCCCACCCACTTTCCCCTAAAATAATAATGATAAAAAGTTGGGAAGAGAACTAAGACTAAAACAGACTGTCATGTATCAGGTCGCAGGGACACAAGTTTATAGGGCTAGCAGAATGAGCCCGCTTGTGGTATTGTTTTCTCCAGCCAGTTTAGGTTCCAATCTTTCACGCAAAACGACCGCGCTTTCAGCAATTCAATGTGTTTCCACGCGTCGATCGAGTGTCAACTTGACGACAACAGCAATAATAACAGTGACGATCTCACGTAACCTCATCTGCTGTTACAGCGATAAGACATCAAGCAGTTCGGAGAAAAGCTGGAGCATTGCTGTTTGGTTACAAAGCTTCAAACCACGATCGGACACGTTTATGCGTTACGACGCCCTTACAAGTGAGCGATCGAGGATCCAAAAATCGACACGGCACCTTCATTGGCCTTGCTATAGCCTATTCTTACCTACCGCTGGCTGAGATCCTTACAGAGGCCGACGACTCTTTCATGTTGTTGTATGACAGGAATGGGGCCGCCTTTAATTCCGTCTGAAAATAATGGCATGCCGGAAACGTCAGACTGCAGGCGCTGCTGGACAGTTAATAATAATCCCAGACGCCACAGCACCGCTGTCCCCTTATGTGCTGACGGCGGCGGGCGGACCTCTCAAAAGCCGCGCTCAGGATGGGCAGACGTGATCAGCGTGGCTGATATGAAAGAACTCGGCTCAAACCCTGGTTCCAATTTGGAATAAACCTTTTGTGCACTAGCAGCCTTTTCCTGCTATCTCGCTAGGGAGCTGTGGAGTGCGGGAAGGGTCACGTGATTCAAAGTGGGTAAACTCTTTGGATGAGTTGTTTACCGCTGTTTATATTAAACTTGGTCTAACTATGTGAGACCGGCGTTGCCTTCTTACTGAAGGAAAGCGCCCACAGGAGCCGTGCTGCAGCAAAGGTCTGGTGCACCTAACCTCTTGTGGTTTTGAGAAGATCAGAAGAAAGCACGAACAGAAGCCTGGAAACCTGGCAACCCAGGGAGACTCAGACTTGGCACGCGTTCCAGGTTTCCGGTATATGTGTGACCCAGATATCGGGCGAAACTGGCGGCCCAAACAATTTGTACGGCAGCAGTCAATTCACAATTATTGTGACACGCCAAAAATAACCCAACAACTGCGCGTTTTCTTTTAAGTAAAAACCCCACTGTGTTTTGTATGAGGTACTACGCACACAATGCAATTTTCATACACAGATATACACAGCACGTACTCACAAACAAAATACCTCGAAATATCACCAGACAGGCACACACGTAAGCGCACGTATAAAAAAATACACATGCGTGTGTTCAAGCAACAGTGAGGGGGGGAGGGGCTATTGGAAGAGCCGCAGTTTTAATTACGTAAGACTCGTTACATATAGATTTTTATACCACCGTAAGAATCGACGGGTTATCTAATATAGAAAGTATACAAAGCATGTGTTAGGTGTTCCTTATCTTTCTTGAGGGAGGTAAGAATGTTTCTTTAAATCTTGGGAGTGATGCAAAGTAACACGTACAGACGCACATTATCACCTAGCGCAAAGACCATTATCTAGTGCTAGAATACTCACTACAGGGCGATCCCTAACAGTGTTTCTAAATGTTCCTTTAAAACCTGGGAGTCAGTACAAAGCAGCCCATAAAAATATACATTAACATGGAGATATGTACCTAATTACCAGTACGGTCTCGTACAGTACGTATGCCAGTATTCAACTGAATGTTAAAATTAGTGGGAAGGCGACAGTTTGGCAAGTGAAAAGTTGCGCTCAACACGTCCGATTTAGACCAGAACATCACACGTTTCACGGTGATTTCAAGTCCGAAAACTTCCTGATAACAATAAAGTTTGTTTGCAGGTGAAGGTGACTCTAAAATAACCTTGTTGTTATGCCGAGCAGCAGAAAAAACTTATTGACTGATATGAAATACTAACCCTCACTGAAAACATTAACTGATGGATAATCTCCAGCAAGCTGAGAAAACAGAAAATCTTAAATGAAATTATATTAAAATCCACTCACTAACATACACGAGTAAAAAGTAATGAAAATAATTTGACACTACTGAGAACTGCTGAGTCTGCTAATTGTCGGGGGAGAGGGGCTGTATTAGCAACATGTTAATCTCTTTACATATTATCCCTCACATAAATGTATTGTATAGACTGTTGGGTCGTTTTAAATTATGTATGTCACTCCGGATTCAGGAATAAACCTTGCCTTGATTTTTAAATAGTGAAATACAATCGAGTAATCTCTTGTTTATGGAAACAGCTGTTTTTTTTTTAAAAAAAACCCAAGAATGACTAGACAGAATAAAATATTGCTGTTTGTCGTGTTTGCAGGAACTGTCGTCAACTTGGCAGGTGGTACATGTGTAAGAAGTATGACCACTTACATCTGGCGACACAATTCGACACGTTTTGTTCTATTTACAGAGACTTACACAAAATATTCTTGTGTTTATTTGGTGCTAACTTTGGTTTATTCTCTCTCTCTCTCTCTCTCTCTCTCTTTGTCTCATATGCACGTATACATGTACACTCACAAGCATGTCGGCAAACGCAGTACATGCGCGCGGCGTTAAATATTAAAAGCTGACGAAGTTTTTGCTTCGAAGAAACCCTTATTGCCTTTACGGCGGGTATTCTGTGTACAGAACAGTATTTTCTGCCTTATAGAAAGTGGTAGGACAGCTGCTTCTATCAAGGGTGGCTTGGGCTCAAAATGTTATACAGTGTTGTTTTCTGTTTTGGGTTAATTGGCTGTTAAAAAGATTCTGCAGATCGACTCCCCCCAGTGCACACAATTCCTTCCTATGACAAGGCCTAATAATTGTGTAATTAAAACACGTACACGCAATCATGCGCGTGAACACACACATAAAAGCTCAAGGACACGAATGCACACACGCACGTACATACAGAGGAGAGAGAGAGATAAAGGGAGAGAAAAAAGAAAAAGAGAAAAAAGATAGAGAGAAAAAGTGAGCTATATAATCAGCCATATTAAAGTACTTCCGTCTACTGAGAGAGTTAGCTCCCTGTACTCACTCTGTCTCGTCGTTCTCAAAGCACAGCTCCCCGCTGGCCACCTCGTAGTCCTTGCCGACTTTTGCCGTGCCGTCCACGGTGTGGAAAGGAACCACTACGCGACCCCGCGCTCCTGACGACCGAACGACCTTGACCAGCAGCTCTCCGATATTCTCGGTCACGGTCATGTCCTTGTTCTCGAAGTGGAAGATGCCCGGATGATCGTCGTCTAGAATCATGACAGTGGCCATGGAAGGATTGGCCAGGCGGGCCTTGTCCTCGCCGTTCTCGAACATTCTCTCGGTCTCCCCCATCCGCACGTTCCTGAGCCGGACGTAGATGTGTTTGTCTCCCTCAAAGACATCGTCGTCGATGACCGTAACGGAGAACTGCTTGTGCTTCTCCCCAGGCTGGAAGACCAGCGTGCCCTCGACAGGCTCGTAATCTGACCCGGCGTTGGCCGAGCCGTCTTCCGTGTGGTAGTTAACACACAGCGTCTTGTTCAGGTCCCCGCCCTCGCGTTTGACTGTGACAGTGAAGCTGCCCTCGTTTTCTACGATCGTGTAGTGGCCCGGGTCAAAGTACACCAGAGTGACGTCATCGCGTCTGTCCACCTTCACATCCTGCAGGCTTGACCTCCGCTCGATCCTCTTCTTAATGACCTTCCCGCCGCATGTAAGCATGCGCGAGGACTGGATCCGGTAGAACGCCCGACTCTTGGGACCCCTGTTGACCGCTTCCAGCTCCGCCATCTCTTCCAGCGTTTTCATGTCGATAGTTGGATCTTTTCTGCGCAGCTCGCGAAGGATTTCGATGAAGTCCCTCCTGTGCTGCTCAAACTCCTCCACTTCCGCGTCCTCGGCGCAGAACCCTTTGACGACAGGCTCTTCCGTGACGTATCTGAAGTTGCCTTCTACAAGTTCCGTGTCGTGAAGACCTTCCGTCGTAACTATGGCATTTTTGCCGAACCTGTATTTCTTGGATAGAAGTTGGCAATCCAAGATCTTTGTGTCGACAATGTAGGCAGTTACGACAGTTCCTGGGAAGAACAGGAGCGTAAGAACAGCTTCCCACACCTCAACGACGCCGTAGGAACTCGCCGACAGGATGATGTACAGCCAGACGTAAGCAAAAATGCTCCAGCTGGCGGTGAGGATGAAGACGCGCAGATGCTTGATCCGTCTGATCTGTCCGCTAGGAAGACAGGAGACACAGATGGCGATAATGATGAAGAGATTAAACGCTGCACTGCCCACGATGGTGCTCGGTCCCAGATCGCCTGCCTGAAACTTGTTGCCGCAGATCTCGATGACGGATAGAAGGATCTCGGGCGCGGACGAGCCGAGAGCCATGAGAGTGAGGTTGGAGACCGTCTCGTTCCAGATGCGAACGCTGACCACTGTCGTCTGCCCGTTGGGTTTCTTGACAACGACTTTCCTCTCTTTGGACGTGATGACCTCTATGGCGGCCATGAACCGGTCGGCTGCTACGGAGACGCCCAGGAACATGAACATCATGGCACCCATGTAGACGGTTGCACGTCCTGCTTTGTCTCCCGTGCTGAGGTTGCCTTGCGGCCTCCACATGGGCAGGAAAAGTCCTTCCTTGCACGGCGAGGCTTCCCTTGTGCAGTTGCCCTCCTCGATGTCCTGAGCATCGGACTGCGCCTCTGCGCTGGACAAAAGTTCGAAGAAAATTAACACCGGAAGTGCCAGAACTGCAAAACGTGGCAACTTCAGGGAGCTGGTGGAAACGTATAACACCTGCTGCAAAACTGACATCACTGCCATGTTTAGCTGAAACCTTTTTTAAAGAAGAAAAAAACTGGGGGACAGAGGGAATTTTAAGGATTGCGTTATTCATGCACTGAATAATATGGGCTGAATCTCATCAAAGAGAGTGCAAGAACATGGCAGGTATGGAGGTTTTTTTTTCCTA
>SMGT01001670.1:788649-808095 GCA_004794575.1 Lanistes nyassanus | reverse complement strand
GCCCTCTCGCAGGTTGTTTTGGGCGGAAGATGCCCTCTCGCAGGTTGTTTTGGGCGGAAGATGCCCTCTCGCAGGTTGTTTTGGGCGGAAGATAGTTCGACTGTCTAAACCAGTCCTTTTATTCTAATCTTTCGTCCATACATTCTTTCAATCACATGCACGTGGTCAGCAAGACAATTACACATATTCAACCAATCAGGCCAGAGACAGCAGAAGCCACACCCCGTGTCAACTACTAGAGCACGCCCCTAAATGGACACCTAGTGTGGACACAACTACCCCCCTCCCGTTCCTGGTTGTTTACCTCGCGCGGCTACATCAAAGCTCTTGATGCTCGACACTACGCGTCGCTAGTTTTCTCCAGCTACGTAATCTTCCCTGAACAACTAACGCACACCTGGTGAGCCTGACATCTTCACGAATCCCACCCTAGCAGCCCCAGGTAATTAACACCTTGCCCCTGGTTTCTAGGGCCAGTACCCCCCGGTCATAAGTGTAAACAGGGAACTAATCCTGGGCTGGTGATGACGTGAGCGGCTAGATGGCGGCTTGAACAAGGGGATAATAGACCTTAATTAGGGCCTGAGAGTCGAGGATGGATCACACCTGGAATCTATGGTGCAATCTCCTTGACCCACCAGACCCCAACACGTGACACTAACCAATAAAAAAAATCGTTCGTTCGTTCGTTCGTCCTTCTTGTTATTGTATTGACGACGACAGTCTAACTTCTCTTGACGCTTTTAATGCTTCTTGAATGCGCTGCTTTTATGTGGTGATTCATTGAAATATTTTGTTTGTCAGTAAGAGTGAGTATTTACAGAGTCTGTCCTCTAGGCCCACTGTGAGTATGCACCCGTAAAGCTGCACGTAAAATACACAGGGTGAACGGGCCGTACGACCCCTTTTGTAATGGAATTACATGTATATACGAACCAAGCCTAGAGACCAGCCTAGACTTTTACTTGTCAACCGTGCCACACGTTTTAACTTTAATGCTAGGCAATCTGTAGCGGCTTGGGGCTGTACCTTATTGATTCCTTTTGTGCTCGTAGCCCTAATTTTATATTCTACGATGGCGTTCGCCCAGGTTCGTCAACAGCGGCACCCCACGGTTGAATCTCCAAAGCGGTATAACCCCTCCCTTCACACACGAAAAAAGTCTTCACGAATACCTTTGACTAAACTAAACCATCGGACTAGAGTGACTGATAAAAGCTGTCCCGCTTAAACGACAGGTGTCGCTTCGCGACCGGTGTGCACATTGCTGACACACTGAATTAACCACCGGTTTAGTCGAAATTCCAATCCTCCGCACAGAAACGCGCCTTCAGCAATGTTTCCAGGAGTTTTCTCAGTCGCACGCCTAGGGGATTACGGATGACAATTTTTGCCCTGGCAGCGGCTCTGCTTCAGTGATCGTGACACTAAGCAGTTCGAGGGAAAGCTGCGTGGATCTTGGTGTCCGCTAACCTAACCAGGTGTCGTTTTCAGGGGCAATGGTAGCTTTGAAACAATACGATGGGTGTACGTGTGAGCGATCGAGGATCAAGCTTTGGATAAGCATATGATGAAAAGCGTAGCAAGTGCTGATATCAGAATAGAGACGGACAAGTCTTTCACGCTAGTGTTTACAAAAATCGAACCGCCTGTAATTTCAGGTAATACCTCCATGGCTAACTTGATCAGACACGCACAGGCACTGCTGTGCTATGCTGTGCTGACAAGCCTGTGGAGGCACAAGGGTGAACGTATTGCTCTGTCAAGTGTAGTGTTGATCGCTGCATAGCGTCAGCCCCTGGGCTGCAGGATGTATAAAGCGTCGAGCTTAGCGGAGCCATTATCAACATAAGCACCGAAGGTTTACAGTCAGCAAGAAAACACAGATCCTGAGAGCAAAGATGGCCATTCTGAGACTGCTTCTGAGACGCCGCACACCGTGTCATATCCGGTTGATGGCGTTCGCAAACGTTCTTGCTTTTTGTTTTGTGGTCACGATGACCTTGCTCACAACCTTGCTGGCTTTGTTCGTTCTTATCCCGCGTGTGTGCGGCGACAGTGCCTCGTGGTTTCATCAGTGCGCAATCGTCTACCTTTTCCTCAACGTTTCCGGGAATTTTTATCTGTGCATGACCACCGACACCAGCGCCGAATGTCTTCGCCTGGATTCGAGCGATAAACCAAAGCGACACTCGTCAGGGACCTGCGGACAGGAACAGGCTTGCAGAGACAATAAAATTCGTGAGACTGACGAGGACCATTGCGAAACTCTGAGCAAGTCAAGTACAACGAGATCTGAAGAGATGGAACCATCAGACACCGACTGTCTTGATCACGACGAAGTGTCGAGATCCCATGTGCCCGAGCCTAGCAAAGTTAGCTTGGCGAGTGCTAAATCTCGGAATAAGTTCGGAGCATCCAAATCCAGAGAAGTCGACTCTTCCGGTGCGAGCGGTAGGACAAAAGCGGAGCTAGCTACCGCCACATCCATTGCCAGACCCAGAAGGCCTACTCCAGCGTCTGCTAGCGTTTTAGAGTATAGTCTAGATCGGTCCCAGAGAGAAGTGAACTGTAGGGAGCCGAGCATCGCTAACCCCGTTTCGCTGCCAGCAGACAATGGCTTATACGCCTCTAAATGCCTTGCCGAACATGACGTATCCGTTACAAGATCGACGGCAGAGCCTGGTACAGCGCCAGACACAAAGCCAGCTGAAGGGAGGGAAAGACATCAGCCCTCTGATGACCTCCAGTCTGAACTGACATCTCTGACTGTTGCCGTGGAGACAGCGGGTCGCGGGGTGAAAAGGTCACATTTTTGCAAGCTATGTGAGAAGACAATTTTGAAACGAGACCACCATTGCTTTTTCATGACCACGTGCGTGGGATACTACAACCAAAAGCATTTTATTTTCTTTTGTTTCTACATGATGCTGGGCGCTTTCTATGGATTGGTTCTGGTTGCCAGGTAATTTTTCGTTACACCTCCCATTATCTGGTTCTAACGCTACATGTTTCTTCTGATAGCGTGCCCCAAGAAATGACACCTTAGATTATAAAAACCCTGTGCTGTATATTTTACCTCAGAGAGCAACATCTTTCTACAAGTTCCGCAGTCTTTTTGCATTTTATTAATGCGACTTTCCTCCACTTTACACTTTCCTTCTGTTGTCTATTTTATGTTAAATAAAGATCCGTTTATGCGTTACACGTCCCTCCTCCTGTCTGCTTTAAGTCAAAGACAGACTTCTCTCCGCGTTACACGTTCTTTCCCCTGTGTGTGTTACGTCAAAATACGACTCCTGTCCGCGTTACACGTTCCTCTTCCTCCTGTATGTATTACGTCAAAATATGACTCCTGTCCGCATTACAGGTTCCTTCACGTAAGATACGACGTAGAGTTCCATGGTCCCCAGACGTTCTTTCTGCTCCTGAAGGACGTGGCAATGGGGATCTGGCAGAAAGGACACGCTCCACCAACTGCATTCTGCCTCCTGCTGTATGAGTTGTACGTGTGTCTCGGCGTGACCCTTGTGGCGGGGGGTCTTCTGTACTGGCAGATCTGCATTACGGTTGCAGGTGAGATTTGTCATCAGCCACTCTAGAGCCCCCCTAATATCAGCGTCAAGAGATATCCGAGTCAGTTTTGTAAGAGCTGCCGGCAGTCAGCCGACTGTTTCGTAATGTTGCACGCGCTAAAAGCGTTGCGTTTGCCGTATCATTTGTTAAAATCACATATCCAAGATAATAGCTGTTAGTGATATGTTTTTAACACGTGCGAATCAGAAGTATATCTTTCGAGACACGTGCTAAAATTACGTTGTGCCATCACCGGACAAACCGCAACACCTCGGCAAACGTTAAATTGGTAAGGGGACCTCACGTGTGTGATAAATATAGCACTTCGCTGTCTTTGAAGATAGCTTTCCGTATGAATAAAACGTTAATGTACAAATCAATAAAATACAAAAGAAATCAAGCCGTGAACTCAGTTCCGCATTTCAGCAGAATCACATGTAACGAATACTCTACATCTTTTAAAGAAATCAGATATGGGCCGAAGGCCTAACCAATAAATTCGTTCGTTCGTTCGTTAAAGAAATCAGTTTAAATAAAAACCCCACAGCTCATGAAAAGGGAGGGATCTATAGGGTTAAGAAGAATGTCAGTTGTTACGGGTTGGTGAATTAAATGGCTTTGTCAAACAAACAGACGTCATCTTATCACCACTGTACCGGTAGGTTATATCCTCTTGAATTGATGATTTCTCTTCATTGGCTCGTCTAGTCATCAAAGTTTCTGCGATTGTAATTTGATAAAACAATTTATCCGAGAAGCTATGTCTAACCCAACCGTCCGCATATTTATTTTCCATCCCACCCCCACCCCTACTCCCACCCCTGTTTCTGTGGTTTTCCCTCCTGGTGCCGTCGAGTGTCACTATACATCATCGTAAGGACGAATCGTAAGTATCGATTGTCGTCTGGTGACACAACCTGTCAGGGCCAACCTGTCTGAGACATTGATCGGAAACAGTAAAACCTGTGTATCCCGCAGCACAACAAACATTGAACGGCCCTTGCTTTCAATAATGCATACTCCCTCTCTCTTTCTCTCGCGTGAGCGCGCGAGAGAGAATGTGTGGAGGCGCGTATATGTACGTGCGTGTACATTCCTCACGCCTGTCTCAAACGAAGGCTGTCTTTCGCACTACCGGATGCTGAAGGTGGGGCGGGGAATGACCTGCCAATCACCAGTGCCGATGCCAGAGGCCTAAATTGGAAACAAAAGCGAGAGAAAAAAAACTAGAAAGAACAGTTAACCTTTCTGCCACCCGGTTGTTGCAGGTCAGACAACTTACGAGATGATGAACGGAGACAAGCGCTACAGCAGTACCTCTGTGAGCAAGAATTTGCGAGACGTGTTGGGTCGTTACTGGCCGGCTCTGTTCTTCCTGCCACTTCCTCTCCCCCAGGTCGGCAACGGGCGCTATTCATCAGCGGGACAAGGTGCGGAGGGAAACACCTGCCCAGGACAACAGAAAGATGCGTTTGCAAACCGAGGTCGCCAGGTACTGGAGAAACGAAAGCGGGAGAAATGCCAAAAGGTTGTAAGAAAAACATTTCCAAAGTCAGAGCAGAACGAACGATTCCTCCAACAAGCCCGCAGGAAAGGTAACAGAAAAAAGTGATAATCAACTGTTGTGGGCTGTTCAACAGGCTTGTACAGGTTTCTCGTCAAATGTTTTTTTTTCTTCATTAAAAAGTCTTCTAAATTATATTCGTCTGGGTTATCACAGATTTATTATAAAAAGGGTGTAAGACATGTGTGATGGAACTTCAATACCGAAAATTGATCGTTAGTGCAGAACAATAATTTACTGAACAGAGGTGTGCTAAAAATACGGGTTTTTTTCCCCCTTAATGGAGAGATGTAAAACCCCTTGATGATGAAACTTATTTAAAGTCGTTACGTCATCCTCTTTAGAAAAATAAGAGGGGAGAAGAGGTAAGAAAGGCGGAAAAAAACGAGTGGACTGATATCCAGGAAAGGTCAGAGATTCAAACTGCGAGGCACGTGCAAAGCTTCGCAGATCCGAAGATCGATGCGCAGGATCGAAAAACAGGGGAGCTGTTTTGTTTCTAGCGACCGCGTGCAAAACACTGGAGACGGAACATCAGTTTGGGGCGCGAGCCTGCTCTCTTTAAGTTTCGAAAGTCGATGAGCAGCCGGCCGCCATCTTTATCTCTTACCCCATGCTTTGCATACTTCCGCGCTTGCTATCCTCGCATTAATGAAAACCCGGTGGTAAAAAGCAGCTTGAATCAAGATGCGAATATTTGTATTTGGACAGTTATAGGTTTAACACTGTGTGCTAAGTCAATGATACAGCAGAATGTACATAAGAAACCCACCCTCCCTGTCATGTCTCCTTGACTCTTTCGTTTATTTCTTTTTCCCCCGTCATGTTGTGTTTTTCTCGCTTTCTGGCTTCAGCCTTCCAGAAGGCAAATACTTATAAAATCTAAAAAATATATTGTATATCACCTAACAGTACTTATTTGTATCTGTATAATTTTCTACATCAAGATCTCCAGTTGTCATCTCAGCGCAGCCAACCAACCATTCAATCAATTAGTCGGGTTGCATAGACGCTCTTATACCTCCCTGTTCATACTTAGAGGTGTTCGTAAAACCACAGCTCCGAGGACCGGAAAGGCAGATAGGAACACTCATGCAACACATCCCAGCTGCATAAGCTCTGCTTCGTTGTTTTTATTTTATTTTATTTTATTTTCGCTCATTCACTTCTTCAGTTTTCAAACTTTTTATTCTCAACAAAAATTAGAAGTAGCTTATGGTAGTTGCGAAGATAGATTTTAAACTGAAAAAGGCGATCTTCTCGTGTTTCCGTGAAATATCGAGTTTACAGCCCCTTGGAAATCTAGTTTTTATCGCCTTTCACTGGGAAATCTAGTTTTTGGAAACGTCAGACTTTTGACAAGTTCTTTCGTGTTACGCGTTTTAACTAAATATAATTATATCCAACATTCTTCCGATATTTTCCTCACTTCTTGTCTTTTCTTGTTTGCTAAGACAGGCTTTTTCCTTGATCGTTCTTCTTCATTAATTGTTAACTAAGCCTTTGTGTTCTAGTTCTGTTCTCTAGTTCACTGTCTAAAATCATCAACATTCTCCTGTTTTTCTTTCAGTCCTGCTTCTCTTTCTCGTACCTTTTGCTGTCGTCTGCCTTCATGGTATAACACATACGAAACCATCTGTAAAGTATAAAGATTTCGGCATGTGATGTCGAACTTCGTAAATCCAAGATTTCAGGTTCATTTAGTTCGACATGCAGTTCGACCTGAACGAGTTAGCTTCTAGGAAAGAAGCGATCACATTGTAAAGTGTTCTTAAACCATATCTCTGTAAAGACGGCGTTGTTACTGTCGCAATATAAAACACTTGTGGCCTTTCAATATTTTTTAAAGTGACACAGTGCAGTAGGTGGTTTGGGCCTGTGTCAAGAAAGAAAGGAAGAAAGAAAGAAAGAAAGAAAGAAAGAAAGAAAGAAAGAAAGAAAGAAAGAAAGAAAGAAAGAAAGAAAGAAAGAAAGACAGACAGACAGACAGAAAGAAAGAAAGACTAGACACTAAAGGACTTTTAAAGCAAGTTAGAGAACTGTAGCTAACATTTTAATGAAGATTATGTGACAAAACAGTAAGATTAGCTGACCTATAAGCAAAACGTTGAATCATGCTTAGTTTCTGCCTATCAGTGGAAAAAAGGGCAATATAATTTTGTTGTATATCCCTCAGCAATCCTCGTTGTCACACACCATTTCATTTTAATGAATCTGCCGCTAGTCGGTGTTAAGCCTTCAATGTTCAGCAGCGCGTAACCTGTGATACAGCAGCCGTCGCCTGCCGACAGACATGCTTGCTTCCCGTGGTTCCTCGAGCGATTTTGGGTTTGGTTGCGTAAGTGGTCGTTATGGGCTTTTTTTAACATAAAACGCCCGTACGTTGCACGCTCAGGATAGGCCCTTCGGAAACTTCTATGTACAGGCAAAGAGAGGGCGACGCTATATTGTATCTGCCCGTCATGAGAGAGGTTTCAGGGGCGTTCACTATGTGTATATTATGTGTACCTTTACGAACGGACAGGCGATAAGAACATCCATTTCAATCCAAACCTGGCCATGTCTGAACGTTTCAGATTTTCAGTCTAGCAGACATCTTACACGTGATTATCGAGCTGTGATATAAAATACGTTCTTTAAAGTTGGTTTTAAGGGCGTTTGGAGTCTCCTTTTTGTCTAGACCACGACGGGTGGGGGGGGGGGAGAGAGCAAATAGGCGACACGTAAATCTAAGATCATTTTTATGATTGGTTGTGTATGTGTATGTGTGGGGGTGGGGGTGGGTAAGCAAGCGTTTGCCCAGCTGTCCACAGATCGAGGCCGTGGTCCATGCAGAATGTCTGGACGACGCGAAGCTGGGCTGGTCTGCCTGCCCGCTTCCTGACCTCAAGACATCCGCAGTTTGGCACAAGATGTGGATGGACAACAGTCTCGTGATTCTCTAGACTGGAAACTCGAGTATAACGACCTTCCGGCGCTTTAGATGGTCATGTCGTGAAACAAGATCCCACACAGAAGAGATGCAAGCCTAGAACCTCTGGTTTACGACCTCCCATGAGGCTGATTTTTCCAGAGTTGAAAGCTACTCCTGTACAGCAAGATAGAACGATAAAGGAGCAAAGTGGATTGTAAAACGTATATAAAAGACACGTGGACAGACTTGGAGAACCTGATCAGTAGCAGACGTGATCCGTATCCGATGATAATTTGGAGAGATGGGAGAGGAAGGTAGGAAAGGAACAGTGGGGTAGGGTGGGGGGAGGACAGCGAAGGGCTACAAGAGAGAAGAAAGAAAGGTCGGCATCAGTTAAAGAAAGTTGAGACGAAACTCACAAACTCGTGATAGCATGTTCAGTCTCGCTGTTTCTCGGGCTGGCTGATGGCTGGTGTACAGGTTACACTATGCACCGACTGGCACAGCAGCTCGGTAATAATGCGTTTCCGTTCGTAGGGAAATGAACCGAGGCGAATTACACTTGGTTTAACTCTATTATTCCAGACTTCATCGCAGGCACGAGTTGTCTAGACGGAAGTTGTGCCAAAAACATTGGTCGGCTCTTGATGGGCAAAATGTGCAGGGCCCAGTTTTATGAGACCCACGGGCTGTCGGTTGCGAGGCGCGACAAGAGATGCTACAAAGCCACATGCCAGTCACAAGCAAAGCAAAACTTGTGTGCTCCTCTGTAACATCCCTTGTGGCGCCCCTCGACTGCAGTCGACCGACAGTCCAGTCAGTGCCTCACATAATAGCGGGCCGAGGTTGTCTCCAACGTTGGTGTAGTAGGCACAGGGCACTCTCGGCACTGTGCATTCTACAATCCCTTGTGCCTCAGGCAGCATCGATTCTAGAGTAATTTCTGCCTAAAAACGGTGCACTCTAGAGTTCAGGGTGCCCGAAATCACCGTGCACTCTAATCTGGCAGGAAACACTCTCTACCACATTACAGACTTTTATAAATATTAATAACATACAATAAAAGATATAATTTTCTGACAGTTTAGTAACACGACATCTACTAGACTGGAGCGAAAATTCCACATGTAAGCTGCATTAATTCACAGAAGGAAAACAAAACTTTCAGAACCTGACCTGACCCAGTTAATGAAAGAAATCAATTTTCAATGTTTTCACGGGCAATCATCATCCTTTTGTCAAATAGTTTTTTTAAAATCCATTCAGCTGCCTGCGATCCAGCTGTGCGGAAAAACTGCATTATTTGATAGAACATAATTTTATTAGAGCAGCTACTTGAGGTGAGAGTGACTACTGGCTGAGAAAGCGAGTTGTGCACTGTGCACCGCCTTATGAAAGAACACAATCACGTTTGAGAACAAGAATTCTCTAAAACCTCGCCGTGTACTTTCATGGCTGATGGAAATGTAGAAAATAATGTAAACGGTTGACAAGTATCGAACTGCGAAAAATGTTCTCTACGCTTAATGTGTTTTTGTGGGGTTTTCCCTGGGAATGGGCCGGTTTAAGGGGATAGGACAAAACTGACGCTAGGAGCGTAACATTGCTCATAATGAAGAGTTCAATGACATAAACTTTTTATGAGGTTTCATCTTTATGAGGTTTGACATTTACGATCTTCGACTGAAGTGGCGTTTATCAAGTGCAATTTTCGATCAGTCCACATGTTACCAGCCTCGGGTTTCCTAGACCAACGATGAACAGGTGATATCACAGGGAACAAAACTAAATTTGGTTTTCGATCGACATATTCCTCTTACCTTGTTAGGTACTTCGCGATGTAATCGCAATCCCCTTTACGACCAGGAACTTGTCGTTTTGCCGCGAAATGGGGCCGTGTTTTTGCATTTTGTAGGACTTCCGAGCAAAAACCAGTATCGTTAAGGAACTGTGTCTTTGGCTTCTGTGGGACTTTCAGTCAGGCGCAGTATCGTTAAGGAACTGTATGCATGCCTTTTTTAGGACTCCCCTACAGGTAGCAGCATGGTTAAGGGTTCTGATGGTACTGGGCAATGTTGATGGTTGCATTAAGCAGCAAGCAGGAAGTGGGGCGCTATATACACAGCAAAGATTGCGAGAACAGCTAAGCATTTTTTTAATTGCCATTGTCCAGTATGAAGCACAGCTTTGCCATGTGGCAAGATTCTGCTCCGAAGAAAATAAGTCGCATTTGTGTTGGAGACTGTGGGTTATAGTTCTTTACTCGGGTCCACATAACTCTTTACTGCTTTTTTTCAGTATTCATTCGACTTTGCTGAACTTGTGTGAGGCCAGGTTTATACAACGTTTCGGTGCATAGGCGGCGCCATCAGCACAAACTTCGTTTTGGGGGTTAGCCAGGACAAAAATACCGCCACAATGGAAACGATCTAAAGGCCTTAATGCACTTTCGCGCTTCACGGCAATCTATACCCATTTGTTTTGTTCAGTGATTCGTGCCTTTCAAAGAATTAACGGGAAAGCCCAATAGCTGTCGCTTCAGGCCCTACAGGAGCTGTCTCTGATATCCTAAACTAATAAACTCGCGAATTTCTCTCCCATCAGCTAGGAGGCAATTTCCTGCACCAACACATGGTGATTTATTCAAAATGCGTTACCGTTCCACGTTAGCAACATGACCTTGTGCAGGGGGCGCTTCAGGCAAGGTTGTGACGACCAGGAAGACATCGTTTGTCGCATAATGGAACGATGTTTGCCTTTCTCCGCGTTTTATGCCGACAGCAGCATTGTTAACCGTGCTGATTAATAAACATGCTGTGGTAACCAGGTATATCGATTTGACTGCCGATCTAAATGCGTTATACTACACTTGCTAAAAGGAAAAAAGATGTGAGGACTTTTGAGAACTCTATGATACCATCAAGTGACGGATAGTTCACCGTAAGCAGTCTTAAATTAGTTGTTTAAAAATCTTTCTCCAGCACTGCCAGGCTGAGTGCAATGCGTCTACTCCTTTAGTGTGTGCTTTCCGTGTTAACGGCCTATTACACAAAATATTTTCCCCATTGTAAATTGTCTGTTCCCGTACCAGACAGTTTCCCAAGCACGTGGCTATCACCCGTTTTTCTTGGTTCATTCACAGTCAAACTGTTTTATCAGACGAAGGAAAGAGACAGAGAAGTTGAATTCTTCCCCTGTGAAGCGGCAACCCTTTCAACGCCGCCTAAACGTCGTAACTTGAAAGTTTGTCTGAGAAGCAAACGAAAATTTTCTTTTAAAAAAATTGCAGTTGGGTGACTGGTCACACAACGTGAGCAGGGGAGATTGAACTGGAAGAAAGCCAAAAATGAGGCTTAAAGACGCCCACTCGAGCACCATGTGCACCGGGCATGCTTTGTGTCTCTTCTCTCTTTCTCACTGTGTGTGTGTGTGCGTGCGTGTGCGCGCGCGTGTGTGTGCCTGCGTGCGTGTGCGCGTGTGTGTCCTCTTTTTCTACACTCTGTCACTTGCAATGCATATACGCACACAGCATACATCTCTTTTCACTTTAATCTGTCTGTCTGTCTGTCTGTCTGTCTGTCTGTCTGTCTTGTTGTTCTGCACACGGGCTAGCACATATGCGCACACACACACTTATGCTCGAGCCTGGCACACTTCTGAAGGTATAGTGATCTGACTATCCAGAGTGCGGCGCACATTGGTGCAAGTTCCTTCTGCAGAGTTTTTAATTCATTGTATGTCCTACACAAAGAGCATAACAAGGAATTCCCGGTGTAGATGTTTATCTTGGACAAGGATGACTTTACACGTTCAAAGTGCTCCTTATGCTTATTTGTTAAAAAAAGATGGCGGGCACTGGAAGTGACGTTCACGGTAAGTAGATAAGCGTCCGCCCAGACGAAAAGTCATCATTGTCTTAATCACATGACACGTTATCGCGAACTCTCAGCTGCAAAACACGAGCTCTTGGGATGTGTTGCATGAATAGATGCATCTTTTAGTCCTACATAAAAATATTAAGGAAGGGGCTGTTCACACTCTAATACAAAGGTAGAACTCAGCTCGCGATCTCGTATTTTCACATTTTCCGATTAAAGATGATTAGAACGGTCCTCTCACAGCTAGTAGAACAGGCGTTGATGGTCATAACGAAATCCGATCAGTTCCGAAAAAAAGAAATGTTAGGTCCACATGCAACTCTCGCCGTCTGACGGCTAGCAAACAGGGTTTAAAAAATAATAGCAATAAGTAAATTTTCCTAAGATAAGACACCTGGTAAATTTTCTTAAGATATGACACCTGGCACCATGCCCTGTGCTGTAAATAATGTAGAAACGCTTATGTTCTCGTGCAGGTCAGCGCTGATAAAAACAAGATGGCTGCGCGCCTTCTAGTTTCTGTCGTAAGGGCCCGAACCTGTGACCTTCCAGGGATTCAGAAACGCAACGGACACAGGAGATCAAGGTTATGGGCGAAAGCAATGAACGTCCTTCAGGTCCTCTAGGAAATGGTTAACATAATAATAGAAGTAATGAGAAACGTGCGGGAAACGGTATGGAGAGTTTTTTTTAAATCCTTTCCTCAGCCCCTGGCGATCGACTGCCAAGAGGTAAAAAAGAACATAATTTTAACCCACACAAAGCTGGTTCTACAGATTTATGGGAACGATGCCACAACGTTGCCAACATGGAGCGTAATCTAGCTTCCGATGCTCAGTTCCTGTTGAACCAGGTTTATGTTTTTTTGTTTTTTTGGTTCAGGACATTCTCGCTGTGCGGGGTTCAGATGACACGGGGGCGCGTCTTTAGCGCCATGTTGGTCCGTCTGCGGAAAACTGCACGGGGTTAGGAAGGCAAGATGAGTCCTGCGGTGAATGGAAAACAAACCTGGCGAGGGTGGTCCGTGGGGATAACAACGTCTGCTGCCCTTCCTCTGGCGGGGAGTGCGTGCTTGTGTTCCCTCGAGTGCGAGCGAGTGCGTGCGTGTTTATGTGTACAATATATGAACACAGACTTGTGGGTATGCATGTATGAACGTTCCGATTGCGTTTCTTCGCATACATGGTGAAGTGCCTGTGCGTACGCCTGCATACACGTGGACAGGTAAGTTTATTTGCGTTTTCACCTTTTCCCACCATGCACATCTGTGATCAGAAGGGTTCGTCGACAAGTTTTATGCACATGTGTGATTCAAATCCATAGATCGCACTAACACAGATAACACGCCATCGTTTTCATCAAAAGACGATGCCTTTAATGGGAAGGTAAATTAAACACGACCAGAAACAAGAGGCAAAAAAAAAATTGTCATCTTCTACAAACCTGGAGTCCGCATGTCGTGTCTGCGGTCTCTTTGCTGGATTAAACATTGCTTCGTCTTTGTCACTGGGTTCTCTAGTTATCAGTTCTACTTCAAAACTATTACATGTTTTACCACCCTGTTTCCTCGCCCACCCATTTTCTCTTCCTTCATACCTCTTCTCTCTCTCTCTCTCTCACACACACACACACGTGTATTCGTGCCTGCCTCGGTACGTTCTTGCTTGAGTAATCTTTGTACTCTCTCGCAGTGACCTGGGATGCCCTTGTATGCTCGCACCTGTGAATACATCTAAGACCCCGTAAACTGCCGCTGAACCTTCAAGGCGTTTGAAGTGTACAGAAAACACCAACCCAGTGACGTTTGACAAAACTGTCCGCCTTATTTATCCTGCGCATCGACTGTCTCCGTAGGGAGTGGCAAATGGGTGGCAGCAAAAGGTCTTAAGTAAACGGAGGGCAGAGCAGACCGTTCGAACGGCTTTCCCCTATATCGGGTAAACGTAACATTGATTGGGACAACAATTATTGCACTATGATCTTAAAATGCCGCCAGCCAGAAACTTACTTCAAACACACAAGCATCTTGATAACCTTCGCTAGCGTTACAAGAAATTCTCAAAAATGTCCCGTCTTTTTTAAAAGTTATTTTATTGTGCGAATAAGCGTTCTGCTTTTACCTATTGCTTTATCATAATTGTGCGATTCGTCACTACTTTACAAAGTCATGCAAACAATTCAAAGGACATGCAAAATCACATCCCTATGGGTTTAAAGTCTTGCATGGTTCAGCTCCAGCATGCAGCAAACACACCGCTCTCTGCTACTTTAGAACTTCGGAACGCTAATCGATTACTGGGTGTTGAAAGGACGACATCTTGTCGACGTTCAAAGCGTGAAATCTTTCAACAAAGAATTCCCATGAAAGTCGAATGCTGCCTCTGTGGCAATTTGTTTTCCAGATATACAGATCTGAGACAACTGTAACATCTGAAATCAATGGGCATGAAGTGATAATGAACACTGTAGCATTAAAATCAGCGATTGATTGATTGATTGATTGATTGATTGATTGATTGATTGATTGATTGATTGATTGATTACAAGGGAATATATCGCTGTTTTTTGAACATGTAAATATGTTAAGCCTTGTTTACACGCTTAGGTACATCTCGATTATTCATTGTAGGAATTTAAGCAACTGATTTCTTCGTCTGTATGGTTTTTAAGATGAGTTTTAATGCCGTTACATTAGGATTTTGCGGTCTTTCCTATTTCTTTTCGTACTTTGTATTCATGTCTTTTGACTATAAAGCATTTGTTGGCAGAAGTCAAATAAGCTGAAACTGAACTGAACTAGAACTGAGAGCATCGACAGACCGGCGCGTGTCAAGTTTATAATCAGTAAAATTGTATTTGTTCGTTAGCTGGCTTGTCACGACTGTGCTTGCCTGTTCTCAGCATCCAAGGCGATGTGTCGGCAAATAGTTTGAAATGTTCGACCAAACAATCGGCCGACAATTGCATGTTATCGGCCGAAATAACCTTGCATCTTTAGTTAGAGATGGAGTGCACAGATTTTATGTCCATGGTCGAGCACTTGAATCAGCAAGGGAGCAAGATAATAATACTACTACCATCTGTGTATCTTTCGTGAACACCGAGATCAAGAAAACCGTTGGTGACGCAGAAATATATGCATGAGGATGCAAATAGTTGAAAGAGATGGAGTGCATTTTCACAGGAGGGGCTGATGCATGTACGAATGGAGGATACTTGAATTAATTCGCCTGGTTGCAAAGACTTTCTTTCCGTTTGTGGCTTCTCTCTCCTTCTCTCTCTCTCTCTCACACTCTCTCTCTCTCATACACACACACACACATGCCCGCGCCCTCGCGCGCGTATAAATATCCGTCCGTCAGTTCGTCTGAGAAAAAAGTAGAGGTGTGTGGCTTGCTGGTGAGGGTAAAATTGATTTCGTGTTTGTGTATCACCATACCCAGCGTGTGTGTGTGTGTGTGTGTTGGCGATCAGAAAAGCCCGAGTGCGCAAGCATGCGCGTGCACCTATATCTTCGCACTCGCCCATGCTTGAGTTCTTGCGAGTTAACCTACCTCGTCGTGTTTTCAGGTCGCGCTTGCGTCATTTCACATGGAGTAAAACAGTGCAGAAAAACTTCCGTGCTGCGTTTTATAGAACGCAGGCATGACTGGAAGAGAAAACTAAGGATCAAAAGTATTATTTTAAACCTCTCAAGAGGCTTGAATCGGCCACCAAGTCTAGATTTACGGTTCACGGTTCTTGGTGTTTCCTCTTGCTGTCAAAGGGGATTAAGCCGACGATTTGAATTCATTTCTTCTTCACCTCCACCCTACCTTCTTTTCATTTTTATTTTCTTTTTCCACCAGACCACAGTAGTCTAGCTTTAGTGTGTGTGTGTGGGGGGGGGGGGAGAACTTTTGATTTCTTTGCAAATTATTCCGCTCGTCTGCCTTGCGTATTGATCTCCCATTCCCTGACTTCTACGTTTTCTTTCGGCTCCCTAGAGAGTTCTTCCGGGCCACACGCCACTACGTGACGTCAGGGTCGTCTGAGGACGGTCAGTTTCACGTTTATTTCCTCTCGGGACATGCGAGTGCGAGCCGATTTGTGCCATATCCAGAGGGGACGGTCTGCAGACGATAGAATTGTAAGTAAAGCTAGAAAATGACGTAAGAAATCCTTACAGCCGATCCACTGTACCAGTCCGTTACGTGCTGTTGACCGCGATTGCCGCTGAGAAAGAAACTCAAAGCTTTTACACTGATGTATATTATGGGTCTTTTACTAGAACGTAAAACTATAATTTAACCATTCTTTTTAGTTGCGAATTCCGCGTGCACGGAGGCTTCATTTAGGTTCTGGTAAAAAGCTTGAACCGATGGGAGAAAGAAGAGCTCTCTCTCTATATATATATATCACTACAGCGGCAAATGAATATGAAAATAACCCTAAAAGGTCTGCTGGAAGTTAGTGGAATGTGATGAGAAATACTTCTGCCTGAACGCGCAATCTATTGAGGCAATCTATTGAGTACAGATGGCGGTTCAAAGGCCAATTCTGTGTGGCTTGTGGTCCACAGAAGAAGTTGAAAACCTAATGCAAGCGTCTTGTGACTTTAAACGCGCGTGCATACACACACTCATGCGTTTGAGCTCTGTCCGCTGAAAAAAAAGTGCCACGTGTGCTGAATCTAATGGCGGACTATCGGATTTTAAGCAGACACACAGACAGGTAGCATAAATGTGGCATAATGCGTATAATCTGAAACAGTCTGAATTGTGAGTGAAATACTAAAAGATAAGCCCTGTGCTTACAATACATCACCTCATCCCTCGTCCACTCACGTCTCAATATCTCCTAGGAAAAAACACTTATACCAAAATCATACAGAGACCGACCGAAAACCTGTTGGTTCGTCAGCCTGCTGGTGGCACAGGCTGAAAGCATTAAGTTGGCATTTCCTGAAGGCTGGAGAGAAGTGCTTGCAGTGAAGTGCCGTCATGGCGATGATGTCACTGTTGTCATTATCTGATGTTTATTACTGTTGCCTCCGCCCACCAAAACCTAAAATAAAGCTCAGAGAGATATGTTTGTCGTTATGGCATGAATGACATTGCAACTTCTCGTAGATGTATGTATGGTATTTATGTATGTATGTAGGCCTATGTGTGTAATGTGTATGTATGCATGCATGCAGTATGTGTGTGTGTTCGCGTGAGTGCGTACGTAAGTACTTTCTTACAGATTCAAGTTACTGACGCTGAAAAGGTCATTCTCAGTTGCTTTTGTTGGACAAAAACCGCTCCCTACACTTTATGGAGAGACACTGCACTTTTAGAATGTATTGCGTGTGTTAAGGTCCCAGTCTTGGATTAGGAATCCCTTGATTCATGGTTCGATTCAAACAATCAGTGTTCGACATCTATGCTTTTCGGATAATAAAGCTCATGGCTAGCACTGTCGTCTCCTGCCTATGCGGAAATCTCCGCGATGTCAACGATCCGTGACCACTTCAACTTTGTTGTTAACCCATGTGCGACGCTGCTTCTTTGATGGAGACCTTCTTGCCGTTGTTATTCCCATAGCTACAGTAAACTGTGCATGTTTTTTTTTTACGCTAATTAGTCTGACTACACGCGTCATTATTTCTTTGACAATTGCTTTACTGTGCTATTAGTCTGACGACGTCAACAGGCCACGTGTTACTGGCTGCTGACAGCAGTTCCCACCTGCGTCTCATATTATTGTATTAATTATTTCATGTTATTTTCACCTTCTCTCAAAGTTTCGTTTCATTCCAACTGCCAATTTCGACTGGTTCTCTCGTAGCAGGTGATATTTCGTGCTCGGCACTTGCATTCAGTAAAGTCCTCATCAACAGTCTGCGTGTTAGTTTCAATAGAGCAATTCATCAAACACGCGTGCTTTGCGGATGTTGACACTTCAGCGTAGCTGTCTTTCATGTCCGGTTTGGTAATATGGTATTTAAATCGAAAAGTGGTAAGTAAGAGTCGTTTTATTATTTCACGTTTTATCCTTGACCTTCCCTTCTGTCTTTCTCCTCTCTCTCTTCACCCCAACACCCACTCACCCACACACGCGCGCGCACAGAACACACATGCAAAGACCGACAGAGTCACACAGACATAAGCTCAGTATTTCAATCTCTTTTACAGAGAGACAGAGAGAGGAGACAAGAGGGGATGGTTCGCTGGTTAGCTGTTTAACATCAATAAAGTCAGCAGTGAAAGCTGTCTCGTGACAGAGGGAGGAGACGAGAGCGTGGTGAAGGGTGTTGGGAGAGAGAGGAGATGGTGGGGGTTGGGGTGGAGGGAACGGAGTACCCGGATGCAACCCTCCAAAGACAAGTCCCGCGTGCTGAGAAAATACGTGTGCCGCGAAACGCGATCCGAACTCACGCCCCTTGTATCGGTGACGAGGACGAGGACGTTAAAGGGCCTCCCCGCGAGAGGGAGAGACAGGCATATCTTGCCTGCTGCTGTAGTATGTCTCACTACAAAATGAAATAAATGATGTCGACTCTGTCGTAACGTTTTGGGTGTCGGACACAGCGCACATAGGCGTTGACAACAAAGGGCCGAAGCTGTTTCGCTGGTATGAACAAATTTTGCCTCGGGCAATTTGAATGGGCCGATCTCCCCATGGAAGGCAGTTCTCCACGCTGTCTTGTTTTCATGATTGCCCCCACCCCCCGCCACCCAATCCTGGCATGCCGGGACAGCTTCTTTTCCTCCGTTCCCCAACGTACCCCTACTCCACACCATCAGATCGGGTCCACGATAGCTCTTCGGTAAACTTATTAGTCCGGACACACTCGTGAACTGTAGGACTCCCCACTTAATTCGCTGTGTTCAGCCCCGAGTGTTGCGCATGAGACAAGTCCTGGCCTGAAAACAACGAGTTCCATTACACTGCAGGTCTGCTCACAAACACGTCCCAGTATGCAGGAAAAGCTAAAGCAGACTCACCCCTCCCCCCACTCTTTCACCCTACCGAACCCCGAAACCCGAAACAAACTGCAATAAAACCGGCCATCCATAACCGTCCGTTGACTTTTGCGTTTTGGCTTTTTGTCCCCGATCGAATTAAGTTCGGATGCCGTCAGCATGTTCACGCTCTGCCAACCACGAACTGCAGTTATAAGACCTTTTTGTAGTGACTGATGCCGACCTCAATGCCTGGTTTGCGTGTCACGACTTGGCACTTTGAAGGGGGTCGTGACACAATATTATTTTTAGGTTGGAAGTTTTGGTGTCTGTACTTAGTCATCATGAACAAAGAAAACGAAAAAAAAAACCCCTCTTACAAACAAAAAGTCGGCTACATTATTTATGTCGACGATCATAGTAGATGGGACTCCCGCACTCTTTTATCTTAATTATTGGAAGGAGAATTTTAAAAAGAATTGACGATCAACATCTTTCCTTCTGTCTCCCACTCTCGGCTCAGGTTGCATAAACATTTGTATCTGCCCTTTTGGGTTATATAGAAGCGGGGGGGGGGGGGGGGGG
>SMGT01001670.1:767725-788633 GCA_004794575.1 Lanistes nyassanus | reverse complement strand
TATTTGTTGCTTAACGTCCAGCCGCAAACTATGTGCATATCAGGACGGTGTTGCTTAGACAAAGTTTACGTGCTGCCACACGTGGGACTGCTGGCGCAACACAGGCCAGTCACATTATACTGACAGCGGGCCAACCAGTCCTAGTACTGTTCCCTGTAGTGCCAGGCGTCTGGCAGGGCAGCTACTAGATTGCCAATTTTTAAGTCTTAGGTATGACTCGGCCGGGATGCGAACCACCAACCTCGCGCCTCGGAAGCGGACGCCTTAACCACTAGACCACCGAGGCGGTCGGTTATATAGAAGGGCTGTAGGTCGCGCTCGCGGTGTTTCACGTGCACCTTCATGTCTAAAGAGAAGTTTATTCGTCTCCACGCAAGCCGGCCTTGGCTGATGAAGCAGCGTTCACCGGCATCATATACCATCGCAAGCAACTGGCGGTGTTTTGTAACTTACGGGGACTAAAATGGCAGAAATTACACGCTAGATGATAGTAACTATGGCGTAACCTACTGAAAACGATGAACTGCATGATGAGGAGTAAAGAAGACGTGGATATAGGTGTTATGACAAACCGACAGCTCACGATCGCAGCAGATTCTCACGCTAATCGCGTTTTGTCGTGTCTGCATCGTTCCAGACTTTGCGACCTTTCGCTTGAAATGTTTTACTGTTTGAAAGCTTCTTAACGCACAACGGCGCACTCTAAACGCTATGCAGATCGATAACTATGTCGACAAGCAATTGATCAGCAAGCCAAAGGCCTTTGCAAATGAAAATAAGACTGGCGCCGACTGTCCTGCGGGGACTAGGAAGCGGATGTTGTCGATATTAAACCTGCAACGTTTGTACGCTGTACACTTGATGGGCAGGACTGAAGCTCCTTCCCAACCCACCCCACCCCGACCCGCTGTCCTGCAAATCTGCATAATCTCTTTTAGCGAGGGGCTGGGGAGCACAAGTAAAACTTCACAAGACAAAATTTAGTTCTGAAGAAGGGAGATAGCGGCGCAAAGAGAAATTGAACAAAATGAGTCTGCCTAAAGATAAGAAATTTTACAGCAATCGACTCCAGGAAATAAACATTCATGACTGAACTCCAGGGAAGAGCTTTGAGGGATGGGATGTGGGCTTTTCATGGGCAAGTACATGACGGTTTGTTCACCAAACAGTAATCCAGAATTCAAGCACAATAATTGCAGAGCTGTTTCACATCTTCCAACACCCTCTGTGCACACCACAAGGTGGAAATTATGTTCTGTTCACTTTTGTTACTGGTTTTTGGAGTACAAGTTCCCCAGCCCCTCCCCATGAAAAGAACACTTTTTTAAGAAGTAGTACCGACTAAACTCACAGATATCATAATGGTGCATGTGAATACAGCCAAGAATGAAGAAAACATGAAAACGTACACACGTACATGCCATGTATGCAGACACACCAAAAACATCCTCCCACCCACACACAGGTAGCATGACAGAATGAGAACCGTTAAAATAAACAAGGTAAAAGAATTTTCATTGATTTTTATGATCATGATTTAGGCAATAAGAATAATGCTTATAACACAATGTTCTTGTCCGGAAACAAGATGTATCACAGTCGTTAACATTCAAGAGGACTCGGCAGTCAGGATACTGGATGCTTCAACACAAACCTTCACTTCAGACTCCTTTATAAATTTATCCTCTCTTTACATGTCATTTTATTTTGGTTCACAGCTTTAAAAAATCTGAAATGCCAATAATCAAAACCTTTGCTTGCTAGCACAGAATGCACATGGCAAGTAATTCTAACTACATACACACTCCAAATCTATTGCAACATATTAATTCAATGTTTCCCTGTCCTCAACACTATCCTCTATCTCAGCTGCTGTCAGAATCAAATCTGTGACCTTGAAATCAGCTAGAGGCAAATTTTCTCTCTCCTCTTTGGTTATTGCGTTTAGTATGTCATCCACCAGGGGCTTTGATGGTGGACGAAGGCGAATGGCTTCTTCCGTGTTAATCCGACTGAACTGCACACGAAGAAACTCCACTTCTTTGGCCAAAAGCTGCCGATCCCTTGTCAGTCGGCTGTTTGCTGCCAGAATCTCTAAAAGCTGGAAACCAGGACAAAACATTAATGATGTGGTTTTCGGTGTGGAAATATACTAAAACCTGCTGCTAAGTGTTTCAGGTACACGAAAAAGATCTTGTTGCTTTGTGAAATTTTTTATGAAACATCCAACTTCAGATCAACACTAAGGCCACCCCCCACCCCCACCCCCACCCCAAAAAAAAAACAATTTTAAATCTGAAGCAGGCTACATCCACTGAAGCTACAGACCAAGTGACTGACTTTCCTATAGAGAAAGGAGACTCATTGTACCTGAGTAGCCTGCTTCCTGGCATGCTCATCCATGGCCTTAAGCCGGGCGGCCATTTTGTTGTGCACCTGGCTGTGCTGGTCTGCTTGATCCTCCAAAATGGACAGTCTCGAGACGGTACGCTCCAGCCGCTGGCCTGTCGATTCGGCCTCTGTTTTCAGTCGGCTGCACTGGACCCTATGACAAGCAAAACGGAATAATTCACTGCAAACACTCGAAAACCAAAATGCTTTGCTAATTTGAGACACCCCCAGACTTACCTGTATGTTTTGGTCAGTTTCTCCACCTGCATGGCAGACTTACCTGTACTTTTTGGTCAGTTTTTCCACCTGCATGGCAGACTTGCCTGTACTTTTTGGTCAGTTTCTCCACCTGCATGGCAGACTTGCCTGTATGTTTTGGTCAGTTTCTCCACCTGCATGGCAGACTTACCTGTACTTTTTGGTCAGTTTCTCCACCTGCATGGCAGACTTACCTATACTTTTTGGTCAGTTTCTCCACCTGCATGGCAGACTTACCTATACTTTTTGGTCAGTTTCTCCAGCTGCACAGCCTGTCGCTTGCATTCATCTCGAAGCTTTAAGATCAATCTGTTTTGTCTGTGAAGCATGGAGTCCATCTCGTGTGTCTGTTGTGCTGCAGACAGTGAAAACAATCACCACTGACTCATCTACATGTCCAGCATGGCTTCAGTTTGCGTAAAACAGGTGGCCTGCATCAAAGTTCACCCCACTATCATCTGTATGCCTAGGTATAACTAAATCTCTTCTAAAATCTATTCTTTTGTATGCAAAGCAAAGGGAAGTAATTGAATAGTTACTTTTGCCATATATATTTTTATAATACCTCAGGTTATGTTTTCCTTTTCAATAATAATACTAAGTGAATTGGCTCTATAATTAGTAATTGTAAGATTCCTTTCAATCACCTTTTCTGCATTGTCTATCATAGGAACTCCAATTTTGCTTATCAATTTCTGCTTTATCAAGACTTGCACTACATGCAGCCTTGACATTCTGCAGGGGAATGTGCAGTTTATTTTAGAAGACAGCGCTGACAAGGACTACAGATACATGAATGTTTTTGTTACTATTTTACTGGTTATGGTTTTGTCATTAGTATAGTCAAAGCATGCCTACAACTGTGCGGCACGGCAAACAGAAATCCTGTTCAAATTGGTCAGCAGAGCTAACATTCTACGAAACTTGCCATGTTTTTCATCCGCATCTTCCATGGCCAGTCGCACTTTCTCTTCCCGTTCCCTGGCTTGCTGTGTGATCAGCTTAAGGTCTTCCACACGTCCTCGTTCTATCCCTTCTCTGGCAAGTTTGGCGAGGTGCAACTGAAAGACAGATGTATCTGTGTTATCTCCCTTTCACTTTCGTGAGACCTGCAGTAAAATTTCAGTTGCTGCAGCTGTGCTCCTGTCGTGAAAGATCATGGATAATTTGTTGTTAAAATTACATTTGACTACTTCAAGACTGCTGGAAGGTAGAACACAGGAAAGAAGCAAGGAAAACAAACAGAAAGACAGACAAAAGGAAAAACAAAAGGATGAATGACAAACCTCTCTCTCCAAGGCTTGCGTGTTGTTAGTGAGAAGCAAACATTCCTCTTTAGCTGCTAGGAAGTCTTTCTCAGCCTTATTAAGTCGCCTCTTCACTTCTGATATCTCATTCTGCATCAGCTTTCTCTCCTGTACAAGCAATGAATAAATGGAACTGAAACAATGGCAGAGCCAGCTTTAGAACAGACTTCTAAGACCAGCGCCTACAGGCGAAACCCAGCCAGAACTGCCTTTGTTTCATACAGTAAGCCGCTAACATCACCTTACCAGAAGCTGATGCTCTAAATGGGTTGGTTAGTGTTTTGTTAATGTCCTGCCCCAAACTAGGTGCATATCAGGACTGTGTTACATAGACAAAGCTTATGCCCTGCCACATGTGGGACTGGTGTCACAACACAGGCTTCAGTCCCACCCATTCACATTACACTGACACCGGGCCAACCAGTCCTAGTACTGTTCCCTGTAGTCCCAGGCGTCTGGCAGGGCAGCTACTAGATTGTCAATTTTTGAGTCTTAGGTATGACTTGACCTGGCATAAACAACTGACCTTCTGCCTTAACTGTAAGACCACTGAGGTTAACATGTGGGAGACTGAAATGTTTAGCTGAGGTGCCAAATATTTGTGGCCACAAGATATCCTTCGTAGCACCTCAGATTCCTGTTAAGTAGCTCAGATTAAGTGATGCTATGGTACGTGGGGACACAGGCTTTTGTGAACAAATCTTTAAAATATCTATTATTACAACCATGAAAGACCCAGTAACACTCCCCCCTCTCTCTCTCTCTCTCTCTCGCATACACCCTCTCTCACTACCTCTATATCCTTCAATTTGTAAGCAGCATGCTCTAAAAATCTTATTAACCTAAGTGGCCTGACCCAGTTCTCAATTCTATCTCACCTGATCTCTTTCTCGCTGCAGCTGTTGATATTCTGAGCGAAGCCTCTCTGCTTCCTGTGCTGCCGAGTTCCTGTGCAAGGTGGTGCTTGTGGAATGAGCTCGATAGTTCTCAGAAGCCTAGGTTGCAAGAGCAACCAAACAGTTGTGTCCAATTTGCATGATGGTGTCCACATTACAAAATAAGAAGCAGTTATTATTTTACTACTATATTAACTACCAAAAACTTCAGCAGTGCTAATACCTCCCTGTTCTACTTCAAAGATAATGTAGAAGAATTTAAAATGGAAACCAGCTTTATGGTCTACGGGTTATGCAAATGAATGACAAGCTGTGACCTCACCATGGTGACCTCTCTGTCACATGCTCTCAGCTGACCCTTGACCTCAAACAGTTGTGCACAAAGCTCAGACTTCTCACGAGACTCTTTATCAAGTTTTTCAGTGAGAAGCCCAATCTGCGCTGCTTGTTCATTGAGCTGACCAAAAGAAAAGATGCAGAGAATATAGGGGATGGGAAAAATAGAAAATATGATGGCAGACAGTGCTTCACAATAAACAGGTCTGAAAAGGGACAAGAACGAAGACAATCTACATGTTTCAGGGCACTACCCCTTCATCAGGACGACACAAAAACGACGAAAAAACAAAATGGAAAAAGACTTATCTGCAGTAGATGTGGCGCGTTGGCTGCAAGGCAGGCGAATGCGCCACATCTACTGCAGATAAGTCTTTTTCCTTTTCGTTTTTTCGTCGTTTTTGTGTCGTCCTGATGAAGGGGTAGTGCCCCGAAACATGTAGATTGTCTTCGTCCTTGTCCCTTTTCTAGCTTGGTACAGTTCCCTTGTTTTACATTTAATTTGGGCTTATCCTCCAAGCGGCAGTCACTTGTTTTTCTTTTATAAACAGGTCTTTCAAAATGAAATAATCACAAACACTCACCCTGACTCAGCTTATTCTAGTTGCAACCCAATTTAATATACTGTCGTTTAACTAGCTTTATAAGGCTAAGTACACATGTTCACACAGTACCTTCATAAAACATACATACATATGTGTGGACATACATACTCTGCATGTAAATGCACACCAGCTATTTCTCCCCATTCGCGCTTGGAACTGACCTTCTTGTTGAGATCGTCAATGAGGAATTGATTTTCCTGACGTGCAGACTCGCGTTCCTGTTGCATCTTCACCTGTGATGCTCGCACATGCTGCTCAAACCGCTCGCGCATACGCTCCAGTTCTTCAGCCAGCTGTTCTTTTTGTACCAATGCCTTAAAAAAATAGTAGAACACAATAGGACAAATGCTTGAGGGTGGAGGGAACAGAACTCCTACAATTTCTCTCTTCTTTCTATCGCATAAGAATCAAATTTATGCTAACAGACCATTTAGAGCTGCTTGCAGGAAACATCTCTCATCTCTCGTTCTTTCAATTATCTCACAGTCATCAACAACGTAAATTTTTTTAAACCATCAAGAACTGGTTGAGGAAACACATTCTATTTATATATCTTCTTTTGTCTGATCACGCAAGCTTTAGGTTATGTGCATATGCAAACTAATAGTGATTAAGAGAATATCCCTCTTCTTTCTATCACACAAGCATCCAAGTAATGTTTCTAAAGAATCCAGAATTTCCAAGCACTGTTAACATCATCCGCACCTCAGTCTGTTCCAGCTGTGCCTGTTCCACAAGGGCAATGCTCTTTTTCACTTGCTGATACAACTCTTCTTCTCGGTGTGACAGTGTCTGGTTTAGGGTGCTCAACGCAGTCACACGCTCAAACAGCTCATCTTTCTCCCTGACAAAAAAAATGTGAGTTTCTAATGACATCAGCAGAGAAAACAATGCAGTTTTCAGGCAGTCTTCAACATGGTGCAGAGACTGATAATGTTTCAGTGCGTGCTCCCCAGCGACACAGACAGATTGAGAGGGAGGGGAAGAGGGAGAGAAAGAAAGAGAAAAGAAAAACATTATTTTTATCTGGGCATATGCTGATTTTTATTATTTGAATTGAGTTTCTTATGGAAACATGTGCTCAGCAGTTTCACACACGTTACATACACATCCAAACACATGCATGGTTGCAACTAAGCGTGTGCACAGTGCAGAAACTCACTTAGTAACTCTGTCAACAGTAGCTTGCAGGGTTGAATGAGATGAAATAAAAACAGCTCCTTCACCAAAACCCTGGTCATGAGTTGGAATAGCATCTTGCATTCGGAGCTGGGATTTCAGATCCTCAACCAGTAGCTCCAGTCGATTTACTTCAGACCTGTTGTCACACAAATGCCAAGTAATGTGCTTCTGTGATATAAAATAAATGTAGTATGCTTTTGTGGTGACAGTTTTGACCATATGAAAACAAAAACAAGAAAACTCTAGAAGCTTTGCTAAGATTATACTTCAAAATCCTTGGACGTGCACTTTATTAAAATAATGCAAATTACTAAAATTTCAAAAGCTTCTAACTATTAATTTAAATGAAACAAATTATATTCTCTATAAGTTATTAATCTTACTCACTTATAGTGTTCCAGGTGAGCTTCAAGCCTTTCTGCTTTTGCAGCATGCAAGCGACTGAGACGTTCCTAGGAAAAAGAAAAATCTTGAGACTCCTCAGTAATTAAGCCTGTGTTTTTTTCTTTGCATTTATAACCACTGCAGTTACAGTGGTGTCTGGTTCCGCCCAACAAAGGGTCAGAAACACAAAAAAGTTGATCTGCTTAAATAGGGATCATGTTGTACACCTGTAGTGATAGCCCAGACATTTTCTCTCTTTTCATGCATGTTCACATGCTGATGCACATACTATCACAGTACTACCACCTATGCCTCTCACCAACCCCACGTCTGCACAGACTCTTAATCCCCATCCAACCACTCCAACCGGCACCCTCCACATACACAGCATGCAAACATGTTTAATTATTTCAACAGATAAATACTCCCAAAAGATGAAGCTCTTACCAGTTCCACTTGCCAGCGCTTGAAGTCATGGCGAGTCATTACATTGCTGACCAAATCTGCCAGCCCTTCATCAAATGGACCAACAATCTGAAATGTGTAATTGCACACAATAATCAAAGCTGATTTCAACAGAGTGAGGTGAAAATAATGGTACCTCTACTGTCACAATATTTTTTAGTACATGTACATCCACTTGGTTGTGATATTCACATACTATAAAGACATACTGTTTTACATGACTAACAGAATACTGGATTGGTGACACTGTGTTACCTCCACCCCTGAGAAAACAAACAAACAAACATACAAACACAGAAACCACATGCCAAAACTGTGCATGCACATTTCAACAGGCAAGTGTTTCTGCATTTACAGCAAAGTAACCAGGTATAAACCCACCTTTGAAGGATCTCCAGCATCTTGTAAAATGTCATGAACCACTGTTCTTTTGAGCTCCGAGTGCAAACGAATGTTTTCATCGACAAGTTCTGTCAGCTTTACCCTCAACACAGCCAGCTCCTCCTATTTACCAAATTATAAATAAGGTTGGTTTGACAGACAACATTTGTGCGGACTTTGAGATCTACATATTCAGGAAGCTCCAGGTGTTATTTTTAATACTCAGACCTCAAATTGAGCTAAGCACCTCTTGGTTGGTGAATAATTGGCTTTTAGTATCACAGCTGTTGATCATTTTTGTTATCTCCCACTCTTTGTGTTTTAAGTTTAAGTTTGATACATTTTAATCTTTCAGTTTGTTCTCTGCAGTTGTCCAAAAACCTCAGAATCCATTCATTGGTCTGTAGCACCCACACAATACCATATGCACGTTGTTGATGAAAAGGTAGCATAACCCCTGTGGCCATATCATGACTGGACTGTGTGTCTAGTTTCTAATTTTCTTAAAAGGGCATCTGAAAATACAGCCCAAAATAGCTTAACCTTGACATATCTGTTCTCTGATTCCACCTGTTGGTGCACAGCTATGTGGTGCTGCAAAAGGGAAGCAACTTCTTCTGCAGTGGGAGCATCTTGCTGGTGCTGCTGTGGTGTAGGTTGTGGTTCCTGGGCTGACTGAACAATTAAAATGTTTCTTGTAGTGCACCACATTGGGTGTTTTAAAATACAATTCAAAGGTAAGCTTTACAAAACTGTGTAGATTGTAGTTCAGTGCTGACTGAACGATTACAATGGAGTTTTTTTGTAGCAAAAAACATTGAGTGCATTTTAAAATACAATCAAAGGTGAGGCTAGGTGTTGTGATACTTTACCAAACTTCAATAAAATGCAGCACTTTGGCATATCCTGTTATGAGTGAGCTCTAATGACTTCATAAATAATACAAATTGACATTACTAAAATAGATCTTCTTGTCGCTTTAATCAAAATAAAGTGCTTTCTTCTGACTCTCAGTTATTATTTAAAAGCATTAATCGATTACTGTGGATGTGCTTCGGTACACCGCATCCGTTCCATCAAGAAATGTACACAAATCTGTACCTGAGTCCTGTCCAGCATTTGACGTAAGGTCTGCGCAGCTGACGAAGAACCCCTTCCTCCCCGGAGTTGTGCGAACTGAGGCTGGCCATCTTGATAAGTAAGAATTCGGGGCTGCACCAAGGTAGCTAGCTTCTGTTTGCTATCCCGCGAAGCAAACGGCAACGAAGAGGCTGGTGCCGTTGATGCCGACAATCTGCTCTGGCGCAACTCATCAAGGCTCTTTTTGGCACGGTCTAGAACACGGTTTACGTACAGTTCCCCGAGTTTAGTGTTTAGGTTTTGAATGACAACCCTAAGGCCTGATTGAAAGAATGCAAATGAGGGATGCTATGATGTTTCCTAAGCAACCGATTAAACATTTTCAAGCTTTGGTCTGTTCTGCTTCATTTACATTAGCTATATGCCTATTTATAGGACGAACAACTAGAATTACTAACAGAAATAATTATAATCATAATAATCATATAATGTGTCTGGACACGAATCTTGTCGGTTGCTGGAAATCGAATGTGCACTATGCAAACAAACAACTCATGTAAATAAATCCAAACCTTGCAAATCCGTTCTATTATCGGCAGAAGATCCGGGATGCTCTTGGTAAGCTTCAAAATAGTACATAATTAGGGGGGAAAAAAACGATTCTCAATCATCCGTTCTTCTCACCCTGAGACCCAGAAATGTCGCAAGGGAGGCAAATCTCTTAGTTTCACAAGACGCTTCAAAATGGCGACCTCAAATGTAGAATTTTATAAACGTCAAAAAGATCTACAGGAAACAGTGACCAAGAGGTATTATAAAGAAAAAAATATGTCGTTGTTAATATCAACGTTTTCATTTCAGAAAATAAGCATGCACGTGGATAAATCGACTGGAGGACCAGTGTAACGATGTTTATTCGCTAGGCGATAATTATTATTATTATTATCATAATATTTTTTTTATTGTAATTTGTATAAAAAGTACAAACTGAAACTCATTTTTGAATTTCCCCGCTATGATTATCGTTTAGCCTATTGTAACAGTGGCAGTAACAGGAATAGCTTAATGCACCTATTATTAACCTTTGACAATTCCAGAGATTAAAAATACTTTGCCCAGATGCAGAATTATGATACTTGTTGTTTCACGACTGTCACCGAAATCTGACAAGTACTGAAGCACCTTTGTATTATTTTATAACAAAAAGAAAAGTATCAAGTAACTAATTCACAAGACAGTTTTGAGCTGTCTAGGAGTATTATCTATTATTTCATTCAGCGAGCAAGAAAGACTTCAGCTTGAGAAACAACTCAAGCTTCTGTTAAAGAGTGATCAAAACAGGTGAGCATTTCTTGGTCTGAGTCGTTTATAAACATTTACGTGAGTTCCTTATTGTGTATTTGGGAAGTTCTACCAGAGTGGCTTAAGATGTTAATACAAACAGACAATGAAAGAGTACACAATACCATTGATGCTTAAAGTTGTTCTGAGGTATAATTCCAAGCCTTTGCATCAGAATCTGATTAATGTTCTCAAGATATGTACTCAAAAACAGAAATTTTAATGCTTCATTAATCAAATGTTTGGGTGCCAACATGAGTAGTGAAGTACCTGTCATGCCCTAGTCTTATATTGTATCTCACACACAACACACACACACACAAACTGAGTAAAAGTAACCAATTGTTTGACATACGGAGTATATTACAATCAGAAATGAGTATGTGCTTAATGCCACTAATTACTGTGAAGGAGAGGATCTGCACGTGTGTTTGCATACAATAGTAGTTTTCAGTACAAACATACATGTATTTCGCTTGGCTTTTTGGAGGATGCATTCTTCTGTATTTTCTAGCGCTCAGCTTAAAGCAGCTAAACTCCAGACCTACTGGAGAAAGATCTGTGCTGATGAGAAAAGAGCACAGCAACGAAATGCCATGCTGCTACGTGAATTTGAGCGTATTAATGCTCACCTTGATTCCACAGCTGCACGAACTGAGCGCTTGCAGTTCTTGAAAGTATGTCATGATCTTGATTAAAAATAGTCTTATCAGAATCGGTTGTAATAAAAACATGCTTTTTGTGTTGAAATGACGTGTTTGTTTAGTAGAATTACCTACCCATATCTTTTCAAGATATTATCATCAGTTGCAGTGTTCAGTCCCAGTGCAGTCACTAGTTGCTCTGTTTCCAGGAGTGATGCTGGGGTTTATGGATGTCACATTTTTATGTAGTTTAACACAGGAGGCGTAAGACTTGTCATCCTGTCTTTCCATGTCTTCTGGAATTCAGAATGCAGTCCTTTGGTCATCTCATATGATGCAAATGCTAAATATTTTTTGTGATTTTGTGATTTGGATATCCTGGGAATAGGGTTTGATTTTGCTTATATATGTTTAAGTTTATCTGAACAAGTACTGTCACATTTTAGAAGACTGTGGTTAATAATCGTTTCTTATGCTAAGAGACATCAGCGTTTTGCCTAGTTTTTTTTTTTGTCCTTTTTACTGATCCTGTAACAAAAGGAAAAAAGCCTGATGTAAAACAATCATAGTTGTAGATAAGTTATTACTGATTGTCATTTTGTTTACTTGAAATTAGTGCCAGCGCAGTTTACAACCTTTAACAAGGCAATGCTTAATAGTACTTGACTGATTATCATACCAGGTAGCTTGTGGAAAGTTGAGGACCTGCAAGTGAATTTGTTTGGCAGCTAACCTTTGTGAGAACAGCTAAATATTTCTCTCTTCCTAGGCCTTAAGAAGTGTGTACTTAGTGCAAGGCAATATTAAGACGTTCCCTGAGTAGTTTATACTATGGACAGGATTAATATTTAAGCATCAGAATTGAACATTCCTGTCTGACTGTGTCAGGTCCCTAGTGTTTCTGCGTTGGTAAGACTACATGAAAGTGATATTTTCTCGGCTTCTTTTCACAGCGCCAGTATGCTGACTATGTCAAGCAGACCTACCCAGAGTGGACACAAGTGGTTGAACAAACGATCAGAGGAGCAACAGTGCCACAGCAACATCAGACAAATCAAGTAGGTTGTGCACTTGGGCAGCATGATAGGAAAAATTTTGTAAAAACAGTTTTTTTCCTAAACATTCAATATGTTATGTTAATTTATATATATATCTGCTATGCTTGTTTGTTTTTGAATTAAGATGTATTCCAGAAGAAATTCTATGCTATCTGGATTTTGACTTAGGTGGAAAACAGTGATAAAACAGATGGTGGCAGACGTTCCCAGGAATGGACAGAAGCTGAAAAGGATGACATTGCACCTCATGTCCAAGACCAACAGCCACAGCAACAGGCAGAGGTTAAAGGTGACCTCCTTTCTTCTAAAGACACCGTGTCTTCACAAAATGCTGCACAAAATATGGCGTCCGCGTGGAAGACTGGTGACGTGACCAACATATCTTCCAGAAAAAACATCTCATCCAGAGCTGGTGGAAATGTTTCTTTCCTTCGAGCAGTTGGTAATGAGGAGCAACAGCCCCAGCCACACACACAGCAGGCTTCACCACTGCGGCAAGTTGGTGCTGTCGCACAGCGAGAGTCAGGGTACGGCAACAGTGTTACTCCTTCACGTTCAGAATATGCCAATGTTGACCAGTTCAGCAAAGCACCTGTGGGAAGTCCACATAATGGTCAGTATTTTCTTGCAGTTCCTAGTCGCTTATGTTTGTGCTGATTACTCCATTCGCTTCGAAAGAAAAATAATGACCAAATGACCAAATTTTGTTGGTCAACAGTAGTGACCAAAAATGGGAGAAGTTAAACTCGTGGGTTTTTAACCTGCTGTAGGTCAGGGAGATCAAAAGGCCATGGAGCCAGGCAATGGAGATAAACAAAGTGACTTTGGCTTTGGAACTGAGTTACCATTAAGTGGAGGGGACACCCAGCCACAGCAAGCTGTCACAGAGAGGGAAGTGTACAGAGAAAATACTGGTTGCACCCGGCCTGACACACCTGTCAACAGTAGCGGGTAAGAAGTGGATGCATGAAAGGATGTTTTAGGAAGCAGCGAGACACTTCTTGATCTTGTGGAGTCCTTACACAATCCCTGATAAAAACTGAGTGCTGCATGGCATACATCCACACTATGGCCTTGTGTGCCATGGGGAGCCCCATAGCCTACTATGAACTCAATGTAAGCTGGCCATCTTGAACCACTGCTGACCTTTCGATTTGCCATTTGAGGGCAGCTGTTTAATATTGCCTGGAAATGACCGTCAGCGTTACAGACAAGAAATAAACCAATTTTTTAATGTAAACATGCTTATATATATTAATATATATTACCTTAGTTTTAGTCATCTCAGATTTAGTTAAAATCCAGCATCAATGAGGTAACCGAAATACATTATGCACAAAGCTGCCTTATGTACCGATATGTACAGCATTTTGATGACCTGAGGGTGCACACAAAAACACGTTTAGCTAAGTCAACTTCAATTCATGGTCAAAGGGAAACAACCTCATAATTCTGAAAGGCCTGCTTTACATGTTAAGCACAGTTTTGTCCCTTCAAAAAATGTATAGGCAAAACCAGGAATTCCCACCTGTCATAGCTTAAATCTATGCTACGCAGCTCACCATGGGGCACAAGGCCATATCGTAAATGTACACTACAAGGTATTGATTGGGTTAAGCTATGACTATTCCCCCCCCCCTCCCACACACACACACACACTCGACATTCTCATTCCCCCAACATCCTCCCCCCACCCCCAACTTCTTTGACTATCCTTTCCTTGTCATGATAAGCCTTCATTGCTGACTTGACGTTAAATGATAAGGGATACACAATGCTGATATGTGTAATAAAGAATACATTTAGCTTTTATTTAAACGAAAACTTTTTGTAGACGTAACATTTTTGCTGTAGAAAAAACTTCTTGTTTTACTTATCATTTGATTAGGTGTGTTTTCTTATCATATTTCTGTGTTGTGATAGATCTCCTCCCCCACAGCTAACCATAGATGGACTGATCCGATTGCTGCACCACATTGAGGCTGACCTTGAAAGCCACAGAGCAGAAACAGACTATTATGGATCACCTATTCTAAAACCAGGAGAAAAGGAAAACATTGTCCAGTTCGTAAATTACTGAATTTGAAATAGACAAGCTTATATTAAAATAACAAAAATTAAAGAAAATCTCCCAGAACTGATGTTGTTTGTACAGAGTTAAAAAGCATATGTGATTGTGAAATTATCACTTGAAAGTGCATATGAAGTAAGATTGCATAGAAGTGTGAAAGTTTTGTTGTCATATTTGAGCTTTGTCTGTAACAGCACTGCTGATATAACTTTCAAATGCTTCAAAGAATGTTATATTTCCACCGAAACTTGTCATTCTGAAGTCGTTATTAACAAAATAGATTTAATTATCGAAGGCTTAATGAGAGAATCAAAAAACAACAAATTACGTATTTTCATTGCAGTAAATGTCAGACTGGTAATTCTATAATGTTGATTGGGAGGGAAGGTGCTTTCATCTTGCAGTGATTTTGTATTATGGGGAGGAGGTGTAGGGGGATCTAAGAGAAGGGGCCTTTAGAGCCAAAGAGGTCCTGATGGTCCAGACTTGGTGGCTGGCTGAGCCGGTCCGTCTGGCTGTTGCTTTGCTTTGTCCACACTAAGATGCTTATCTTGCTGCCTAGTGCTTCATACCTTCTTGGTTTTTTCAGACTGGCCAATGCAGACAGAGACCTGTCACGGGTGCCGGCTTCAACAGCCAGCCACTTGGTTCTGGAGCAAATCTCAACTGTTGTGCGCAGTTTACCTGAAAAATGCCTCATCAAGGAAGAACTGCTGAGGCAGCCACCTGAAAAATTTGTGTCGTCTGACATTAGGTTAGCGGAAGAGCTGTTTTCCTGTTCAGTATTTTGTTAGTTTTTCTTTAATGGTGAGACCTTAATATCTGACTTTTATCAGGGCTTCAAACATCCTCACTTTTCCACTCTTTTCTACTGCCAACACAAGTGGTTCCTCCTTTAAAAAAATCCATGGCTCTGAAAAATCTGCACTGTTTAAAAAAATTATATTTCATCACTCTGGCATTAATCTAATGCACAACAACCTATGTGTATTATATGTAGTGGAGTGTGCATTATTTTATACTGTCATGGTACACTCCATTGCTAATATTGTATAATTGTAAACAAAACTTCAATGTATGTGTCTCTTTTGTGTCAACACTGCATATTTTATACAACGTATGTCTGTTAATATACTAGGTATTTTCTCGAGTGAATTTCTTCTCTTTTTAAGCCTGCCTGTTTAAAGCCCTGTTCTATACTTCAATGTGATGCATCGTGGCTTGGTTTTACTACTTTGTAGTGGAACATATTTCATGTTTTGAGTTCAAGCTTTTTACTATGAATTCATGCTGTTTACTTTTTTTCTCTGCACACAGTAAAAGCCTGACAGGCAGTGCCCAGCTTTTATGGGCTGCTGTTTTCACACACTTTGTAGAACTCCAGACAGCCAGAGTGATGGAAGCAAAGGAGATTGCAGCTGTCTTTGTGCCGTGCTTGGTGGCTGACAGATCTCAGTATCAAGACAAGGTACACGATAGATGTTTGTCTAAAGTACCATGTCGTCTTCAAGGGTGTATCATTTCACACACTTCACTGATTACACTTAACACGTATGGATTTCTGTCAACATATTGGTGGGATATTGCTTCTTTGCTGACATAGTAACCAGATAGGGAGCTTCAGCTCTGAGGAGAGGCAAATGCTTTTCATTGGCTGTTTAGGTGAAATGTTTCCACAGAGTTCAGAAGTTGATTGCAGAGAGATGAATGCTAACAACATCTGATGACTTGTTCGCTCCATGCCATGGGTCTTGTCATGTGGGATTGTTTTCAGTCAGCACTGATCCCTTCGGCAGGAGCCACGCCACTTGTTAATTATTCTGCACCAATACTAGCACTCTTGTTTGCTGGTGTTCTCTTAAAAAGCGTAATCAGCTCCTTACTTCCTTACATTTGTTAGAGGTAATTCTGCTAAGATCCTGCCATGCTGATAAAAGATCTTACTGATCAAAAGAACTAGTTCTAAGGGTTCTGTCCCTTAATGCAAGCATAGTGCTACAGGTATTACCCCCCCTCCCCCAGTGCAGGCACAGCACTATAGGTATTATCCCCTAAAGCTGTCACAGCATGACGGTGTTATCCTATAACAAGGCACAGTACTAAAGGTATTATCCCTCAAAGCAGGCATGGTGCTATACGATATGTATTATCCCCCAGTGGAAGCATAGTGCTACAGGTGTCGTTCACAGATGCAGGTCTAGTAGTACAGATGCCATCCATTGATCCAGGCATACACGCTGTTGGTGCACCTGCTGGAAGCTGTTGAAAGGGAATATGGTGACTTCACTGATGCCTCAAGTGTCACATCGCCTCACCAACCAACCAGTTCTCAACACCTGGGTGGTTCTGGAAGTCTCATGGAGGATGGAAAAGGTGAGATAATATGTTGGTTTTTTTTAAAATGTTGCACAGAGACAGTATTCATGCAGACATAGTATTGTTGTTGGTTTAGATACGTTGATAAGCATCTTGATTGATATGTGAGGCTGTTGGAAAAGAGGAAGAGGAAGGTAAAATGTGAGCTAGCGAGTCAGTGAGTCAGTGACTGAGTGAGTGGGACAGTAGTCAGTGTAAAGGTGGAGACAGGGAGAAAATGTGAAAAACATGAGGAGGGATTGAGAGACAGTTTTTGTGAAAGAGACACAGAGAAAGGAGAGAAATATACATTTGAGCATATACTGGTTTCCTGCAACCACCTTTTAAGGCCTTTTTTGATCAGATGAATTTGCAGTAAGACATTAAGGCATCAGAGTTTCTGGAATTTTTTTAATACCAAGGGTTAAAATAACCCTCTACCATAAAATTCCAAAGGCAATTTTGCAAAAAGCAGGGTCAGCCTAAACACCTCCTGCTGTTACTTGGTCAAATGTTAATAAATCTGTGCATGCCTGTTATGCACGGCTTTAAAATCTCTGCATTGTTCTTATATTTTTGTGTGTAAATTACCCCTGATTGTGCATTATCAGCTCTGAAGGCATGTCCATATGTGTGCCTGTTCACTTTCATGGTAAACTCCAGTCTTCTACTCCGGCTACTAACCTTGTCTTGGCAGTGCCACCACTTAAATTTCCTGGGAGCCTGATGGACAGACCCTTCAGCGATGATGAGTCAAGCTTTTTTGATCAAAGTCTGCCAAAGGAGAATCCTGTACCGCTTAATGGTATGAGACAATTTATTTTACTACACAACCTTAGGCTTGCTGCTTTCAAGTCATTTTATTTTTAAAAATCTCTTTCACAAACCCCCTCCCACTCACTGCAGTCACCTACATCCGTGTGGAAAGGGATTTGTGTGTGCGTGTTCTTTCTCACAATCTCTCGTCCAAAACACAACACAAGGCCGGCAATGAAAATCAACGAGGCCCCAGCCGGGTATAATCTCTTAAACTCCCCGGGTTTACCGAAACCCTCAAAACTAATAGAATTCACCCACTTCTATTACTATAGGTACAAGCAGAACAAATTTCAAAGACCTTGATCCAAAGCCCAGATCGGCCAACACACTGCAATTTCACTAAACACAGATAAAATTTACAAATTCTTGAAGATCCCAGGCAACTCTAGCAGAAATTGCATCTACACTCATTCCTCTAGCAATCACACCCCACCATTCGCACAACAGCGTCTAGAACATAACTCCCTTTCAGGCATTTCACCAGTTCCACTGTTATTAATAACTTCACGACACTTATTACACCACGAACCACACCAAAGATTATCGCACCTTTCACTTCCTTCAATCTCCAGGTTTCATTACTAATAAAGTCCTAAAGGTTTATATTCCACTCAATGCCACTGTCACTGATAACTTCGTGTCATAACAGTCTGACTTCCTTCAATCTCCAAGTTTCGTTACTGATAGAGTCCTAAATGTTTATATTTCACTCAATGCCACAGTCACTGATAACTTCGTGTCATAACAGTCTGTACCCTGCTTTCACGAAGGTTGGGGTTAACGACATAAGACCGAAAGATGTGTACGTTACCGCTCTGCGAATGGTCTTCTACAAGATAAAGAATCTCTGCGCAGCAAGTTATAGCTGCCCAGGCTGCTGACGCATAGCGCCACAGAGACTCGTGGTCAAGCCAAGATGGAGCCGGTAGACGAAGATGCCAAAAGCTCGACTTGTAAACTCCAAAGCGCTCCTTCAGCGTGAAAACTCACGAAGATATCAACAATAGTTCAAGTGAGGGTGGTACTCCAAAAAACCTACACTTGAACGAAGATATATTCCTCCACCGGCTCCATCTCTCTGGGACGACACCAAGAATTTCCCCCCCAGGCGACTCGAGAGAAACACAGATAGCAAAATTCCCCACCGATCAAGGAGACACCACAAGCAATCCACAAAACACTCTCGTGTTCACTATCCAACTCACATCAACCCCCCTTCCATACAGAACCACTCCACACCTCCCTATCATTCGCCTCTCTCCCCGAGATTTTCTTCTCCCCTAACACTACTCAGTTGGTGACTGAAATAACTGACCAGTACTCATCACTCTTTCTCTGTTCCCACCAATACTGGCAATAGTCAATACACAATGATGATAAGTCGTTTTAACACAATTCTTGTATATGGATAATAAATTCAGAAAGTAACTTACAAGCAAACAAAAAAAGTTTAAACTGCTATAATCAATAACAACCATCTGGGCTTCTATCAAAGTTTATGCTGATGGAGAGTACATTGATGCCCGTCCTTATGATACCTGCGCTCAAAAGTTATGCGCATATGCGTTTATGCATTTATATACAGTGGATAACACCCACAGTCACCGTATACCAGAGTGTTTGGGGTACATGTAGCGAAACCTAAAAAGCGTTTCCTTGCAAGAAAAGTGAACCTTCTCTATAATATCAGTATCCGCACACAGCCCCAACAGTTCCAAGCCATATAACAAAATAGGATGTATCTGTGCATCAAACAACCTTAAAAACAACAATGGGTTTCGATCTGCTAGATACCACAATGATTTCGAAATACAAATTACACCTTGCTAGGTCTTTCAAGGCTTAAGTAAATACACATCTAGTTGACAAGAATACCCCAAGATATTTGTATGTATTAACAATGTCTAGCTTTTTGTCTCCAAAAACCCAAGCCTCGTTCTTTGAAATAAATCCCCCATTTCTAAAAACTACGATATTTGACTTTTCTAAGTTTACTTCCAGTTCTAAGTGCTGAGACATGTTATACAGGAAATTCATTTGTTTCTGCAAACCTATTACAGTATCAGAGAACAAGGCTACGTCATCTGTGAAAAGCAAGATAAACAGCTGAATAAGTTCGGGGGACAACTGAATGCCATGACGTCCTTTGTTTCTAATTTCGCATGTTAATTCATTAATAAATAGCGAAAATAGGGCAGGACTACAAATTTCCCCCTGCTTTAATAACCATTGGGGCAGTTAAAAATCTCAGTGAGGCCATCCCCAGTTCTCACACAAGCTTTAACAACACTATACATGCTTTTGATAGCTCCAAGCAGTTTCCTGTGCATACCATTTTTGTTTAAAATTTACAAGAGTTTACTTCTACTCACAGAGTCAAAGGCCTTCTGGAAATCTATGAATCAGACTCCTGAATTGTACACCATTTGGCGTATTTATGCCAAACCAAACCCTGGCGTACGCCAAAGCTGTGAGGCTGGTACGCCAAAATCAACTTTGTGCTTTTCAGTGAACGGAACGGAATGTATGCTTATTTGGCTTGAATTCCCGAAATGGACGCCATTTTGTATGCGCGGCTCTCCAGGTCGCTAGACGTCATTGCCTCACGTTCTTGCAGCGTGAAAATATGACCAGATGAAACAAACATCACTACAAATGAAAACATTTTCCTTGCAGGAGGGGCTAGAATTTGCCAGTTAAATATTAAAATATTCGTTTTCGGAAGAAGGCTTCCGCCCCCTCTACCTCCCCCCTCCCCCGTCCACCCAGCCTCTTGGCCCCGCCAGGGCCTAGGCGGCCCCCGACCCCGGCCACTAAGCCAAAGTCACCTGCTGCAATTCAGGAGTCTGATGAATGCAACATACAGTTATTTTGTGTTGTACTGTTTTTGTACCAAGGACACAAGAACAAAGATATGGTCTACCATACTAGGATCTTTTCTACAACCAGCCTGTTCCTCTCCAACCAAATCGTTCTCTTCAATCCATTGTGTAATTCTTCGATTTAAAATAGATGTAACCCCCTCAGGGTTACCAGAATTATTTCCCCTTGCGGTCTATCCAGCTTGGGGAGATACTACCTTGGTAGGGAAAATGTAGTCCCGCAGACAAATAAACTTTTGTCTGGGGACAAGCCTTTGGGTATATTTAAAGAAAGACCCTTTTAGTTGTACTAGGGGAAAATGTGTATTATTGTAGTTTGGCCAAAGTGGGAGGCAGGGTGTCCCAGTAAATTTATCGGTGCGACCGAATCACGCTATTGCGCGATAGCGCGCATGAATCCGGGCCCACGGCTTCGCGGGAATCCTGTCCCTCTTTCACTTTGTGCTCTGCTGA
>SMGT01001670.1:747775-767451 GCA_004794575.1 Lanistes nyassanus | reverse complement strand
TAGAACTATACATTTTGCTGCAAATGTTTAAAAGCAATATCCCTCTGTAGTTATCGGGTTCGTTCACGTCATCTTTCTTGCGCAGAGGTTGAATTATTGCCTCAGACCACGCACATGGATAATTAAAGTATTTTACAAGGAAAGGCACTGTTACCTGGGATGAATGCTTAAAAAAACTCACCAATTATACTCTCAGGGCCTGCTGCCTTATGGTCTTTCAATGAAGAGATAGCCTTGGTTACTTCCTCTGTGGTAATTACATCATTAAGCCTGGCATAATCATCGTCTATATCACCAGGCCATATCTTCGTGTCACATTCAGACAAGTCTAGTGGGACAGAACTCGGAGAGACATTAAAAACTTCATGAAAATGATCATACCAACTCTCTTTAGTGATGGAGTTTGGGTTTAGCACTTTCTTTTGAATGGATTTAATCATGTGCCAAAAAACTTTATGATCTCTTAGCACCCTAATTAGATGCACTTTGTATGCTTTTTTCTTATTATCCAATTACTTTTTGTATTCTTTTCTGCATGATTTAATCATGCGCCAAAAAAGTTTCTGATCTGTAGAGTTTTCTCTTAGGGTGTTGATTAGTTGTCTTTTGTGTGCTGTTTTCTTATTATCCAATAACTTTTTGTATTCTTTTCTTTTTTGTATGTAACTACACTTGTCTTCCACTGAACGACCTGCATGTAGTCTTCTCAAGTGCCTCCTAAGAGCAAACCTACTTTCTTTGCATTCCAGATCAAACCAGATCTTCTTTCTATTGCCGTGGACATGAATAACATTTTTCATGTAATCACAATGATTACAAGATTACAATCAAAGCAGTGAATGCAACACTAATAAAGATTCTCATACTTTAGTCCTTCAATTTCTTCATTCCGATCCTTTTTTTTTTGCTTGAAACATTAAAAGGATGCTGTTTAAAAATGCCTGTAGTTTGTCTCATGCCATCCATGTTTTCACTAAATATTTGTGATTCTCTTGGGTTATTTTTCCTGACAATTATTAGATTTGTATTGGAATTTTGTGTAGGTGTTTTTTATTGTTTTGAGGGGGTACAGGACAATTCTGCTCAGCTGGATGGTGTGTTTCAGAGACATCAGCATATCAGCAGATGCTCTCAGGGACTTTCACTACCCAGCAGCAGAGAGCACATGTGCTATCAGATGACACTGATGATGACATGGAGAAAGAGTTTGCATCGGCTCTGTCTCCACGCCTCAGCATGTAATGTTGTATATTTTCTGTTACTCTGTGTCCGCTCGTTTAGGAAAGTTTCTCTCCATTGTGGCTTTTGTGCAGTCATATTGTAGCAGAGAGGCACAACCAGAGGGATAGCATGGAGCGGTTGACTGAATGGCTTATGTGTTGTATGCAGTGATTGGCTCATTGATACGATTGGTGGAAGGGGAGCGGGGCGGATGGAGAGGGGATGGCTGGGACCTGTAAGAACTCTAAGACAAGCTCTTGATGAGCAGGTAGTGGTAGCATATGGAACAAAGCAGGAAGCACACTACATGTAAATAAGTGCAGAATCTATGGCAAGAGGATTATGACCATATCTATCCAGCTGTAATGGTATAGACTGTTGTATTGCCAGCTGTCACAGGTCTAGATGTGTGCCTTACCCAGCTGCTGTGGTAGAGACTGTTGTATTGCCCACTGTCGCAGGTCTTATCCAGCTGCTGTGAATAATCATAAATAAAGTTGTAGGTAGAAAATAGTTCTCATGACATCTCACACATCCCGGGACTTGTGCAGCCTGTAGCAAATTGTATGATATGATATGACACGTCCTCCTGGTTACATAGTTTGGTCTGATCTGAATGCCAGTATTTAGGTCCTGTGTTTTTGTGGAAACATGTGGCAGAGATAGTAGTGAGAAAGACTGCATTGTGTATTGCATGTGTGTGTGTGTGTGAGAGAGAGAATGCACGTATGGTTGCACATACCCTCCCGAAACAGAGACTTATCACAGTGCATGAGTCTTATCACAGTGTATTCTTAAATATTTCTTGTCCTCAGGCCTGTTGCATCTTCCTCATCCACCAAAACCACAGCCCAGCGAGACCCCAGCCCAGGCATTTCAAGTGTGACCTCACCAAAGTCGCCAGTCTATGTCCCAACTGGCATCAAAGAGAAGTGAGGCTTGTTGTGTATATGTGGGAAGGGACTTTTGTGTTTTTCCCCATCATAACAGTCACATTAACGTAGTCACTGTTACTAAGTTGTAGTGCAGGGCTGGGTTGCATTAGTGTTTTTATCTGCATTTTGGTCACAAAAATGGTCCTAGCCCATTCACCCCTTGTATTTTACCTGCATCTTAATGTATGCACAGGAGATGACAATTATGCAACCCAGCCTACCCCTATGCTGTGATGGGAGCACAAATGACTCATCATCTAATGATTAATTTTCAGACCAAACCTAGGCTCCACTGGTTCCAGCCAGCTAATGAGACGAGGTTAGTTAACTGTGTAATATTCTTAAAAGCCATTATAAAAATTATAGAATTCTATTCAGACTGTTCAGCATATATATGTAAATATGCGAGTGTAACACAGATAAATGGTTTCTTTTGCACAATTTTGCTGAACTGTGAAATGTGAGAGTTGCCTGATGTAACCTCCAAGAACTAATTATTTTCCAGGTCTGAGGATTGGATCTGATGTTGATACCGACTCGGAAATGGACCCAAGATTACTGGGAAGCATGAAAAAGCCAGACGAGGAACAAGATGATTTTGATTTTTATGACTGAGTTGGCATTCCACTGTTTTGTTAACCTGATGCACATTCTTGTTCCACTGACTGATTTTTCATATTCCTGTACATTTGGAGAGTAAGGCTTAATTGATCAAACGTGTTAATTCTTCATGCATAATGACTGAGATTCTTTATACTCTTCAAGCTTTTTTTTATTTTGAGGGGGTTTTGTTGTTGTTTGTATTAACTTGTCATGTGTTTTGCATAAATTCCTGTGATATTCAACTGTTGAAGGCGCAGACATTTCACAGGTGGCATGCTTTGTATGTCTCCACCTGATAAAAAAAAAATTATCAGCAACAGCACTCATTTCTAACCTTTATGAAACATTTTGTATGTGGAACCTCTGAGCCATTTGTCTCGCATAAACAGCATACATGTACAAATGTATATTTTTGCACAAGTAGGGAAAAAATGCACACCATGAAATTAATGGTATTATAAAACAGGTTTTTATTTTGACAAGCCATGCAGAACTGCACTGGGTTTTTGTGCTTAAACACGAGTATTTGAGTAAACATTAACATTGCAAAAAGTGTGTGGTCTTGACGGACAGTGTAAAACATAAACATTACAAGATAAAGTGCATTCATGTTTAAATATGTTGATCACACCCTGCTTTGATTTCAAGGACCAGCAGTTCAGCTTTCTGTAATTTTTCAATTGATCTTGAGACAAAACACACAGTTGACTAGACTTACAGTTAAAATTTTTCAGGCTGAAAATCTCTAGCACATTTCCTTGGGTGATGACTAGATTATTTCAGCATGTTTTACATCTGAAACTCAGAATCTCTCAGGTAATATGGAGGTGTATATGGCATTTAAAAATTGACCTAACAAAACCAGCATTTGCATGTACTTATGCATGTACTTATGTGTACTTGCATGTACTTATGTGTTAAGAAACACAACCTTCATGATAAAAGCTAATACAGTGTACTGAAATAGGACCATAATTACTTGTCCCAGTTCTGATTTAAGGTATTTAATACTGTATGGTTGAAAGGGTTCATCATATGGATTCAAAAGTCAGCTTTCTTTCTGGCCGAGGGACTTCATTGTTTTCTGTCAGTTGCTCAGGTCCTGTGTCGTCAGCAGCAATCTCCGCTTGAAACATCTGCTGAAGCAGAACCTCCACCTTTTTGCGATCTAAACAAGAATCAAATCCATTTCCAGTCATCCACAAATCTGTAGCCCTTAGCATCTATCAGAATGACAAGAGTTTTCAGAACTATCCTGATATCAGATGCATTTAACCTGCAAGATAATTCAGTCCTTTGAAATATGCTGGTCTTTGGGGGGCTTGGGAATTCTACTTGTGGAATATGAAGTGCATATGTCTCACTTCGGATCTGTTCACACACCCTTGTCAAAAGCCACTGGTTTGTGGAAAATCTTTTTCAACAGACATCCACATGAAGTGTACAGCATTACATATAAACTTGCATGCACACACATGCAAGAACACGTGCACTTGCATGCACTGTTCCCAGTTACAGCAACATTGTTACAACCGCATTGTTACAACCACATTGTTACAACCACATTGTTAAAACCGCATTGTTACAACCACATTGTTACAACCACATTGTTAAAACCGCATTGTTACAACCACATTGTTACAAACACATTGTTCCCTAGACTTACTCCTCCTCCTAAGGTGAAATCGAAGTCCTTTTTCTCCCGAGGTGTCTGGAATGCTGTCTGTGTCGGAGTCCGAATTCTCTTCCTTTGTTGCTTCATGCTGTGCTGGCGCCTGCTCTTCCAACACCAGCTCTATTTTGTCTGTCTTTGATTTCCCATCAGGGTTATGTTTCCTGGACAGTTTCAAGTGCGTATTCTCATAAGCAACATCTGCAGTGGTTGGAACTACAGGCTTTTTGCTGGGTGATTTTACTTTGCCCAGCACATCTTACCTACAAAACCATAACCTTCAACCATGCATTAAGGAGAATAATTACTGTCACACATCTGGCTGATACCTGTATTTGGTGGTAAGGGATTGGTGTTTATTTTCGGTCAGTCTGGTGTAAAGAGATATCACAACTGGACAATGAACAAAAGACCAGAACTGACCTCTTTTAGTTGGGTTCTATTTTTGTTTTTTGGACTGCTCTTTCTTGAAGCAAGCAAGAAAGAAATCCGAAAGTAAAAAAAAAAAAAAAGCTGCTTACATTCCAAGCCCCAGGCCGAGTTGTTTTATTTTAGCCTCAATGGTTGATTCTAGTTTTGGAGCATCATAAAGCGAGTACTCCAATATGAAAGCTTCCAGGATGAAAGCTGTGAAGATGCTGAAAGAGAGGAGTGCCAAATTTCGTTAAACTACTAACAATTAGCAAAAGCCGAACAAAAAGGATATATACACATTCACGTTAATATCTATATATGTGTATATAATCTCCACACATAACTAGATAAATAGGCAATCTGACACATGGACTAGATACATCTGCAAATTTTCAAATGTTTTAATAGTCAATGATGAGAATCTATGGAATATCTACTGCTTCTCTTTGGGAAGTTTATGGAATATATGTTGCTTTTAATAATAATAATGTAGATTTTTAACACACGAGAACACATTTCATGCACACTTTGCGCGGATGAGGCACCCAGACACTCTAGTGAAAAACAGCAAACACACACACACACACATATATACAGCCAGACCGAGAGAGAGATGAACGCAACACTGACCAACAAGTTAGGAGACAGATCGTCCGTCATTCATAGGTGGGTAGAAATGTATCATAATAGAGGATGAACAGAGAAAGTTGAAAGTTAATGCAGACGGGCAGTCGCGGAGTCAGTCAAGGTACTTGCGGAAAAGATAAGTTTTTAAGTTTCGTTTGAAAGTCTGTAGTGATGGGGAGTGGAGAATGTTGTGGGGAAGTGAGTTCCATTGGGTGGATGCTGAGAAGGTGCTTTTAAGTATTTTCTTTGGCTAGTATGTAATAGCCACAAAAAGATGGGGAGGGGAGTCGGAGGTGTGTCATAAGCAGAGTCAAAGCCCAGAACCTACTTCAGCACGATGACCACACAGCACAAATGGAAGGAGAAAAAGTAAAGGCGGGCTGCTTTACTTGTCACCTTTACAAACCCCGATGACAGGAGTAAACTGGTTAAGGAAAAGTTCTGAAAACGTTTCATGTGGTTCTGTATCTGCACCTCTGCAGCAGAACCCATCTCCTCCCTGGCAGAATAACTCCATGAAAATCGGTGAGATGCAAATGAAAGAGAGGGCTGGTTGGGAAGGGAGGAACCCTAAGCAAAATTAACTTGGAGAAATAATTTATTTTCTCGATATTAAAGTTTCAAAATAAAACAAGTTCATAACAAGCTCCCTGCCATGAATATTGACCTATGTCCATTATGTTTATCACACATGGAACATGCTTTGGCACTCAGAAAAATTATAAATTCAATTTGAAAAGGATATCGTGCCATTGATTGACAACGGTCAACTCAAACAGCAGAACAAAAGAGCGGAGGAGATTGTTGAAGTTGTTGCCACAGTATCCCATGGCGGAAAATGTTGAGTTCTCCAGCTTTGGATTACCACACAGGTTTTCAGAAGCAGTTCCATTGGACCTTATCAGCCCTTGGAAAAGTTCCATGCCGATAATGGCGAAGAAGTAGTAGAAAACCTATTTGTTTAAATTGAAACGTACAACATGAGCAAAAGAGCGATACAAATTATAAGTCCCCCATATTTGCAGCTGGTGTGTTGGAGAATTGTTCCATGAAACTTTTACCTTTTCTTGGTGACTCATGTGCAGTCACACTGAAACACCCAGTCTGGCCACGTGTGTGTGTGTGTCTGTGCATATGCACACACATGCACCAGCCCTTAAACAATCAGTATTTCTAAACAAACCACGATGTCAAGAACTGTGCATTGAATGAATTGTGCATTCAGAGTGTTGAAAGTGCAGCGCATGTCTTACCGAAATTGAGAAAAATGAGCGACTGAGAAACTTACAAACATCACTCCACCGTATGTGATGATGGAAGGCCCAATGTTGATGATAGTCAGTATGACCACCTTGAATCTGATAAAAGAATATGCTGCATTATTCTGATGCTTATTAATGTGACCATGCACAGACATCTGTGCATGTGTGTGTGTGTGTGTACAGATCCATGCAGGTGCATGGGTATGTGCATGCACATTTCCTACCTCTCTTTCCCTTCAGTCCTTCACTTTACTGAAGAAATATACTATCCAGAAGGAAGTTTCCAAATATGATCTTATATTGTTATGTACTTTCATTGATGAATATGTTTGAACATATCACACTATAATTTATATTTATTAGTGTTATGCGAATACTACGTACAGCTAAATTGGACCCAGAGTTACCCTTTCCTCTCAAGTTAGTCTATTCACAGTGATCCTTAAAGTGAATTACACTTACTAGCAAAAATTCCTAAATGTCATCTTAAGCTGAAATATTTTGACCGCGAATATTGCTGCAATAAAATATGTGTTTGCTCTCCAGTACTGCAACAGTTGGTTCTTTCATAAACACCTGAACCACAGACTGAAGCAGTTGTTACCGGAGATCGGTAACATCAGCATGTCAGTCATCTGAAAAGATTAAACCTTACCTTTTTATGCTGTTGAATAATTTGAACAGCCTCAGCACGCGCAGTACCAAAAGAACATCAAGGATGCTTGACTCCTTCTTTGCTGCACAAGAAATCTTAAAGCATATTATCCGAGGTGAACACAATGGAGGCCGTGCATTTTGAAACTAAAGCATACAAATTTGATCCTGTCTGAAGTCTTTTGCAGTCCTATCATTGTGCAAACATTGAAGAAGCTTTCATATGTTATTTAGACCAAATACTGATACAAGAGTGGGTTCTGGCCACATTTTCAAACTTCAGACACTGACAACCGGACAATTCTAAATCACAATCTGACAAGTGTTAGTGATCACCGGCAGCTACAGTCTGTGCTGTGTTCCATCAATAATTTCTTTTGTCAAAAAGATGCATCTTTATACATACTTTCCCCAACTGCTCTTTCGATGATCATCACAACCAGTGCAGCACCAATAACAAAGAAGTCAAACCTGTTAAGGAAAAAAAAAATTTTTTTGGATGTAGTTTAACAGATTTTAAGAGATTGTATCTGAATGATACCCAAAACCTGCAGTACACTGTAGTGCCATTCGTGTTGAAATCCTGTTCCTTAATTTGTTTCCAAAATAAATGTATCTGCTTCTAGATTTGAAAGTGACTTTGTTGTTTTTTTTCTGGTGTTGACTTATTGCAAAAATTACCATGCATCCATGTACTCAGTCCTCTCACTTTAGGAACCATATTGATTTGGAATTGGAATGGGTTTTTTTTTCTTTTTTTGGACGGTTGGGGGAAGGGAGTACCTGATCTCCTATACCTGGTGAAACTGCACGCAAAATATGTTTACTCACACATTCCAAAGGCGGAGGAAGAACTGTTGAGGACCAAACACATAGAGCTTTATAATAATCTCTATCATGAAGGCCACCAGGAAAAACCAGTCAGCATCATCGACATCAAAGGCAATGATGAAGGCGTTGATAACAATCAGGAGGTCAAATGCATATCGGAAGACCCTAGAAAAAAGTCATTATATCTTTGGGGTAGAGCAGCCCGAAAGGTTGCATGGGAAAAGGTAACAGAACTATGGTTGTTTAAGCAGAACCATCCCTGATCATAACATGATGGTTTCTGTTTTTGCATTTCACTAACATGCTAGGACCCATGTGATAATGCTCTCATGTTGATTATCGAGGGGTGTAGGGGAATGCACGGACACAAATAAATGCATTCAACATTGACAGGCATAAAACAGGTACATGTATATTAAAATTGAGGAACGGAGAGAAAAAAGAAGTTCTGATTTACCAGCCTAAAGCATGCTGCAGTTAGCATCAAGATACTCTCGCAGTACAGCAACACTTCCAATATACTAGAAATGGTACAAACCTATGCTTAACAATCTTCTTGACCCAGTTGCTAAGCCAGGAATTGTAAACCTTGGGCATGGTTTTCTCAAGGAACGTTTGGCGATCTATGACCTCAGTCAGCTTAACATTAAGCAGGTCAGTCAGATTCATAAAGTCTTCTTTATCTGCACACAAAACAAAGTCTTTGTGGTGTATAAAGGCTTGTTTCTGTGTTCTATAAGGGCTTTTTTTTTTAATGTTTGCTATGGGGTTGCGGGTGATGGTTTGTTTTTATCGCTATCTTCTTATGCCTTTTCTCAAAAATCACAATTTTACTTCCTCTATGATTATTAGGGGGAGATAAGTTTCTAGGTTGGGTTGCATGGGCATTTATTTGCCCTTCTGCACATATGGTTACTCAAAAAATATATGTGCAGTTTGAAGGGTCCATGGACAATTTTATGAATCCCATGCAACCCAGCCCAGAAAATAAATTTATGGACAAAACTTTAAAATCTTGGCAAGGAGGAACGCCTTATACACACTAATTTGGTGGGGCCGAGGTTAAAATCAAAAGGCCATTGAATCATTGTGGGTTCACAGTGGGTACATGAAATGGTACCATGCCTTTCATTGGGTTTAATCTTTATAGCTTCTTCGCCAAATCCAGTCATTGAGAAACAGATTGACATGTTCTTGGGGTCTGGAGTAGAGAGACAGATCATCATGTTCTTGGGGTCTGGAGTAGAGAGACAGATCATCATGTTCTTGGAGTCAGGGGTAGAGAGACAGATCATCATGTTCTTGGGGTCTGGAGTAGAGAGACAGATGGACATGTTCTTGGGGTCTGGAGTAGAGAGACAGATTGTCATGTTCTTGGGGTCAGGGGTAGAGAGACAGATGGACATGTTCTTGGGGTCAGGAGTAGAGAGACAGATCGTCATGTTCTTGGGGTCTGGAGTTGACAGACAGATCATCATGTTCTTGGGGTCAGGAGTAGAGAGACAGATCGTCATGTTCTTGGGGTCTGGAGTTGACAGACAGATCGTCATGTTCTTGGGGTCTGGAGTAGAGAGACAGATTGACATGGTCTTGGGGTCAGGAGTGGAGAGACAAAGTAAGGTTTGGGGGGTGGCTTTGAAAACTTGAGACCACCAAATCTCACAGATGCAGTCGTCTCCATTGGTGTCCAGAACTTTCTGGAGAAGCTGAAGGTGGGCGTTGCTTTTGCTGGGTTTCACCACCCGCATAAGCTGCATCCACCGATTGGGTGTCACCGCAGCCCTCCCGTTGAGATCCACTTTGATAATCTCAAAAGCCTTGCTCAGTTTCTGTCTTTTGCTGTACACTGCTGCACGAATCTCATTCTGATAGAAAATCCATAGAAAAAACATTGTCAAAAAATTTGAAATTTGCTTTTCTGTTTTATTTAAAGAAATCTGTTTGAATGTTGTTATCATAAATGTATACAGAGTGTATATGCTGTGATGTGGAAATATTTTATAAATCCTGCACAGTACATTTCAGTAGCAAAACAGAATAACAAAAGCCTTTTAAAAAAATGTAAGAATGGAACCAGCAATTTTTGTAAACTTCTGCAAGTAAAACAGAATTCTAGCCTTGGTTGTTCAAGTACACTATAGGCAAACACTGATGCAGTGCACTCGAAAGTGAGCAAACTGAAGAACAGCTTCAACTCACCCTCAGATTCTTTTTGTAGTTGTTGTATATTGCAGCAAGCACGATGCTCATGAAGATGTAGAGGCAGAGGATAAGATAGATGATGAAGAAAATTGCAAACCACGGGCTGCTGTCATAAGCTGGCATCCTAGTTTAAGATATATTTTTACACATGCATATACACACAATTATATAAATATATATGTGTGTGTCTACAAATATATGCATATGTAGCCGGGTGGTGATTACATAACCCCCAGCCGGCCCCTGAACTCTTCATAGCCGGCATAGCGTGGGAAGTTACATCATGTGCCTTACTGGTCGTCTGTTACTCAAGAATGAAACAAAGGGGTATCTGTGTCTTCCCACTCCCTGACCCAAGGTGGCTAGGAAAGGGTAGGGCCACTTAGAGAGAGGGGTGGTCAGGGCCGAGGAGACCGAGCATCGGCGGGAGGCGAGGGCGAAAGGTCAGCGACAATGTGCGGGGAGCGTGGGTAAGAGTAGACGCGGTCATTTCATTCGGGATTCATTCAGATTGAGAGTAGACGTTGGGATTGATTCAGATGGAGAGCTTCGAGTTAGTCACTCGAGCAAGGATTTAGTCTTGAGTTGCTGTACTCTCACAGTGACGTGAGAGAGAATAAAAGTTTACATGTAGCTGTGAGGACGTCTTGTGTTGCTGTGTCCAGAGTGGAGGGATGAGAGAGCCATTTCCACAACTCAGAAAGTAACAGAACCCGCTACCACTCGACCCTGTTATACATATATACACACAAATATATGTATAGTAATTAGTATGTATATTTTTATAGTATACAATGTTTATAATTTAGTAGAGGACTTGCTATGCTTTAGTTGTAATAATACTTCAACCTTTTTTTCTCTTCACTCACTCTCTTTTGTGCTATCAGGGTAACTATGACAGTAGCAATGATGACAATGGCAATGACAATTAATATTTTTCAAAACTAAAAAGAGAGATTTCTTCAGCATATACAGAAGAAGAAAACTTACATTACATCTGGATTATTTGCAGTTGTGACCAGTACATACATATCCCACAAAGCATCTCCATAGTTTTTGAAATATGGGTCGCCATTTGGATAGACCAAGTTTGACCTGTGGACAGAATAAGAAGAGAAAATGCTTTACATTTTCTTTCTCGTTTGGTATCCTTTGACACTCCTTGAGTACAAGTGTATTTAAGAAAAGATTGTTACATTGTTACAGTAAAGGCAGTAACACACACAGAACAAAAAGGAATATATGTATCCCCATTTTTAAAGATATCATGCAGCCTGACGTCTATCTTTCATTTTGTCAGACAGTTTTACATTTAGTGGCATGCATGTGTATTTGTATCCCCTATCTCACACATTCCTTCCCTCTCTCTCTCACACATGCACATGCATGCATTGCTTATAGTGAAAAATTACTCACTGTATCCTCTCCACGCAGTTTTCTGTGCCCTGACTAATACTTCAAAATGGATTTGGAAATGATGATTTGTGTGTGTGTGTGTGTGACACCGTTTAATCAAAATCTAGTTCCACTTCATCCAAAATGTATTTGTATATTTCATTATCTCATAAATTTTAACACCTTCCCTTCTACCCACTGACTGCATGCATATGGTCAGAAAACTATTTAACACCACACATGGCTCCTGCACTTACCGCTTGCTGAAAAGTTTCAAAGCCAGCAGTGCAAACAGAAGTACTGTTAGTATAAACAATACCAAGATATTCATGATGTCAGGAACTGTCCTGCGAATATTTCGAAATGCCCTGCGAATCTGAAAGTCAGATGTTGATACAGTATCTACATTCCTGTCTAGGATTAATAGTTAATTCAAGTGTTAAAAAATGAATTATATTACAGGTCAGGCAATTATATCAAATACAAGCTACATTGGGTGAGACTAAATAAAAATCACCATTTGCAAAGGTTTTGTTCACAAACAAATTAGTTAGTACAGAGTGTAAGAAAAGGTATTTGTCACCCCAACTACCATTTTTTAAAAATGAAGCCAAAGCAAAAATCACTTCTTTTTTCCTGAGGCGGTGATTCATTTTCAGTCAGCAGTAGCATGCTGAAGTCAATTTAAACTGGCGAATGAGGTTGGAACCCACCTGTTTGCCATCAGAGAAATTGATGATGAAAAGGGGCCTCAGAGGACGTGACCACCTGACGGGGTGACTGTGGGGAGCCAGGTTTATCCAGAATATGTAGCACACCATGTCAATCAATGTTAGCTGAAAAAAATAGTACCCTTCAGCTTGAACACTTTCAGCTCCAAAGCTGGCCCACAGATCTTCATTAATACTCAGTGTAGACCCACATGACCAGTGTAGGCCCACAGGCAACTAACATAATTCCACAAAGGTCCAGTGTAGACCCACACACAACTATGTCCACAGAGGTCTGATGAAGGCCCACATACCCCATGAAGACCCACAAATGACCAATGTAGGCCCACAAGCAATTAATATAGGTCCACAAAGGTCTGATGTAGACCCACACACAACTATGTCCACAGAGGTCTGATGAAGGCCCACATACCCCGTGAAGACCCACAAGTGACCAATGTAGGCCCACAAGCAATTAATATAGGTCCACAAAGGTCTGATGTAGACCCACACACAACTATGTCCACAGAGGTCTGATGAAGGCCCACGCAACCCATGAAGACCCACAAGTGACCAATGTAGGCCTACAAATGACTAATGCTGGGCACTGTGAGTTGTTGACTAATAGCCGCGATCCTCACTATATATCAGTTCACAAGCTTTTGCCTGACCTTAAAAAGGTAAACAAGTGAATAAATGGCTAAATCACATTCTGCAAACATATTAAGGAAAAGAAACATCACCTTCAAACTATTTTAAGTATCAAGTCACAAGTTAAAGGTTGACTGCTCTTATAGATGGTGTTTTATGGCAGAAAGATCTTTTGGACTTCTTTAGAGTAATGTGAAGTGTAAATGATATATGAGCTTGTAAATAATAAGCTCATAAAGGTTTGATGGATTAGTTGCTCATCGTCACTGTAGGGCAACTCAGCCGCTAAGGTTGCAGGGGTATACATGTATATAGGGATGAGTTTCCTTGTTAATTCGTGTCTTACCCCGAGTCCCCTATATAGCCTATATCACAGGAAGCAGCAGGCCCAGTAAAATTTGATTCCAAACATAATACAACGAGCGCAAGAGTGGCAGTTTGAACAGGCCACAAACTGTCTTGCTGGCCAGCATGAACTTTTGCACTACCTGACCTCCCTGTCAGAAAATGCTGGAAACAAGATCTACATACTAATTTCTCAGTACTGAGATTAATAAAAAGAGTTATATCATATGGACCCACAGATCTCACTGTCCTGGGGACAGCCATATAAACATAGATGGATGAAGGAATGAATGGTGAATCAATGTTGTTTTCGCTCCCCACTTCCACTCTGACCCACAAGAAAAACCCCCTCCCACCCCAGTAGAAACAAGTCACTCACTCCAATGGTACCAATAACCATGTAGTTCTTAGTGTCTCGCCAGAAGATACTGCTGTCCTGGAAGTGTTTGGCGTGCAGCACACGTGTGAGAAAAAATGCCAGGCATATTGCCTCAAGGATCATGGTCGCCTGGAAGCATGGCCAGGTAAAGTTACTTTGTTCTCACATTACTGCTTCAGGTAGGCAGAGCAATGCACACACACACACACACACACCTCAAACATATACAAGTACAAAGTTCTGGCTGGATTTAAAACCTCTTAACCAAGCCTGGATCACTCCAAGAAAAGCTTAACAAAGACAAAGTGGAGTTTTGTTTTATCACTGGCCTGAAGATTGAAAATATAATGAATGATCAAGATTAATACTTTTTAATCTTTTTCAGTGCATATAACCAAATTGGTTCACTGGATATAACAAGGGGATCTTTAAACTTTAGTGTGCTAAACCTTGTTTGCATTTTGTACATAAAGCCAAAGTCTGAGGTGTGATTTTGTTTTATCCAGAAGTCTTCCATCATATTCATCAGAGGTAAGAGTGGGTAAAGCTCATGAAACCTGTTCCTGGGTAAACAGCTACAGCTTTGAAGTTAATAAACATAATCAAATAATCAAATGAAGCGCAGAGCTTTGTAATTAATAAACATAATTAAATAATCAAACGAAACACAGAACTTTGTAGTTAATAAACATTCTCAATCAAATGAAGCACAGAACTTTTCCAAATTTTCAAATATGGTACAAAAATAGTATGTCGATTTAAAATTCTCCTGTACAGAGACCACAATGTCTCATTATTCATCAATGACGACGATGGGGTGTGCTGGATTTTTAGGGAAGAGATAGGAAATGTAGACACCTAAAGCTGACCCCACCTTTTCAACCAAAAGGTACACGACCAGATAATTCAGTACATTTATTGAACTATAAACATTAAAAAGGATAGCAGAGGAAGAAAAGAGGTAGATGAACAAATGTACTAACAATGCGTGTATGTGTGTGTGTGTGTGGTAGCAAAAGTGTGTGGTATGTTACAACTTTCAGAACAGTACAGTAAGAACAGTAATACAACCGGAGTACAGTCGAACTAATACGAATATTAAATACTACTTGCGGTGGATGTATAATCCATTCAGGAACAGAATTATAATCCAGCCAGGAACAGAACAGTCAATCCAATGTTCGTTCACACTAAATAGTGGACTGCAGTATCAGTAGTCCATTTAGCAGACGACGGTTAAGAACTGTAGACAGTTCACATAGGTCCGTGGTTCACAGGAACGCAAATGTTCTGTCTGTAGAGCGTAGACCCGGGAAAGTCTGCAAGCAGGGTTAAAGGTGGACTGTAAATCCAGTTATGCCAAGCCAGTAGATCACAGCAGATCGACCTGGTCCTCAGGTATCAGGAACACCGGATAACAAGCAACGTACCATTTACAGTTCAGTTGGCTGTCCTTGGACGTCCTTGTCTAACCGTTACAGGTTAACTCCTTGCTTCGCATAGATTTCAGATCTATGAGAAATGTCCACTCTCTCTAGTGGAAAAAGTTCGCTTGTCTGCACACCCACGACCTACTATATTAGGCCGTCTAAGACGAGTAGCAGTTTCACGGAGATGTACTACCAGATAAGCTCAGCCGTTAGGTCTTCTAACCTTCGAAGGCCTAACAATGTATTTTGTCTCTTTCAATAATCCGAGAAAGCTGACAAACAACTCGATCGTGGAAGCGCAAAATCCTTCTCACGTCGAGAACCAAGCTAAAACAGTAATCTCACGATTGTTTTCTGAGTAACTATACGGGATCAGCCGTCAACGGAGAGCGTATATAGCACAGTTGACCGTTCCCTCAACTAGGAATGCGTCCTCTCTCTCCGCTGCATGGTTTCCGCTTGAATCCCCGATGAAGCGTTAAACCCCACCGAAATTTCTTCCGTCCCCCTTCGCAACCCACTTCCTATCTTCTCATTGGCTGGAGGAGACCGAGTATTACGCGTATTTGACAATCGAAATGACGTCTTTTGCTCCTAACACTACGTATGCTCATTGCGTCACTGTCGTGTCAGCTCTCTTGAATGAACAATTACAATGCTACATGAAGATGCATTAAAAAGAACATAGTTCTTAACAATAGCGCTGGAGAAAACCTTCCAAAACGCGACAGACCACAATGTCTCATTATTCATCAATGACGACGACGATGATGATGATGGATGTAACAACACACAGTTACCATTTAATTTACTCACCCAGTAGGGAATTTCTGCGCCCGGAAGACCAGGCTTCTCAAACAGAGCAAGGAACAGGTCAAACGTAATGAAAAAGTACAACAGGTACTGCAGATAGAACTTGTGATACAGGATATATGATCTGAACAAACAAATAAACAAATCTCATTGGCATTCATTAGATTTTACTAAGGTCAAACCAGAACATTTGACTACATTAATTTGTAAGCTCACACCGCAGCGTTTAACATCAAAGGAGCGGGTATCCCGCCATGAAACAAGATTTGTCAAGTAAGTTTTGCCTGCATAGTTCGCAGGGCTCATTATCAAACAGTAAGCAGGTATCTGTTCAAATCATCTCACTTGATGTACTTTTCCTCTGTGCGGAAAGTAAGGTTGCGGCCGGATTTAGCATCTAGTACCAGTGTTGAGGCCAACAGCAGCGACTGTAACGAAACGAGATACGACACAGTGACTTCAGCCTAGCTATTAATTAAGCAAGCTCCAAAATTTAAAAAGAAATCTTTAAGAAACTTGTTGATGGTAGTTTGTATGTGTTAGTAATAATATGAATTCGTCTTGTGCTCCCCTCCCCGCCCCTTGTGTTCCGCGCATCACACACAAACACACACACAAGTGCACGCGCGCATTCAGAATCCAAATGCGTGAAGGCGAATTAAAGTTGCCCCGTTAACCAGTGGGTTCAGGCACTTGAAGCAGCACGTTTATACCTTCTCGTCCAACAGCGGCGTGTCATCTGATCGGGACTTCGCGTGTTTTTTGCTGGAAGCGCCGTTCGACACTTGTTGTGGTTCTTGCACTGACGAGTGTGACGGCGTGAGGTGACTCTGAGGACAAGGGCTTCCTGCACTTTCATTTCTGCCAGATCTCTCTTGCTTCCTCTCAGACCGACCACGGGTCTTCACTGTGTCCGCTGCAGGAGTTTCCTCACTGCCTGTGAGAGACGTCGGGCTTTCGTACCTCGAGTTGCTGTCGACGGTGACATCGTGAAGTTCCTCATTGAGGACCGTGCCATCGTGAGTAGCCGCCATTGCTAGACGTGCTGTGACGTCACGTTACGTCGTGCGGATCAGGCAATCAGTTCTTCGATCCTGCTCTTATATACAAGTCTCAGTGACGTGTACCCATGATGAGCTGCGTTCGTAGGTCACTGGTGCTGGCCTCCGCATGCGTTATGTCTGTTAAAATATAGACAGCCACGTACGGTTGAAATACAAGGCAGTGACCATTCTTAAGGATTCACATAAAATTCTCGCAGTAGAAACTCGATCGAGTTTAGCGTGTTTTGAGTTTACATAAATTATTGTTATTTTTGTTAGACATATGTGAGCCAGTTGCAGAAAAAAACCACTAAGGAATTTCACCAACAACACGTACTTGTGACTTTTCATGACACGAAAAAAGCACAAGGGTAGAGTGAATTAAGTCACACAATGTCGATGAAGTGCCTTGGTTTCAACATAGCTTTTATTCGTCAAAGTCACAACTATTTTCCACAAAGCGTTCTTGATCTTTGCTGCAACTAGTGCCGCAACAAGAAAGTTCAGACTGTTGGCAGTTGGGAAAAAATGACGCGCAGAGAAATGGCTTGTCACAATCATTAAATTATCAGACGACAGGCTGTTTATCTGCTGCTCCTGCAGGCTGGCACGGTTTTTGACTAGAGCTGTAGCTATATATATCCTCACTTGACTGTATAAGAAAAATATAGCGGTTATGTCGTAGAGACCACTGATCGACTGTACCTGCTTTACTACTAAAAGAAAATGTCACATACCTTGTTGATTAGGCTTTACTTATGTATATAATCGCACAATACGCACAGCCAAAGGTGACCACTGGTACTTGTCACAGTTTAAAAAAACAGTCGCCAGACACTTAGCTGTGTACAGAAAGAAAACTCCTGCGTTTGTCGTAGTCCTCCGAGATGCGGCTACACCAGCGTTCATATGCGCCTGGAACAAGTTGTCAGAATCAGGCGTTGTTTAAATTTCCTGTCGATAGCACAGGGTGTGAATATTCCATCAAGATCAACACATGCACAGCTGCTCATGGGCGGTGCTATATCGTGTGTGCTGTGTTGGGTGATGTCCCCTGACCCTTTGGGGGGCGTGTCCTGCAAAACTCCCGCCGTCATATCTGCTTGGCCGAGTTTATTTCACACAGCATCAAGATACAGAATACGGTCTCAGCAAAGAACATTGTGTGAAACGGGAGTCTTTCGGTCGTGCAGCAACTTTAGAAAATAATAACTGCTGGGACTTTTGGAGTGCTGACTATTTACAGCTGCAAGAGAACAGCGTGAGAGAGCGCTGCGAGATTCTGTCCACTCCTTGCGTGCCCCCATCACACTGCGCCGCAGATACAGCCAAGCCCTTATCTCTGAGCCAAGCGAACAGCGTAGCTAAATACAGGGAAAGCTAGCGCCTGTCAGGGGATAGGTGTTCTGTTTCAAGTCCGTCGCCAACGATAATTAAGTTATCTCATGACGAAGGAAGAATCGAGGGGAGAGTGTTGGGAGAGGAAACCCCGAGAATCCCCTCTTCCCCGTCGACGCAATTACATTATACTGGCAGATGTTGCTTTAGCCCAACGCGTACGCGTACCGTTGCGGGTGACGTCATAACTGTGCGTGCATCCTGCGACGGATAGGGGAAGGATTACCCGTGAAAACGGGTAGAATGAGTAACTTTTCAGTCCTTCCTGACATATTATTTGATTTGAAGAAAGTTACTTGGTCTTCTTGTAATCATACTGAGTAATCTAAAGTAATTTAAAATGGATGTTATTAAAGTTATAGACGGTAACACAAGGACACTGGTACTGGGTGCCTTGCTAGGCTTTCCAATTCATGGAACGGGTGGTGGTGGGGGGGCGAAAAAGTTTTTTCCCAAATGAGTTGTGCCCCTGGCAGGGCCATCTTTTTTTAAAATATAGCAGCCAGCGTTGTCCATGTTCATAAGGCTATGCAAACCCACACCACCCCACCCTTAACTCAAAACCCCACCTTTAATTCACACTGCCCCACCCTTAACCTGCACCACCTCACCTAACTCACACTGCATACCGTTAACTCACACTGCCCCCACCTTTAATCTAAGCTGCTCCACCATTAACTTACACTGCCCCACCCTTAATCCACACTGCCCCACCCATAACCCACACTGCCCCACCTTTTATTCACACTGCCCCACCTTAACCCACTCCACCCCTAATCCACCCCACCCCACCTATAATGCACACTGCCCACCCTTATTCCACACCATCCCACCCTTAACTCACACTGCCCCACCCTCAACCCACACTGCCCCACTTTAACTCACAACACCCCACATATAATCCACACTGTACACCCTTAACCCACACCATCCCACCCTTAACTCATACTGACACACCTATAATCCATACTGTATACCCTTAACCCACACCATCCCACCCTTAACTCACACTGCCCCACCCTCAACCCACTTTAACTCACACCGACCCACCTTTAATCTGCACTGCCCCACCCTTAACCTACACCATCCTA
>SMGT01001670.1:689314-747636 GCA_004794575.1 Lanistes nyassanus | reverse complement strand
CTGAGTAATCTAAAGTAATTTAAAATGGATGTTATTAAAGTTATAGACGGTAACACAAGGACACTGGTACTGGGTGCCTTGCTAGGCTTTCCAATTCATGGAACGGGTGGTGGGGGGGGCGAAAAAGTTTTTTCCCAAATGAGTTGTGCCCCTGGCAGGGCCATCTTTTTTTTAAATATAGCAGCCAGCGTTGTCCATGTTCATAAGGCTATGCAAACCCACACCACCCCGCCCTTAACTCAAAACCCCACCTTTAATTCACACTGACCCACCCTTAACCTGCACCACCTCACCTAACTCACACTGCATACGGTTAACTCACACTGCCCCCACCTTTAATCTATGCTGCTCCACCATTAACTTACACTGCCCCACCCTTAATCCACACTGCCCCACCCATAACCCACACTGCCCCACCCTTAACCTGAACTGCCCCACCTTTTATTCACACTGCCCCACCTTAACCCACCCCACCCCACCCCACCTATAATGCACACTGCCCACCCTTATTCCACACCATCCCACCCTTAACTCACACTGCCCCACCCTCAACCCACACTGCCCCACTTTAACTCACAACACCCCACATATAATCCACACTGTACACCCTTAACCCACACCATCCCACCCTTAACTCACAGTGCCCCTCCCTCAACTCACACTGCCCCACTTTAACACACACCGGCCCACCTATAATCCGCAATGTACACACTTAACCCACACCATCCCACCCTTAATTCACACTGCACCACCCTCAACCCACACTGCCCCACTTAACCCACACCATCCCACCCTTAACTCACACTGCCCCACCCTCAACCCACTTTAACTCACACCGACCCACCTTTAATCTGCACTGCCCCACCCTTAACCTACACCATCCTACCATTAACTCACACTGCTCCTGAACTCCTCCATCTCTAACCATCACCACTCCACCTCTATCACGCTCCACCATAAATACTACTCCACCCCACAAGTGGAGGTAGAGGGGTGATGGTAAGGGGTAGGGCAGTGTGAGTTTGGGTGGGGCGATGTGGATAAGGGGTAAGGCAGTGATGATGAGAGATGGGGTGGTGATAGCAATTAAGGATGGAGCAGGGCTGATGTGAGTGGGCAGTGTGGGTTAGGGTAGGGCAGTGTGGATAAGGTGTGGGGAGATGATGGTTATGGGTGGGGCAGAGATGGTTAGGGGTAAAACAGTCATGGGGAAAGTGTAGGTATAGCCCCCACCTAACTAGTGGACTTCATCTGCCATGCTTGTAAAGCATATTATGTGTAAAGATGTGTTGAAATTGCCAACAAACAACTTTCATGAGTTAGTCTAGAGTTTGGTGGGTCACACCCAACCTCCAAACACCAGAATACACAACAACACTGTAAATAAATTCCAGACAGGACTTCCCCTTGGTTTAATAGGTTTCACAACTAATCAACTTTACAATTCTCCCTTTGCACACTAACCAAATCCACTGCATATGTATTGATAAATCTCACACAACAGGTTGCCCAAATGCCCTTACCCAAAGCATAGGTGACAAAACACCTCAAAATTCCAATGAACCACAAAGCTGGAACATATCTCCACATATCAATGAGAAAAGTTTTGAGATTTTGTTCCACTTTATGACATAAGTGCTCCCACCAGACATTCCCCAATACATTCAGCCTCACCCATGGTAATGCCAAAAAGAAATTCTCCTTGAAAATGTAATCTCACTACTTCAGTGTCAAACAGGCTCAGACTTATACACAGCACGTCTACACTCATGCATGTGGCCTCGAGTTAAGCTTAATGAAGCATGCCTTCCTAACATTGGTTCCTACCTTTTATTTCTTCCTTTCACTCATCCACGCAAGTTCACCATCTCTCCCACAGTATGTTTCCCACATTACAATATAACATGACAGGTTAACATTTCTCCTCATGTAACACCTGAATTTGAAAGAGAACACAATGAGTAATTATCATACCACTCTCCTCCTACATTTAACTTGACTCTCATCAGAGAACTGCCATGCACCTCATCTCCAACTCTTCAACACCGCTAAAGTCAAGACAGCTTATTCAACTGCTGTAACCCCAGGCGAGATTGTCACCAAAATCGAACAGGATCTGTCCACCTACTCATGGTATTGATGTACCCTCCCATATACTTGTTCAGTCTGTTTCATTTTTCTCTTCTTCCTTTTTGTTGCTTAACCTATGATTGATATCAACAATGTTCTTTCACTTACTACCAAGATGTTGCCACTGCATTTGATTGCACGTTTAACTGTCCTGACACCAGCTGAAACCCCATGTCACCTTATCAACCCATGCTGAGCCAGAACTCATTTAATGTGTCATGACATCATAACACCCAGAAGTCATACCTTACCACCTTCTGATTGTGGCCTTCTAGAACAGTAGAACTCAATCAGAATATCTGGTCAAGCCAGATATCTCAACATGTCTACAGTAGACATGCGAATGCTACACCCAGGTTGATGCAGTAGCTTTGCCTGTCCCACTTGGGAAGGGAGCTGCAAATGCTTTCCAAAGTCTAGTGAAGAATATTAAGGGCATTATAGGGAAAACGGATGGCAGAGTGGTTTGAGCACTATTCTCCGAGTCCTAATTAAGGTTGTTAGGTTTTCCAACTGTTAGAAAAGGTAGCAAGATGGCACAGAAGACTTGGTGAGGCGATCCTGCTTTAGAAAGTCTTTTTGAAATTCAGATGGGTCCTTTAATTGAGATGTGCCATCTGCACTGGAACCATGGGTCGCCCATCCAAGTAGTAACCGGGCGCGACGTTCATTAGCTTCGGACGAGGTCCGGGGCATTTATTGCCTAAACCCGCGGGGCTTTGGCCGTAGTTTACTATTTAAGTATTTAGCTTTGGCTAAACCACATGGCACATATACATCATAGAGTACAGACATAAATGTTAGTGCTAGAATCTGGCTGATAACTGTCATTATTTTATCGTTTGATTTTGTTGGCTTGTAGTTTGTACTGTTGTAACAAAATCTGTCGATCGTTAGTACGAAATTAGTAATTTTACTGTGCTGCTAAGCACACACTTTTAATTCAACCCACTCGTGCAAACGCTCATTCCAAAAAGTCTACTCATCATTTTTGCTCTCATACGCGATGGGAACACACATCTGTGATAGTCGACCTACCGAAGCTGATTTACCCCCAAGCCCCCACCCCAACTCCCTGTAGCACTAGTTATGGTTTGAGACTTCTACTATACACTAATTACTAAAGATGGCGTCCATCCCATGGCAGGAGAACAAGTTTGGAACACATGTAATACGCACAGGCATCCTAACAGGTGGGCGCACACATCACACGGTCGACAGTGATCGATCGTCAGGCATGCAGAATTAAACTTGAGTGCTGGAACAAAAATGTGTGTTACGAGTTGTAGTCTGGTGTAGTAAAGGATTGCATGAATGCGCAGTTGTGGCCTCCAGAATTAATCAGAACCATTATTATTACGTGTGGATGCTCTGTGTGTGAGGGGTGGGGGGGATGTATTTGACTGCTTAAATTGTTGTCAATAACACTCTGAAGACTTGCCGAAAACCATGATCGGATGTTCCTTTATTCCAGTAGGTTTTTTTTTCGTACGCCGTTCTTATAGTATAGGAGATTAGGACTCTTGGCACAGACTTTCATTTGTATACCTACCCCGTTTTTTTTCCTTCATTTCCGAATAAAGAAATAGAAGAATTTCTATTTGTGAGAATCTATCTCCAAGCATGCAGACATAACTGGATTCATGTGAGGGGGATTGGCAGGTAGGTGATCCAGGGTATTTTATGTGCAAAGGGGAGACCATAACGTCCATTTTTTAATAGTGGGATTGTATTCAAATGCCAATTTAAAAAATGTTTCTAATTTTCCAGTCAGTGATAGCTGTTTCCAAGGCTTGGCAACAGACCATAGTGGTGAAAACATCAAAAAACTTTTGGAGTCTGGGCAATTGTGAGTGATCATTTTGGATCCAGCTTGCACATGCAGGCCAACAAGTGGCCAATGTTGGGCCTAGAAGTGTGGCAGCTGGACACGGTTATTGTTGCTCAATGTTCCTTTTAAATCATAACTGTATCTTTCCCACTTGCTGCTTCAGAGGTAATATTCTAGGTCAATTTCATGTAGTTCATGTTACAGCATAAATTTAATAATACCTTTCCCCATCCCTCCCTGACCATCTTTTTAAAAATTCCTTTTCATAAACAGGTATACCACAGAGGTGGCAGTGAAAGACATTGTACCTGATGATTTTCAGGATATAAAGGTAAAGAATATTCAGCTAAAATATTTGAAATATGTTCATGATTGTGGCATAGTAATGGAATTTGTGTGTGAATCCTGCAGTGTGCAGTGAAGATTAAAATTATTTACTGACTTGTGAGCTTGTTTATTGGTCATATGCAATGTTAGATCTCTGTTTCTCTCTGTTTTTCCTTTGTCTAACAAGCTCCCATAAATTTTACTTGCCTGAAAATGAGCAGTACTTTGCTGACAAAATAGTCTACTTTGAACATATTGAAAATATGTGATAATGTTTACTTATCTGATCATGCAAGTCATTTGTTAGTAAAATAGTATTGCCCTTGCCACATAATTCATTTGGCCGAGACAGTTAGACACCCATTAATGTCAAGCTTTGCATGCAGAAAGAATCACTCGTATATCAAACCAGAACAGACTCTTTGTGAGAAGAAAAGTCCCATAAGCTTGTAGAATTCAAAAGAGCAAACAGGGAGACAATTAGAGCATGTTATATCATCCTTTTCTGGGAGCAAATATGATTGTGTAACCTTATGTTGCTTCGAGATGCCTTGGCCACTAGGAATTTGTGTATCATCACAGCTTGGTGCTGAGTCATCTTCACTGGTTCAATAGATGACTGGAATGGGGTAGGGCTAGGGCAACCAGAAGATAGCTCCACTATTATTATACTACATCACAAATTGAGAATCTTGATTCCAGTGTCTTAGGCTTGTAACTGAACAGACAGGTATGGTTTCTTATGACTTATCGAGTCTCACCTTGCATGGAATGCTGCTGATTTTCGTTGCTGTCTTGTGTGGCAGAATAAGCTGTGCATGTGGAGTGACAGCGTGAAGTTGGATGTGATCCTGACTGTGGGTGGCACTGGCTTTTCTCAGCGCGATGTTACACCAGAGGTGAGTGTCTGCAGCTGTAGTGGTGGTAAAACTATGCTGTGACACAGCAGGTACAGTTGTGATGTGTCGATTGTAACCTCCAGCATAAAACACAACTCAAAGTTGCTGGTAAGTTAACAGAATTCTGTGCAGCCACTGTCTTTCAGTGATGATGCTTTTTTTCTGGGGAGGTGGTAAAATGTGTTGTCAAGCCCTTAGTGAGGTGGGGGTAGTGGGTGGGGAGGGTAGCAGGGTTAAGAGCATTTGTTAATTTGATGTGGCAGTGTATTGTAACAACAAAGAGAACTTGGTCAAGCGAGACTTAGACAAGATGTCAACGTTTTGGGCCATGGCCCCTTCTTTAGGACAACACAAACAAACAAAATGATCCCTTAACTGACAGAGACGCTGGTTATCCATGGTCACCGGACCAGAATAAAGTGTGGGGAAAAGGTATTGTTCATCAAAAATATTGTTCTGACCAGGATGTCCTCTAAGCAAGTGCGTGTACAGGTCACAAGTGGAGCTTAGATTGCAGAGTACATAATGAGGATATCACCATGACACCATTTAATAATGATTCTTTTTTTTTTTTTTTTGCTTACTGAGCAATATGCATTTTTGTTGTGTGTGCAGGCAACTAAAAGTGTGCTGGAGAAAGAGGCCATCGGAATGAGTGTTGCTATGTTAACTTCCTCCCTTGGGATCACGCCACTTGCCATGTTGTCCAGGTAAGTCACTACCTGAACTGAACTGAGAAAAGAACACCTGTAGTATAATTTGATTTTGCACATCAGTAGACTTTAGACTATCAAAGTGTTGACTGTTTGCGGGTTTGGTGCTGGAAAAAAAAGTGGGTAAAAAAGTTTCAAAAATGTGCTTTACACTACAATTTGAATTAGTGGCCATGCAGCCATTTCCAGTATTCTCACAAATAAAAGTCTTTTGTTGTGCATGTGCTTGTGTATGTGTTTATAATGAGTACATGCATGATGGCACGCCCTTACAGGCATGTATGGACTTTCATTTATGTCTTCAATCTCAGGCCATGCTGTGGATCCAGAGGCCACACTCTCATCATTAATCTCCCAGGGAGCGCCAAAGGATCAGAGGTAATATTTTTCTGACCATTTTTTAATTTATATAGTTAATATGCCATATTTTTCTATCTTTATTTTAAGCATTTTAACCAGGCATTCACCACCATCCATTTTCTGTTTCTTTTAGTTACTCATACAATGCCTCAGTGTGTAAATTATTATGAAGATTCAGAGAGTAAAGGATTTGAAATCATCGTGTTTTAATGGGATGAAACATGTTACTTAGGGAAGTAATGATATTGTGATATATTTTTTTTAACTCCTTGATATTTGTGCCATGAAAATTGATTTTTTCCACTACTGTCATGACTCATTAAGGGCCTTTCTTGACCAGATGAATATGGCTTGTAGTTTGGTGAAGCTGGCCATGTGTATCCATTGATTGCTGAAATGCTTTTCAGACAGCCTTCACATTTGGATATGGATATCTGCATGCTGTCTTTTTAATTCAGCATTCATGGGAGAAACATCCATTTCCCTGGTCAAGACCTCGGGCTCAAACAGTTCTGCCATTTCAGGCCACTCTCACAGCAGTAGAGAGATTTGGTTAGCTTGAGAATTGTCCCCTTTTAGAGGGCAAACAACAACAACAAAAACAACAACAGATTCCATATAGTTCTCCCCCCCCCCACCACCACCCCAAAAGCATTTTGCATTAATGGATCTGGAGTACTGGAGTGGTAGTGCATTGAGAAAACAGTTTTGCAGTTTTACAGTCATAAATGCTGCTCCCCTCCCCAGCCCCTGAACTTTGTGTGAGTTGGATGCTGTGCAGGCGGAGGTTTGGGGTGCAAATAGTTTATCCTTCTAATGCTTACTAATCAACACTGTGTGGATCGTAGTGCAGCTGTGCTGTAGTTTGTTACTGGGGGAGGGGGGAACACACTGTAAGCAGATAGTAAAAAGACAAGAATGCTTGAAGATAATGAAAAGATTAAATGAGAATGAGATGAAGGAAAGAGACATATCATTGTAATAGAGCTGTCGATTACTGTAGCATTATTGTTTGACAAGTTAGAGGAGAGTCACAGCACCACACACTCGTCCATCACTTTAAACCCAGTGCGGGTTTGATTGTCTCAATATTTTATTTGGCAGTGTGGCATCCCAGGGTGTGGTGGTTAACAGTCTATATATCTCCCTCTCTTCTATCTATTCATCTCTGTATCCATCTCCTGTCTCTGTCTGATGGCCGTGATATCTCTAATTCCCAAATCCTCAAGATGATCAAGCTCCTTCCTTTTTTCCCACTGGTCATACCAGGGCTTTTATAGCTTGGTTAAATATTAAGGTTTAAATTAAGATACGCTGTGTGGCTGTGATTGACAGTTGGGCTCTGAGTGGCATCTGTAGACAGTGAATGTTTTGGATTATGCGGTGTCTGCACATGGGTGACCGAGTGGTGATCAGCTCACCATCATGTTTCTGAGTTTGCATGTATGTCTGCTGTGCAGTCTGTTGAGTGCATTGGAGGTCAATTCCCAGCCCTGTCCTGTGTAGGAAAGTTCTACAGTAATATGTACTGCATCTATCCCCTCACATAGCAAACACAGTATCTATAGCCTAACACGCATATTGTTACATTACCACAGTTGATTGCTTATAGTACATGCATTAACCGAGATAGCACAGGCAAAAAGCTGCTTTACTACAGTCCTAAGAATGAATTTTGAAGGAACATATTAGCACTTAAAGTTGTAAATTTTTTATCACACCTAGGAATGTCTGAGGGCTGTGAGCAAAGGCATCCAACATGCCGTGGATCTGCTCAGAGGTTCCCATGGAGACGTGCAGAAGACACATCAGATTGTTCAAGGACAGCAGGTTGTGCATCCGCACTCCCCTGAGGTGAGACAGTTGGGTACTAGACGTTTGTTAATGCAAAGAACAGGATGCAGGTGTTTGGTTATAAATAGGTTCATGACATTAAAACAGCTCTCATAATGTGAGTGATTAATTTCCCGTTTCTGTTCATTTATCAGATGCAAGCCTTCAGACATGTGCAGATGCAGAAAGACAGGTCATGATAGATTTTCTGTGAATGGGAGGAGTCTGTTGTTGTTAGGGGGGACCAATAAATGAGATGCAGAGTGAGTGTAAATAGTCCGTGTGGCTGCATGCAGCACCTGCTTTGTCTCTTCCAGCACAAGCAACACCATCACCACTCTCATCCCCTGCCCCGCCGCCATGTCGTGCAGGAGAACCAGCCACCGTGCCCAGCAGAAACTCACAGACAAGGAGAAAACCATCGTCATGGCCGTTCTCACGAACACATCCACGAAGGCCATAGTGAGTTGTTATTCGCGTGTTTCCTTTGGTGGATTATGAAGTCAGTTTCTGTGCATGTCTGTGACGGGTACAGGCGTCCTATTTGTAGAAGATAGGTGAGTATTTATATGTGTACAACTGTGCATTGTGATGTTGGATTTGTGCATCCACGCTGGGTTTTGGCAGATTTCCTTTCATACTTACCTGATAACAGCTTCTCCAGAGGAGAAGTGACATTTTTTGTAATAACCCAAATCTAAGCTTACATTAAGGTCTGCACATTTTCTGGCAGGTGGAGTGTCGACGAAAGAAGTGGCCAGAAGGCCCAGGGAGTCCCCCTATCCACTTATCCCTGTTGATCAGGCAGTGTCCATTGTACTCGACACAGCTCCTGTGTTGGAGGCCACTTCTGTCACTATAGCAGGTGAGACATGTTACTTACAAATCTTAAAAGATGCAGGGAGAGTCATGTTCCAAAGAAAAAAAATGTGTTTAGTTCCGCCAACTAGTTCTATATGCATTATTTATTTATGTCATAGATGCTCTAGGATTGTACTTGGCTGAAGATGTGTATGCCAAGGATCCCTTGCCTCCATTCCCTGCCTCCATCAAAGATGGCTACGCAGTAGTTGGTAAGCACTTCCGTGTGTTTTCTTCTTCTCTGTCTTTATGTCTTAGATTATCTGTTATCTGAGAAATAAAGGTTTGTAATAAGTTCAGCATAACTACTTGAAAATAACATTTTTTTAAATGCATTCAAACATAACTTTACACAAACAGGGATGAAAAAGTTCCATAACTTTTATTAGCACAAGGGGCTAGTAACTTCTGAAATTCACTAGCCTACTGAACTTACATGTATTACTGCCCAGGTTTCTTTCTCTTTATGTATGATAATCTCCCTTGGTAACAGTTGTAAAACAAAATAAAAAATTTAGATATATTTAATAGGGCACTGCCAAATGCCTGGTGTGTGTATGTGTGTGTATTCATGCAGCACATACAACACATAATAATATGATAACACTTACTGTACCAGGGTTTTATCTTTCCAGCTGCTGATGGTCCTGGATTGAGGAAAGTAATTGGAGAAAGCTCTGCTGGAGACATAGTAAGTTTGGCTGTGGAATTTTTGATAGAATAACCATAAGAAAGTAACAGAGAAAAGTGTCTCAGGTGGTGACGTTCAGTGAAGGGACTCTATCATCATCGCAAACCCTTTTTCAACCCCCTGGTTGTGAAAAATCGAGGCAGGTAGGACTCTAAAGGGGGAAAATTTCGAGGTCTAGATGGTGGATATTCAGAGCTATCTCCCTTATATCAGAGGGCGTTGACAACGCGTTTCCTTGAACAGGTTGTCCTTTCTATATGCGTACATGTACCCATATATGCTGGAATACACCCGAGCTTCCGTTCCGTTTTAGTCGCATGGAAAAGGGAGAGAACAGACATAAATATTCTTTGTCTACCATCGCCCTCTGCAGTCCTGAGGGGAGGTGTACCGAAGCTAGCAACGCTAGGCGCCCGCGCCAGAGCTCATGAGATCGACCACAGGAAGAACTGTGACGTGGGCGCCTAGCGCCCCTTGGAGTTCTCGCGTCCATGAAACTTGCCTGTGTACGCACTTGCAGGCGTGCTGCAGCGCTCGCTGGTGGAGGCTGCAAAACGTTTGGCTCTTTGCGCTTGTTCCTTTTCGCTTGTCTTGTAGCGGTAATGGGTAGTGCTTAATGAGCTTTTAAAAACGAGGCGCTTTCGCTCCCGTCTCTGTATCACCTGACCCATTTGGCTATGGAAGTTGTGTTCGCTCTCCTCTCTCCCCTCTCCCACCTCCCCTCCTTCCCATGCTGCTATATCCGTCCTACGCTTGTTGGTAGCATTTTTTGTTTGTTTTGTTTTAGTATTTCGCGCCAAGTCATCAACTAAAGCTATATCACGACCTAGCACCCGGCCAGGTGCCACATAGACAGAAAATATGTAATAAGGATCCTAGATCTGAACCTACTACCCACAGTTCTCACAGTCTTGTTGGCAAGCCTTGACCCCAGTGAGCACCTGATCGCCTTGATGCAGTGTAGTGTGATCCGCCTTTAACGTTTACTGAACTTAAAATGATCACAACAACATGAGCTTTTGACAAAACTCTTGCCTGGAACTCGGGCATAGTCGACAACAACACCAGCAACTTAATCCAGAGGCGTTGGTGGCGATGCCGATGTGTGTGTGTGGGGGGGGGGGGGGGGGGGGGGGGGGGGGGGGGGGGGGGGGGGGGGGGGGAGTCTTTTTCAGTGAAGTGGATGGCCTTGAAGTTGTGTGACGAGTGCTGTTTCCGCCGAAGTCCTTTCGCGTTTGAAGGCAAAGCTGCTTCTGGGTGGGTGTTGGAGAGGGGGGACGCTGTTATGTTTCTTGAACCTACAGTTTCCCGTTTTCGTGAGGTCGAAGTGATGGGGACAGGTGAGAGCAGTTATATGCCGACACTAACCTTTCCCCCGCGACAGGTGACAAGCAACTTCTTTGCCACCTTCATTTTTCAGGATGGCGTATGGAAGGTATTTTTTTAATACATAATTCCGATTTTGCCGAGAGGGCGGGTGGATGAAAGTTTTTTTTTTTTTAAAAGGGCTTTCGTACTGAGAGAAACGTTTTGCAGAGGAGTACGTGCGTTATTAGCGCGCGCGTGCATGGGTTATTACAATGATCCACAACAGTGGCACTCGGACATGCCATGCCAGCTGGGTTGGCTGGTGGATTTCGTCAGACATTTTCAAGGGCGTTTTCTGCGGGTACAGCCGGGTCTGTCCTAAAAACGAATGTACGCTTTTGAACGGACGCAGACAGTGAGGTCAATCATTAAGAGAGGTCAGCATCGTCAGCCCTTCAGGCCTTCCCAGCATGCAAGATGTCGACCGATTGTCCAGTAGCGTGCAGGGAACCTCGCGGCACGCACGTTCTCCTTTGCGCTTCATTCACAGATTGATTCGTACCTAGCGTTCGTTCTCCTTGGTGTCTGTTACTTTTTTTTTTACCTGTCTCTCTCTCGTAAAAATCATTTCGTTGGAAAACTGCTGAGTTCTGACTCATTCATGTGCAGAACATGACAAAAACAGTGTGGTGGGTAAACAACACGTGCAGGGGAAGAGGAGGCGGTTGGAGGGGGGAGAGGGGAAGGTAAGATGCTGTTCCATGCTGTGTTCTGACCCAGTTGCCTGTCTCGAAACTTTCTTTGGATCCAGGTGTTTCCTCGCAGTTAAGCCCTCACCTCCCATTTCGTGCAGGGGAAAGCAGTTGGGAGGGAAGTTGTTGGGAGCTGTTGGTGGTAGCGTGTGTGTGTGTGTGTGGGGGGGGGGGGGCATTCGGTTATTGGTGTTGAGGGCCTTAACTCGGACGAAACCTGGCGTCTTTGCCACAGATCTGCTTGTGAATCTTCCGGAACGATGACGACGATGATTATGATGACAATATCATCAACGACAGCAAAGCTGAAGCATGCTTTCATCGACCACTTCACCATCCCGCAGATCCCGCGCTGCCACATGGAACAGCAGGGTGAAACCGCTGTGAGATGGAGGAAGTTTTCCTGTAAGATGAAAAATAAACAAGCACACGGACATTGAGTTTATATGAAGAACAGTTAAGCACGCGGACTAGAGAAACGCAAGGGAGATGGCGAGGTAGAGGTAGGGTTTAAAGTGATGGGGGAGGGAAAATTCCCTATTTGCCCGATTTGCTCTTTGTCTTCATCACCGCAGTCTTCAATGGGGCCTGACGCACAGTGTCACTCCCGTTTACCCAATCTTTCTCTGCCTTTCTTACAAACACATGCGCGCGCGCAGGTACACGCACACATGCACAGGTCTTTACACGCGCCCGCGTGCGCCCTCAAGCACGAGGAAAATGGACACCCGAAGATTAGCAAAGGACGTGCAAAGCTGAAAGTTTGTTAGCAGTAGGTGGCAGGGACTTGATGATCGTGAACCGGCTTCTGTGTGTGGGTAGCGATGGGGTAAGTACTGCCCTGGGAGCAGAGAACAGACGAGCTCGCTCCCTGCCCGGGCCGTTTGTGTATGACATTGCGTAAACACCGTTTGCAGACTTTTCCAGACACGGTCCCCTCCCTCCTTCCTGCTCCCTCCCACCTCATTGGTGAGGCGCCCGAAAGGAGTCAAACCGAGCTATTTTTTAAAACTAGAACCAGCTGGCCTCCCCTTCAGATTACCCTCGATCAGTCCACTCCTCCCTGTAAAAAAAAATTACACTTGGGTGGGGGTGTGTTCGCGTGCATGTGCGCGTGCATGCGTTTGTGCGCACGGGGAGTGGCGTTGACCTTGGCACGTGGACAAGGCGGTTCGTGTTGAGGTCGAGAGCTGCAGTTCCCTAATGACTGGGAAGCCTTAATCGGGGCACTGGCTGTACCACGACAGAGGGTTCACCTTGGACGCGCGTTTTCAGCCGCCAAATCCCGCGGCTTGCCTTGTTGTTGCCGTCTGTCTGCTACGTAACCTTTGTGGGATTTTTTTTTTGGTGGGGGGTGGGGGTGTCTTCGAAGGATTTCCAATAGATACCAGTCAGGTGCACGACATCCTGTTATAGAGCCGTAGCTGGCTAAAACAAGCATTTAAGCGCTCCGCGTTAACCATCGGTTAGTGCTCTAAGGGCTTACCGTGCACCTGACCCTAGGGCCTGGCCAGTGTCTGGTTCGAGCGTTGTCCACAGTAAGTTAACGCCAGCATCACACGTTTCAACAGCAAAAGCAGTCCGTCCGTCCGGTAGCACCAATAGTCGGATATGATTTCGCCATTACGGGGCTGGCTTGCATGAGCGTTCTTATCCCCTGCTAATACGTAAAGGTGGACGTAAAATACACAGGGTGAATGGGCCTTCCGACTGCGCTTATGACTTAAAGAGCTGCAACAAACACTCGTGCAAGCCAGCCTTGGAACAAATCTTTGGTGGGGTCATAACCTCTCCTTTAAGGAGCCTCGTCGGAGAGAAGGTGTGGGAAGGTTTGGGAAAGAGTGACGGAGATAAGTTCTGGAAGAGAGCGGAGAGAACACTACCAAACACTGTTTGGACTTTTTTTCTTAAAGGTAAACGAGTTGACCTTTTGCCTAACCTAGTTTTACTACGAGGACTGTTTTGAACTCGTCCGCTCGAGTTCGTTTACGAAGGGGAAAGACGGTTCTCAGACGCTCATTATAGCCTACAGCACGCGGTCTTTTAGTTTATAGTGTGCAACATCTGCGCCCGTATGGTAACCGGGACCGGTCATAAATGTACTTCTAGCTGTAATTATTTTTAAGTAAGCACACGGATATGCCGGCCTGCTGTTACAACTCTTCGCAGCTCATGAATCAGCTTTTTTTTAAGTGATTGCACGTACCCTCTCTAGACCAGAACTGAACCAAACTGTGACCAGCACGTATATCCGAAACTTAATGCAGCTTGCATATCCGAAACTTCAAGTAACATTGCAGAGGCATGACGGGACGGGATGGGACGCATTGGCACTGCTTAGAAAGGAATGCTGTTTGTTGTAACAAATGTGTTTCTAAGCGGACCGCATAACTCTGTTTAGGACACGCACTGTTTCAGTTTGCAAGCAATCGCTGCTCTTAGTAGACATGCTTTTATTGCTGCAGGTAAGACAAACAAACAGACACACAGACGCACGCTGGCTGACACATACACACGCGCACGTACAGTGTAGTTACAGGTTGTGTGTAATCAGCAGAGAGCTTGCATTCTGCTGTTGTGTAAGCTATTTCGTGTTTCCGAGTTATTTTAAGGATGTTGGAAGTACAGGGGTGGGAAGTTCCAAACCTTTTACCAGACCGACGAGCTAATATGAAATTTGAAAGTCACTTGCATACTGAAATTGCCGCAGCTTAAATTTTTTTGCTTTATTTGTTCGTATGATTTTGATTTTGTCTGAGTCTCTTTCTATGCCATATTTTGGAGACCGCTGTACGTTGCACCTCTCAGCTGCGACCTTCAAAACTCACGAAAAAGTTGGGGCTTTTTGGGAGGGGTGTAAATTAGGATCGAACTTCAAGGATCCATCTGCTGCTATGCAGGGGACGTTCTGCTCCTCTCAGGTATATGTGAATTTAAACACTAATGCCTCGGCAGCGGGAAGAAAATGCGCCCGACAGGCTAGTGATTTTTGATATCTGATGGTCCGTCAAGATTTCTAATGCCCATGAGCCACCTGGCCACTATAGTTCCCCATCCCTGCCAGTAAAAGAATGTCCTGTTTGATTAGCAGCGGAATTACTTGCGACAAAAACCGTTCTTCTTCAGTCAATTTCCGTCTCCTTGCTCTTTAGTTAGAACGTGTTGCGGAAACTGTTTTCAAGTGATTTCAATGTAGCTCTGTCTGGATTGATTGAAGCAGTATTTCTGTGCCTGCACCTGCTTCCTCCTGCACTGCATTTGCGCATGCGGATTATTTTGTCATCGTTGAACAACTTTCGAACGATGATTAGATATGATTTTAAAAAATGAGCCAAGGCGTGTTAGTGCCACAAACGAAGACAAGAGAAAACGTCACTAGGGTCGATGCAGGAAATAATCTTTAGAACCGCGGCCCAAAATATCTGCTGCTAGAAGAAGAGGGAAAAGAGAAATGAACAGGAAAAAAAGAAAAGAAAGGAGGATGCCCGTAATTGTATTCTGTCGTCACCCCGTGGGTGCGGATGTGGAGATGGGGAGACAGGCTGACACTGACTGCAGCGCGCCCTGTCATCTGTGAGAGCGTGGGCCGACCCACGTAGCGAGGCTGTCATCGAACGAGGCTCTCAGCTTACCGCCACGTTCGCAAACATCGTTAAGCCGTGCGCGTTCCGGGGTCCCATGGCATAAATATTTTCTCGTCTTCCAGGAAAAAGTCCCTACACCATGACGAATATTGTGATAGAATCATCTGGGAGGCCTCTTGTTTGGTGACGTCTGAAGGGTCTGAAAATAAATCCCCTGGCGTCTATCTGCCTCATTCTTCTCCCCTCCCAGCTCTTCCGGGTCCCTTTTCTCTTTTATATGCATTTGACAAGTTTCGGTCAAAGTTCGTTGGTCTTTGCGAACACAGCTCCGTTTTCACTCATCGTGATTATGTGGATTCACCCTCTCTGATTTTTTTTAACTCGTCTTTTTTAAAATTGCGAGAAATATCGCAATAAAGTTGATCGTCCAGGACACGTTTTCCCCTTGTCTTAACAGGCGCACGCACGCATGCAACGAGCACTTATGATTTGAAGGAGAGCGAGGGAGGAGAAAAATTAAGCCTTCCATTATCATCGGCAACCCTTTAAGTCTGCGTTGCTTGTAGTCGAGGGCTGTCGACGTAAATCCTGCCACATCTGTTGGACACATTACTGGCACGCACAGCGCAGTCAGCTGACTTACCCAATGTACTGGAGAAGTTATACGGCTTGTCGGCATGTGCTTGGAAAGGTTCTGCCGCTGGGTTTTTTTCTCTCTCAAACTTATTACTTCAGTCGGAACGAATGTTCTTCACAAACTCTCATTTTTTCCTAAAATTTTGGGGAAGAAAATCTTGATGAAAAAATAATTTTTTTTCGTCGAAATCAGACAAGATGTTTGATGCGCACGTTTGGAAGGCTTTTTTTTTCCCAACCGCTTTCGTACGATGTGATCGACGCGTGCAAGCCCCACTTAAGTCGATTGAGCAGGGCGGTAAGGAACTGATTCAACCGTCTGCGACAAATAACTGGTTCGATGTCAACAGAAAGGCTTCTGCCACAACTTCTCAGAGCGACCCTAGGGGAAAGTATTGTGTTTCAACAAGAATACTTCTGGTTCTGAAGCAATTCAGTTACGTCATCATCATCATCATCATCATCATCATCATCATCATCATCATCATCGCTGCAGACGATTGGACTAGTTCTTTGATTTTTTTAAAAATGAACCGCGTGAAGCCGGCATGAAATGAGGGATAAAAGAATTATCATTGCCAGAGATAGCAAAGACGATGTGAAAGGCAATTCTGATGGTTGTGAAATTGGTGGTCACTTTTTTTTTGGGGGGGGGGGGTTCGTGGTAGAGTGATAAGGATGCCTTTATGGAGTCTTATCTTTTAGATCTGCTACTCTGGCTGGGCTCTGTACGTCTGCATCACCTCTTCACACACGTAGAGGCATGTAACCGACAGGGTGAACGGAGCTTACAGTCACCCTTACGACCCAAAGGCCAGATACGAACACTCGTCCAGCCCAACCCAATACCGGAGTTCCCAACAAACAGCTATACCACGCACCTGTGATATACGGTCTCTGCATACAAAATCTAACCTAGCTCCTAACCGGTGGTTACAGTAAATTTCTCCAAGGTTAGAGTTTATGTTTCAGGGGCAGTATGCAGGAGTGCGGCCTACATTTGCCCCAGAGTAATGGCTTAGCGCGGATTGGGTGAAGCTAAGTTTTCATTCCTAAACATGCACTTGTTGGGCTGATGGATCTTGAGACGTCAGTGACCCTCATATTTAGTTTTGGCTTCGTTGGGCTTAAGTTAGAATCTGTCGGACTACAGGAAGAGAATAATTTGACCCTCGATTTCACCTCCAGGATAGAGGTAACGTGCTCCCGCATACAACCCGAACTCTTGTTCGACAAGGAGCAGTGCAATCCGTGAAATCGTTCGCGAACATAGTGTTTTCTGCTCGAGCAAGTTTTGCCAGATCTGATAAACCAGAGACGGCAGGTGTGGCCAGTGAAAGACAGGTGCTGATGTCAGAGGCTGTATTCGACTTTGACCTCTGAATCTTGTTTCACTTGCGATGGTAGCGTCTAAACGGGATGTGGCAGAGCCGGTGAAATAGAGCTCACGAGGGGTTTGAAAAGCAGTGGTGTCGGCTGCCTGCTGGAATTACTACATGTATCTGGCAGTTTGTCAGAATGTTCAGCAGGCATGCCTGACATGTCTGATGATTGTTTGTGCAGGTTGTGTTGGCAGCCATGTCAGTTATATGTATACCTATTCGGGATCCTTTTTATTTTTAAGATATGTGTAAAATGGACTTTTATTACAAATTTAAGAAAGTGTCAGAGAACTGGTAACGAGTCTTCGCCCCATATTCGGCTGTACGTCTAAATGCGTTTCTTAACTGGACGAATGCGCGTCTTAGTTCGGAAAACTAGGAAACATTTGTCTGGTTAAGAGAGATCTTACGCCGCGTGCAGGAAGTCCTTGGCAGAGCGATGAGCAGGATATGATGCGTTTATGATGCCACGACTGACGGCTGCCTGGAAGAACACTGGCAAAGGAAAACGCGAAGTTGCAGGAATGAGACTAAACGCCGTACTGTCATCGGTCCTGGACCCCGACTCCATACCTTCCCCTCGTGGACGACGGTACCCTTCTTATCTCCCCTTTGCGCCCAACTCCGGTCCATCTGTGAAAACACAAAGCATATTTGCTTCTGGAGGCCAGCAGGGACCTTTAGTTTCTCCTTTCAAACGAGGGGAGACAATGAGGCTGCTTCCTTCTCGTAGCAGTTACGGGCTTGCTGTGGTGGCCCGAGAATTAGGATTACAGATCAACCCTCGCACCCCACTCCCTTCACAAACGTAGCTGCGAAATGGTTTAGAGTGAATTTTAACTAATGCAGAGTTAATTCATGTGACAAATAAATACATCCAGTTTAAAACGATGATGGCCTACGCAGATAAAGACCTACGTAGCTTCAACACTTGCCTGCCTTTGTAGAAATCATCTTTGTCGATCTTCAGCTAGGCCCGTTGGAAGACAGCAGAGAGAGAGAGATCAACGAAAATCAAGGTGAACATTTGTTCTGCTTTGTGCATGAAGCCTGGTGGCATCTGGAACCTTTACGCTGTCATTGCATTCACAAACAGGGTTTGTGTTTTTGTTTTACCTTTTGACAGGTGTAACTTCTTGTAAGCCACATTAGATAATATCGGTAAACATTCTGTGAAAGTTCAGAGTTGATTCCCGCGGCTGAAAGACACGGCTGCACGTGTGAATGTTTTTCACCGCGAAAACGATAAAAAGTGTCCCTTTTTTTCGCCGCAGACACACGACTTTTCCATTCGGCATCCTGTCTGACACCGCAGCTTTGAAGAAATAATGAGCAAGAGCTCTCACGCTTGAGAAGGCAGCCAAAAAAAAACTGTTGGCTAAAAATAGCGCGCTCTGTTCTTTGCAGTCAGGGCTCAAGGCAGTGAAGTCACCGTTTGAGAGCTATGCTATTTTTAACCTCTGAAAAATCAGGGTTCAGTTACCCTAGGCTGGTGCTTTATTGCGTGAAATAAGTATGGCCGAAAGGTCAATTCTTTGGTCAAAGTTTGTGGGCATTTTTATGACTACAGAGTAGATACAGACTTGCAACCCAGCAGGGGTGGCTTGCATGAGCGTTCTTATCCCCTGTTCATCCGTAAAGCTGCACGTAAAATACTCAGGGCGAATGGGCCTTACGACCACCTTTATGACCGGAAGAGGAGGTACGAGCGCTCGTGCAAATCATCTCTGGTCTGGAAGTTAAGTACAGCGCACACGCTCCCCCCCCCCCCACCCGAATAAGTACGTTGGGTAGAAACATTTTACCGAACGTCTGTCATATATTCTTAACTAAGCGCTATGTGGACGGCTCGGAGCAGAGAGTGTCAGCGTGCTTCAGAAAAGTTGACGAACCGGGGATTGCACGCTGCCTGCTCTGCTTTTTGTCAGCCGCAGTTTGACAGCCCTTGTGGACCACATGGGATCCAAGAGGCATGTAGATGCAACCAAAACCTCCAGTAGTGTTGAAACCTGTAAACGCATACACCAATCCAAAGAAGGAGAAGAATCTAGAATTTCACAAAAATAAGCCCCTCATACATAGGGTTCGGTCAGACTAAAAAAAATCTACGCCATTCCTTACAGTTCGCTTTCCATTTTGCGCTGAGTACAATAGGTATACACACCTACTTATCATTTTCTCCATGGCTGGAAAACACAAGTTTACGTTTTTACTTTTCCAAATTTGAAAAATAAACCCACTCTGCAGAGAAACAAACACTGATTGTTCACAAAGGTTTAGAATCAAAACCTGTATTAGTGCCATGGTATTTGTGGGTTGTTTTTGTTTTCAGTAGACTAAGATTTTTGTGTTAGTAAAAGGGATTCCCCCTGGACTTGCCAGGGGCCTGACAGCAGCTGCTGGAACCCCGCTAGATTTAAGAGTTTTTTCAGTCATACTGTTCTCCGGCCTGTTACCACCAGTTTTATGTAACAGTTTTGTCGTACGTTTGGTAACGGGTTTTGTCACTTCCACCGAACAGTTTTGTTATACATTTTCCCAGGTTTATTTTATTCATTTTCAACCAGCCGTTCTGCCGTAATATTTTTGTAGTCAGACCCACACCCATAAAAATGGCGAGTACTGTTCAGGGTAATACAATTTCCTAAGCGCTGCCTGGTCTTTTCAACAGTGGGTGTAGGTTAGGGCCAGGTTCTCATTTCCCCAGAGAATGTCGAGGCTAATCTCATTCCAGTCTTTCTTCTCGAGTCGGGAATTGGAAAACCTCGGAATAAAAAGCTGTTCACTGGGCGTAAGTCTATTACTGCCACATAAAGCGCTCCTACCACGTGTTTATCTGCAGTAATCTCAGTCATAAGCTTATTACAAAAACAGACAAACCTCCGTATTCATACCGATCCAAAGAGCAAGCCTGTTAACGGCATACCACGTTCTCAGGCATGCATGTCCCGGAGATAAGCCACAGCATACAGGCCTCTTTGACACATATTTTCAGGTGCAGAGATGACTACGCTTTTGAGTTCTCATATTTTCTTCCTGAAGACGCTCGCAGCTGACGAGAGCAACTGCTTCTGAAAATAAAAGTTCGACAACTGTGTATCCGTTTCGGCTTCGAGTCAGCACCTTGGGGAATTTTGTTTTCAACGCCTTGATTTTGCGACGAATGGAGCAGCCTTGATTGCGATAAGTAGTATAGCTTGTGTGCAGTCCACCAGCATCGGGTGGCAGCTTTATCAAACAGTCATATTAAACGACACATTTTTTTCGTTTTTTTTTCTTGTTTACATAAAGTCTATAATAGGGCTGTAAGCAGCAGCTTATAGTGATGAGCAAGCTTGATCAACCAATCAGAATAAGCTACACAAGTTATTTCCCGTTTCTGCTGACTAATAAAGCTGTAAGCAGCAGATTTAACTTGGAGGTTGTTTGGGTGGATGGGGAGGTAGGGGGTAAGGTAACGATGCGTTTCGGAGTATTTCCGTCCAAGTCTTTGGTAAAAGGTTAGCGTAGTTGTAGTTTCGTTTGGTGGATATTTTGATTAATCGTGACGAATCTAATGTTCGATGTGGGAATTGCGAGAAAAGAGATCACGGCGTGGTAGAAAGAAAAAAAAAACCCCAATAAGTCGCTATATGATTTTTTCACAGCAGCAAAAGGGTTCATATTTTAGTTTTATTAGTCTTGAGTGCGTTTTGCTGTATTATCGAGCGTGGTTATTCGTCTACGCGCAACTAATCACACCGGAGAGGAATATAAAGTTTCTTGAAATGTTTTCAGGTGGTCACGCGGCTTGCAAATAATGCACTGAGAATTGCAAGACAGGAGAGTCGTGACAAAGCCCTTTCTCTCGCTCCCCGTCTCTCTTTCTGTCTCACACACACACACATGCGCACGCATGCACATGCACGCACTCATAGGCACAGAGACAGAGAGAGGGAGAGGAGGAGAGATCAACACATTTACACAAGGAAAATCACGATTAGCATCAGATATGCGCATTTTCCCTCTGCATATACGTGTGTTTTCGTACAGTGGGAGAAAGAGGTTTAAAGAAAACATTGTTCCATTGTTTTGCAGAGCGTGCTGATGCACTTCGATGCTCGAAACTGCTGTGCGAGAATATTTCTGAAAATTGTGCTGTTCTCAACGTTTGGCAATGGGTTTCCCGATGCCCAGGTTTCAGGATAAGCAGGTCTGCAGGTGCAGAACTTATCTATCAAGTGGGAGGACGGGAAGAGGGGAGGGAGGTCAAAGTTCTTGGAACACACGAGCAACAAGAAGCTGCTTAATGACGTCTTGAGAGCACACGACTGCACTGAAGTTGATCCAGTCTGCAAATCGCAGGCACCGAAAGCTTTACGGCGGACCGTCTGCAAGACTGCCACACCGCCGTCCAGTGCGCGTGCGCATGTGGTTTTCCGCTGCCAACTGCAGAGACTGTCCTCTGCAGTCTTCAGTAACCTTACCCGAAAATTTAGTGGCGGGCGGGGTGGGGATGGGGGAAAGGTGTAGGGGAGTTGAAGTCTTGAAGTGTGACTGGCGCCTTTTAGTGCAGCGCCGTGCCAGGCTATGGCAAGGGGCAGAGGGGAAATAGGGTACACTGTGAACGATCGTTGTACCTTCCGCCTCGGCATGAAGGTGCTTGTTGAAGAGGAATGGTAGGATTGCACTCCCCCCGCCCTTCCTCTTTCAGCTCGGCGTCCTCACTTTCCCATCTTCAAAGAGCGCAGCGCATATATCTTTCCATTTATCTGTTCGCCAGAGCGAGGACTTGAGCAAGAGATGTTCCGTAGCCAATTTTCACCGTGTTACCAAACCTACCCCCCTACTTGTGAATGGCGGGCAAGGGACGTGTTTGATGTGGGAAGGGCGCCAGGGCTGGGGTCCTTGTGCGCCAGATCAAAGGACGCAATTTACCGCCATGGCTCTTTGTTTTCATTAATTAATTTCTGAAATTTTTTTTTTGCCCCGCCGTTCTGGCACCTCGGCCGATCCACCTGCTGTCGTTTTCCAGTTTCTCTTCAACCATCCATTTGATCTTGCGCTTTGAGTCATCGCAGACATTGGTTTTCTGCTTCAATGTTGAGCTTGACTACTGTATCGAATTTCCGCTTCATCTGTTCCCTCATTATGATCGTCTTCGTAGTCCCCATGGTCGTCATTGTCATCGTGTTAAGTGTCGACATGACGTAGAGGCGTGGTGACGACAGAGACACAGGCCAAACTAAGTTCAGTGTACCGGAAACACAGAAAGTTCCCGGCTCTACCCCTTATTTGGGACAACACATCCAAATGAACACGGTAATGAAGTACGAAAAATAAGACATATCGCTATGGTTGAGAAAGTGATCAATCGGTTGTTGTTTTAACTGTGAAGTTGTAAAGTGACTTTCTTCATCCAGATACGATGAACCCAGAGGGCAAACCTTAGCTGATGCCGTAATTTATATGAACCGTAATTTTTATGAAGTATGAATGCTGGGATCTTGTTGGAAGTACTAGATGTACGGAAGTTTTAGGAGGAGGAGGGAAGAGGGAGGAAGAAAGGATGATGAACTTTGAGTTCTAAAGCTGCTGGCCGTTTATCTGTCTCAGCAATATCGTAGGTTGTCTAGGGTACAGGGACAGTTTTACACGAATGGTTTTCTGGTCTTCGCCGCGGGCGGCTGGGTTGTAGTGGTGGTGGGGGATGGGGGAGCACCCGTCCTTGAGAAATGTCTGGCATCGTTAGAGGAACTTTCCTTCGCCTCTTGGAATGGAGTGCGTTTACTATCCGGAACCACCTTTCATCTGCGGTGCTTGGAGTTCACTTTTCGCTTCGCAGGAACATAAATCTTTGCGAAGGAAACCAGAGAGAGAGAGAGAGAGAATCTGATCTTATGGGGGCTGTGGGTGGATGGAGCGAGGACCCCGGCCGGCTGGTTGGATGGTCTGTGGAGGGAGGCATGGGCAGGAGATTGTTGACCACTGGACGGGCCATGCAGCCCATGTGCGTCCCCGTTCCCTCTCTCACACACTTAGCCTCCAGCGCCTGTGGAATCATGGGTGAAGCGTTCCAAGCACGCAAGGCATGACATTTAGGGCCCCATGTTTTGTTTTAATTTTTATTAAGGCCGTTGCTCTATTCGCCGAACTGGCGCGAGGACGATTTCTACCCGGAGGGGCGGGGGGAGCGGCCTACCTCGAAGAATTTATGTTTCTTTGGTCAGAGGCTGAGCAGCAAATAACGTGGTGATGGTGCGGTGGTCGTATGAGGGATGGGGGGCTATTGAGATTAAAAACGTGCATTTTTTTTGTGCTTGCGACAGAGAATGCGAAGCAGAATTTTCTAAATTCTTTGTGCCGTCTGTGTCCTGCCCTACACAGTGCTCAGACCTGGGTTAATTGCGCAGTGTCTCAAGCAAGGTCACAGGACCTGCGTAAATATCACAAGGCTTGCTTTCGGCTTTGAGTGGCAACAAAGGTGTGTTTTAACATCGTTTTTGAACACCTCTTCCTGGCTGGAGAAGATGATAAGATTTTCGGAAAAACTGATCTGGAAATCGTTTTCTTGCGGCTAATACGCCGAAGACGTGTTTAAATGTCACCAGACAGATTTTGCTTTTAGAGGCCTCAAAGATGTTTAACACTGCATTCGATTATCTTTTCCGAGTTAAGGCGAAGGGTGCGAGATACGTGGGAAAAGTAAATTAATCCTGAAATCGATTCTTGCAGCCAGCTGTAACTGTAACACGTGGTTGTACTGTTCAGCTCTTTTTTTAACTGAAGAATGTGCGTTCAGGTTCTCCGACTACGCTGACGTACATCCTTCCTTTTCAAGAAAAGCCTATACACGTGCACCCTTAACCCGCTTACATAAACCATCCGTAACTTTTTAAAAGTACTGAACTGATTTTTTAAAATTATATCCTATTGGTGGTTTGAATGAGAGCCTTTTACACCGCACTTAAATGTTTTGCGACATAAGTACAGTAATGAAAAGAATTTAAAGAGCGAGACTGTACAGCAACTTGGTAGTAAGACTCATGGCAAGCATTTGAGGTTTTTTATTTATTTAATTTTTTTGAGAAGGCATGCTTTGAAGGGCCCGATTAGCCGTTAATATCCTCGCCTCTTTGCTGGTCTTGAGTGTAACGGCAGGGCCAGTCCAGGAGAGAGATCCCGAGATTCTTGACACTTGAGGTTGGCATTTGCGGGGGTGGGGTGGAGGGGGTAAGGGTTTAAGGAGGGAAGGAAGGAAGGCTGAAACTATTCTGAGACTGACACAGCGGCCCCTGCAGAGGCAGGGGCTGGCCACTTTGAAGTAACCACCTTTGCCTCAGACCCTTGTGTGAAAGTCTGTGACCTTGGTTTTAGGGGAGGGGACGATCGAGAACCTTTGATGCCTAACGATACACTAAACTGCTTGAGGTTCAGTAGAGGACGGGGTGGAAGTGTCGATTTCTGATATTGCACGTTGTAATATCAGCCCACGGAGGTTCGTGGGCGTTGGGGGTAAGCAGGGTAGACAGATATCGTAGGGGTTACGCAGTACGAGAGAAAGTTGATGAGGTGCGCAGAAATTCTGTCCTGCAGGGAAGGGGGATGGCGACTGTGTGAAATACTCGGACCCGCTATCGGCTGGCAGCGCATTGATAACCGTTGTACATCTTTTTAAACGTTGGTGTATTGGTGTAACTAAGGGCTTAGGAATAAGCGGGATAGGGCACGACATTCCTATCTTGCTAGTTCAAAGGGGAAAAAATCCAATGTTGCCGAAAAGGCCACGTTACGCAGTCCTGATTTTCCAGTTCAGGTATACAAGACGTTTGTATAAATTGTTCCGTGTTGAAATATTGTTTTTGAAGATTTTGGGGAGGTGTTCAGCTGTTCATGAGTATACTTTTATGCTCCATGTCACGTGAAGCTCACCAGTCGTGTCACAGCCATTCGTTATTTGTCATGCCGCTGCCATTGAGTTTTTCCCACGACACAGGTATTGGTCATTTGGCTTGACAAAGGCAAAAGAAAATTGGTGAGGGTAGATAAGATGGTGCGTGTTTGATGACGGTGGGAGGGGGTGAACATGGTGAGACGTTCCACGTCAAGAATGCTTCTCAAGCCAGTAAAACGCTGGGTATCTACTCTAAGAAACGAGGGAAGATAAGGCCCTCGGATCAGAAACCCTGTGGAGAGTTGCCGATGGGTACGACCCTCAGACCAGAGCATGACTACCTATGAACCACCCAACACAATAGCGTAAGCTCGGGCAGAAATAGCGTGCCAGAACGTTTTTAAAACTCTTTCTGGTTTAGTATGTCGTTATTGATCAAATTCGGTGCTACAAACCGTTTTAATCATGTTTCATTTTAAGGAATATTCTGGAATTTCGCCGAACACGCGACGAAACGTTTCAGGGTATCGCGTCTAGGTTTTGTGAGGGGTCGCATCGCCTTCTCGTAAATTAAACTGGCCTCAGTGGGCGCAACACTTACTGGAATTTTTCGGACGTTTCTGTGCGTGAAAACTTTATCGGAACGTCAGGAAACGCAGCGCATGCATGCGTGTCAGTTCAGGTAGAAGAAAAACGACTTCGTCAGCACCAGTAGAAGTAGCAGCAGCAGCAGCGCCACCACTACCACCACCAGCAGCAGCAGCATTGTTGTGTTCCTGCAAAAAGTAGAGGAAAGACAGCGGAGTGTCTGTCGAGTCGTCGATACATGACCCAGTTGGGAAATGTCACACAGGAAAACGAGAAGAGGGTCACGAAAGTCGTGACGTCTAAACTGGGGCACGTTCCATGCTGGCAGATTACATTTGCTACGGAAATAGTTCTGGATTCCTGCATATAGGACGCCGGTCTTAGCAGCGCTTTTGTCTTTTTTTTGAACAGCTATTTATTTTCGATTGATTTAGTGTTTCTTTTACGGCTGTTAACGCACGGCAGAAAGGGAAATAAAGGTTTTTGTGCTGGAGTTCAATGCTCGACTTAATATTAGAACAAGGTTTTCTTTTACGGAAAGACTGTGCACACCTGCCTTGACAACCCCGCCCCTCATATCTTTCCTCCCACACACACCAACAGTTCTTCAAAGAAGGGGGAAAAACGCGGAGAGGGATAGGGGAGACTTAGGGAGAGAACGGTACAGAGAGAAAGCAGGTAGGGAGAGGGGAGAGGAATGAAAACGACATTGGGGAGGGGGTTATAATGGACTTACAAGTACATGGTGGTTGATGAGAGATTGACGATGGATCGCCCCTTAACGTCATCTCCGATCGAATATTTAGGAAGGATCTGCCAGCATCCTCGACTGGGGTGCGAAATCTCGACAGATGAGAAAGACAACGAATAAAGGGGAAAGACAAAACAATTACTTGACAAATATTCTGATTTTCGGCTTTGACCATAGATCGGTACAGGGACATGCCTTCGTCTTGTGGCATTGATGCTGCAGCCATGCAGTTACAGAGCTGGAAGTACAGTGTATATGTAATCTTAACCACCCATGCATCAATGTTTGAAAATGAATTTCACCTTTTCGCGCGCGCGTGTGTGTGTGTGTGCGCGCGCGTAGTTGGGTGTATGCACAGATGTAAGTGGCGATGCTTAAAGACCATATACTTTATATCTTACACGTCCAAGAAAGTTATCTACTAAACTGTTAGTGACTGTCTTTTAGAAGGAACTGGAAAGTAACATAAAATGAAAGACCTTAACTCAAAATGAAATAAAATCGAAAGTGTACAAGAGGGCGAGTTGATGTTGGATGTTTCAGCCAGGCATGAAGGTCGAGAGCGGCGTGTGCGTGCGTATCAACACGGGTGCACCCATACCCCCGGGTGCAGACGCCGTGGTGCAGGTGGAGGACACAAGGCTAGAGAAGGCGGAGTACGAAAACGGGGAGGAGCTGGAGATCACCATTTTGTCGCACCCGACGCCCGGTCAAGACATCAGGTGCGGCCCTGTCTTGAACTCCGTTAGATTCTCCACGGGACAAAAGACGCTTCATGTGCTGGGAGAATGTAAAGAAGACGCGTGGACATTCGGAATACGTCATATAACCCTTTTCTGGGGGCAGTGAACTCGGGTAATGGTACCTCCCCACCCACCCCCAAGAAAAGGGCTGTCCTTCTCCCTTCCCTCTGCCATCTACCTTTCGAGAGTGTGTGTGTGTGTGTGAGTGTGTGTGTGTGTGTGTTCTGTAGTCATTTACCTGCGGTCGTTCTTCAAAACTACATTGTCTGAATTGAAGGTCGATCGTCCCTTGTGGCATATATTTATAGTAGGGTACCTGTGTAACTTAACAAGTACTTTTTCCCGCTGGTGTATATACGTGCAGACCTGTGGGCTCTGATGTCGCGGCGGGTCAACAAATTCTCGCAAAAGGCCAGCGACTGGGGCCTGCTGAACTGGGACTGTTGGCAACCGTGGGCGTGACGTCATGTCTGTGCTACCGGAAGCCAGTAGTGGCCGTAATGTCCACCGGAAATGAGGTGAGCTTTTAAAAATAACCTACTCTGTCACCGCATTTATGTGGAAGAAACCCCGAACACCAAAACAATCACGGTTGTCAGAGATAATTGTATTTCGTTTTCTGAAAAATCGTTTGCAGTTTTTTTCCTAAAGTTAACAGATGGCAGTGTTCTCTCGTTTTCTTCTCCGTTCACACTGCTCTGGGAAGAGGGGTGTTTGTTGGTTAACGCCCCGCCGCAAAGTATGTGCATAACAGGGCGGTGCTATGGGAAGAACTTTGGAAGCAAGATACATGTCAAGGACCCTAACTTCTGTCGCTCACTTGGATTTTCGTCTACCCCCCTCCGATATTCAGTTTTATAATTGAAATAAAATCTGTCCACAAATATAGGGCGCATAAATCGTCACTTTTTGTTTTCCTTTTTCCTTAAGTACACAGGGCTCGAACAGATCGTATGCAAGCAGTCGTAAATAAATTCAACCAAGTCTTCTTTTTTCTGATTTCGATTTTTAAAAATTCTCCCAAGAATCTTTCTCTTTCCACAAAATGTAGCGAAAAGTTTGTGTACGTAAATGAATCCGAGAATATAGCGAAACATTTGTGTCCGTGAATGAACATTTGATCCAGTTTTGTCAAAATGATTAGGGTCCCTTTGTTATGGGAGAGTGGGGCAGAGACTGGACTATAGACTTTTGTACTAGATCTGTCGTTCGAGTTCGTCGAACCAGGTGTGGCCTGCGGTTAAGATACAAACATCTGCGCATTTCTCCACCTCATCGCCGTCCTTTCTTGTCTTTCTTTTTAATAACTTCTGAAGGATTTCTCGCGCTATCTTGCGCTCCGTGAAGTTAACCCGCGGTTATACACCTGTGTGCAGCTGATTGAACCTGGACAGCCGCTGCGGGCGGGCAAGATCAGGGACAGCAACCGCACGGCCCTGATAGCGCAGTTGAAAGAGTTCGGCATCAGAGCTGTGGACCTTGGAGTGGTTCCTGACAAGTGGGTGAGGCATGTCCAGTCGAGGGAGGGCTTGGGTTTGGTGGGGCGGGGGTGGGAGAAGAGAGGATATAGCTCTATAAACCTGACAACTCTCGGCTCGTCCTGGGAATTGAAGTGGGCAGGTCAGAGTGGTGCCACAATGATTAGAGAGGAATTTCTTGTTTATAAGCAGGCAGCTGCGTGACGTGCCTCAACACAAGTTCCTGCTGGCTAAAATTTGAAACTATAATTTGTATAAAGCACGAAGGCGGCTGCAGATATTTTTACCTGCATAATGACGCAAGAAAAGATAAACAAAAGTAATAAAAAGTTCGTAACACTCGTATCAATGTTTGACGAATCAATAGCCGACACATGTCCCTTTCTGTCTCCCTGTCGCGCTTGTGCAGCATGCTGGTGCTAGAACTGTACGTGTATTGTCTGACATAGCTCTCATTGGAACTCTAGCTAAACAGCGGGCAGTAATTGACATCTTATTCCCCCTCCCCCACCCAGTCCAGATGCTTTGCTGCAGATGTTGAGGCGAGCCGTGAGTAAGGCGGATATCATCGTCACTTCCGGCGGGGTTTCCATGGGGGATAAGGTACTAACTCGACTGTGGTGTTGGTGAGGCTGGGTTGGGAGTTGTCGTGGCTGTAGTGGCGTTTAAACAACTTAAGACCTTTCACATTAGATATAGATATAGATATATCTCAATATTTCTTGGGGTACGATTACTCTGGCTGGGAAACAAAAGTCAAAGTCAAAGTCGAATTTTTTCATTGTCTCAAAATTATCTGGAGACCCTTTAAAAATAGTATTTCATGGTTATATGTTGCAACTCCTGTAGAACCCTTTTAAAAAATGGAATTAAATGTGATATAGATTGTTTTAATGCAATTTTTTATTGTTGTTCTACAGGACTATCTCAGAGAAGTTCTTGAAACTGATCTGAAGGCTAACATCCTCTTTGCACGCGTCTTCATGAAGCCTGGGTATGTTCTGATCGCGTTATATAGTTACAGCTCGTGCTAAGGAGGGCATAGTAAGTTGTGTCTGTTCGCTAGCAAATGCTAAAGAAAGCTGGGGGAAGTTGTAGTGTTTGTGGGCTAGCTAATGCTAAAGAAAGCTGGGGGAAGTTGTAGTGTTTGTGCGCTAGCTAATGCTAAAGAAAGCTGGGGGAAGTTGTACTGTTTGTGCGCTAGCTAATGCTAAAGAAAGCTGGGGGAAGTTGTAGTGTTTGTGCGCTAGCTAATGCTAAAGAAAGCTGGGGGAAGTTGTAGTGTTTGTGCGCTAGCTAATGCTAATGAAATCGATCCGTCTTCAGTACAAATCATAGGTTATTGTCGCCATCTTGTTCTGATGGTGGTGGTGGTGGGAATCTGTCGGCAAGTCACATGACATCTCTCATGGATTGTTTCCTTACCACTGCCTGCGCGTGCGCAGTCCAATCGTGTTATATTGGCATGACCTGAATCTTCTTCCCGCCGTATCTTTGCCATTTCAGCCTGGAGTCCATTGCTGGCAGTAGCACAGAGTTATTATAATTGCGACGAGGTTTACATCAAGGTTCGTCTTTCAATGTGATCGTTAAAGACCTCTGCGGCAACAGTGACATGACCAGCAATGTTTGGATCCGTTGACCTCCTTTTACGTTGATGAGATTAGCGGATGTGGATACACTAGTGACCTATTGAAGTTTATGGCATCGTTCAAACGTTAGGAACCGTAACGTTGCATAAAGTACGTCGAGTGCCGCACAGTGCTTTTAGATTTTTACCTGTGAAGTTCTCTTTCACTCTTCCGGTCTTATGCCTACCTTGCCTTTCTCCAGCTACCACACACAAAACAAACAAAACCCCAAAGAAAAATAAACACTCGCATTTGTTTTTTTTTAAAGAAATTGTCGTAAGTACAAAAGCTGGGGCGCGACCTAACAGAACCTCGCGCACCCAGTCGATGCAGTTTCAAGGGGAACCCACGCTGAAGTGATAATCTTGTCATCTTGGTCACATTCATGTCTTGTTCTGGACTTCTCGCCAGCACCGTTACCGGGGCTTCAGGTGTAGGCACCTGCTTCTGGGGGTCCCTTGGAGGGGTAGAAGTTAACTGTCTCTCCACAAGTTAGAAAGTCCGGTTATTATAATCGTGTGCATGCGTTCTGAGCCTGGTAAATCCCTAACCCTAATGATAGTTGGAGAACAAACAGTTCCCACTGGAAGAGTTAGAAAGTGTACAGTTACGAACACTTTAACGTAACTAGTCCTTGGTGAGTCGCTATCACAGAGATACCCGTAGTTTCCTCTTAACAACCCTTTTGTGCGAAGCCCTGTTGTAACAGTTTGATCCCGCAACCTGCTTAAGTACGAAGGAGGTGTGTGTGGGGGGGGAGGGGGGGGTAAAGCTGGACACTGAGAGAAACGTCGATCAAGGACCATTAGTGTAAGGCCCCATCTCATCCCTGGAGTCGGTTTCGTGAGAGGTACATAAACTACGGTCGACCGCAGTTGGCAGGCGCTGCAAGGGATGTTACGGATTTGCCTTTGGTGGTGACTGTTACGCGGCCTTCCGACATCCCTCGCAGCGCCTCCTAGTTGCTGATTTACTGCTAGGAGCCGCTGATCCCACAGTGGCAGCCCACCACGTGAGTTGAAACTGATGAGCTGCTGACTCGGGCGTAAAACCGCAAAGAAATAGGAAAAACTACTTTGATGGCCGGTTGAGAGTAGACTCACAGGCTGAAAACATTCCGCTAATACGAATATCAAAAATCTCAGCAAGAAAGACGTCGACGAGGATGATAATGAAAAGAAGAACATGATAAAAAAATAAGGCTAAAGAAAAAAAAGTAATGTGCGTTCAAGTGCAAGTTTTATGGGCCAATTTGGCAAGGCGCACTGACGTGTTGTGACGCTATTTTGCCGTTCTCGCTAACATCTCGCACACGTTGCGCCTTGTTCCCCGACCGCACGGGGTCTGAGGGTGTCATACCGGGGGCGGGGACGTCTCGTTACCGCATATCTCGGCGGCGGTCGTGTTACCTGCCTGCTAGTGGGCAGGTGCCGTTCTGGCAGTTTTCTAGCGCCTCATTAAGTCTATCGTGCCGCGGTCAGTGTCGGTGCCAGATACAAACTCCGTCTAAACAGCCTCGGCTAGACGTTCATAAACCGCTGATTGGCAGCCGCTGGATTTATCTGGGGATGGCGGCGGTGGGGGGAGGGGGGTGTATGGCGGGCGAGGGCCGTGACTGAAGTTGTCAACAGTGAGAGTAGCCTAAACTGTAAATTACATTGTTGTGTGTGTGTGTGGGGGGGGGGGTAGGTCAGTCAGTGCAGTGCGTGACCACACAGTATGTGTGTGGGGGAGGGGGATGGAGGAACGTGAGAAACGAGAGTACAATACATACTTTAGTGTCAAACACATGCGAAATTCTCCTTTCGCACCACGAGCCCCGGACGTTTAATTAAAGCAATCTATTGTATCCAAAAATGTTAGATTAATCGCAACCTTAGTCGCTTTCCGACAATTCACTGAAAACAGCTGAAGACTGCAGACAAACTACACTTTTCGACCGCCTCGGAGGTCTTGTGGTTAAGGCGTCCGCTTTCGAGGCAGGAGGGTCGGTGGTTCGCATCCCGGCCGAGTTATACCCAAGACAATCTAGAAGCTGCCCTTCCAGACGCCTGGCACTACAGGGAACAGTACTAGGACTGGTTGGCCCGGTGTCAGTATAATGTGACTGGGTGGGACTGAGGCCCGTGTTGCGACAGCAGTCCCACGTGTGGCAGCACGGTAACTTGTCTAAGCAACACAGTCCTGCACGTTAAGTGGACGTTAAGCAACAACCAGCCAAACCAACTATATTCATCATTTTATCACAGATATGCTCCACATATTCCTCTTCTACCTATACATACTCCCTCCACCCCATACACACATAATATGATACATTTTCTGCCACACACACAGACACACCCACACGCCCACTCGCTCCCTAACACACCTACACCCCTGTTACGTTGTAGAAGGTTTTCACAGCGCTGTTGTTAAGAACCTTGTTTCTCTTACTGTATGTTCACATAGTATTGTAACTTTTCATTCAAGAAAGTTGACAACGTTAGTGACTCAACGTTAGTTAGAGAAAGTATGTAGAGATAGGAGTAAGAGACGTCACTTTTCATTATTAAAACGCGTAAGATTTGGTCTTCTCCAGCCAATGGGAAGAGGGAAAGTTTGGTTCACATGGAAATGAAAGGATTTTCGGGGAGGTTTTAACGCTTTTCGAGAGTCTAGTCGGAGGCAGCAAGGGAGAATGACGCGTTGTTAGTTTGGAGAAGCTGTACAACGGTCATCTGGTGATATATTTTTCCTCGCTGTGGGCTGGGCTCGCATAGAAGCATAGAAATTGTGTAGTGGAGTCTAGTCCAGGAGAGCGAGGAAGAAGGACGCTTTGTTAGTTTGGACAAGCTGTTCAACGGTCGTCTGGTGATATATTTTTCCACGCTGTGGGCTAGGCTCACATAGAAGCATAGCAATTGTTTAGGGAGTCTAGTTGGAGGCAGCGAGGAGGTCAGACGTATTACTAGTTTAGTGAAGCTGTAACGGTCAACGGTTGCTGTACGTTCCTCGCTGTGGGCTAGCCCCGTATAGCAATTTATCTAACTATTTGTGGTATAACTGTATCCGCTTGTTTCTCGTCATGGGAAGTTATTGTGCTTCCACGGCGAGATATTTTGTCAACTTTCTCGGGTTATGAAAGAGACAAGAACGTTGTTAGGCCATCGATATGTAGAGAACCTAACAGTGTAAGCAGTCAGTGTTGTTTCTCCATGTTCCTGCAACTCGACGCTGTTAGTCTAGTAGTAGACTGTGAGTGAGCAGCCAAGGAAAACATTTTCCACTAGTTGTGACTGGACGATCCTCTAGATCAGGGATCTCATGGAGCGAGGAGTGTATCCTGTGACGGTTGGTCAAGGACACTCCAAGGGTACCCAACCGAACTCTGTACTACGTTGTTCACCGGGAATCCACACGAGAACCAGGTCGAACTGCTGCGAATCTCTGTCGAAGGCGTCGCTGGGTCTTCAGAGCGTCTCTGACTCTGCATTCTGTTCTTCCTGGATATACGCTCTGCAGACCGAACTTTGCGTTTCTGCGATCCGAGTCTACTGTTATATACTGTCTTCTTCTGTACGGACAACAACTGCGAACCACTATTGAGTGTGAAAGTACTTTGTGTTGACTATTCTGTTCCTGATTGGATTATATATATCCACCGGTAGTAGGTTTTACGAATTGTAGTAGTTAAATTGTACTCTGGTTATATTTCTTCCTGTTCCGAGGCTTGTAACACACCTTACGCTACTACTACACGCACACTCACACACGCACTTTTACACCTTTGTTCATCTACCGCTTTCCTTCCTCTGCTATCCTTTTATCTTCGTAGTTCAATAAATGTGTTGAATTATCTGGTCGTGTCCCTTTTGATTGAAAATGGGGGTTAGCTTTGGGGACCTCATTACTTCTCTCTTCCCCAAACTCCAGCTCACCCGATAAAACGCTACAACCCCCCCCCCCACACACACACACACCCACACCCACACACACACACCCACACCCCTACACCTACACACACATTCTACTCCACCCCACATATGGTCATTTCATTTAACAACGGCGTTATGTTTGTCTATCAAGACAAATAGGTTACACATCCATAAAATAGGTTACACAAGCATACAATGTTTAAAACTAGTTTTAAAAAGTTTCTTTTACTAACAGTTTTTCATGCATTATTTTTTTACAAACTGTTGGTGAAGTTCAAAGAGCTGCTTTTGCTTAGTACCAGTAGAATCTCTGGCAGGTTGACCACTGACACCACTCTAGGGCAGTTCTTTGCATACCATGCAGCGATGTTGAATGAAAAAACGAGTATATATGTGTGTAGCTGTGGGTTCTTATTCGTCAGCAATCGCAACACAACACATTAGGATCAAGACAGTGCGTTATTAACCATACAGTAGTAATATATAGAGCGTATTAAAATCAATTTATGGAGACAATGCATATTGATTCACAGACGTGTGCAACTATAGTAAAGAGTATTGTACATTTAAGAATACAGTGCATTGAGTCACCTGTACGTACCTGAATACTAGGAAGTATTAACCAGGTGTGTAAACACGATATAGTGTAGATACGTTTACGCACAGACTGGGTGTTTGAATGTGTCAAACGTGAATGAAATACTATATATTATTGGAGTACCGTGTGCAGGTGTACATTTTGTTAAATACACTCGTGAGAAAACAGTGCAGTGTTAAGCAGACGTACGAATACAATTATGAAGATTGTGTAGAGGGTAAGTAAAAGATGACCTTTTTCAGGGGTAGGGGAGTGGAGGTGTTTGAGAGGTGTTTTCTGTCGTCTACCATCGTGAGGGTGGTGCCCACCTCCTCCACCTCGCTTTCTCTGACCCATGGGGTCATGACCGGGTACCCATTCGCAGCTGGGTGAACTGGAGGGTGTATACTGCGAGGCACAGGTTTCGACCCAGCCTGTGCCCGCACTTCGGGTTTGGAGGTCCGCGCTCTAATGACTCAGCCATGTGCTTTCACCAGGAATACAAAAATGTAGCAATATTTTCTCATTGAATAATGTAGTTACAGAAGTGAAGGGAAATAAGTTTACAAATATCGTTATGTATCAAAGATACTGGCACGCTCTGCCTTGATGGGAGAAGGCTGGTAGGGGAGGAGGGGTGGGAGAGCGGGGTGGAGAGGGTCGAAGGGGGCGGGAACGCGCCCAGGATTTTCTTCAGCTGTAAGTCCGTTGACGCCAAACGTTAGCACCCCTTCCCCCGACCGAAAACCTGTCGCTGCTGTAGACTGCATCTGTCACGGGTGAGACACCGCATGCGCTCCCGATCCCCAGACACTGTACTCCCTGCCCATAGCTGACCGCCGTATCTCTGTCTTGACAGGCGGGAGGGAGTTGTATATTCTCACTCGCCGACCACCTTATCGTGCTCGCCGTAGATAGTGTTTCGCGTTGGGGTCTTGAAGCGCGGGCAGCCAGCTCTGTGTAAATCATTTCTACTCCTTGTAACTCAACCCGGCGGTATGACACGCAGCGTGAGCCAGAGAGAAGGGACGACAGGAAAAAATATATTATGCATACATAGATAATATATGTATATATATATTGCTGAACACCCCCACCCCACCCCACCCCCCGCCGCCTATGTGCATATTAGGACAGTGTTGCTTAGACAATTTAACGTGCTGCCACACTGGGACTGGTGTTGCAGTATAGGCTTCGGTCCCACAGTGTTTTACACACACACACACACTGTGAAAGTATACGAGCAACATAGTTTGCATATCGTAGGTGTTTTGTGCGGATTATAACACGGGCCTACGTATGTACATGGACGTTATAAAGACACACGGACACAAACCCATTCCAGGAATGTTTAGTAGAAGAGATTGATTTTATGTGTGCAGTTTCTTTGTAAATTATCTTTCGCTGCACCATCCCTCAAGTATCCTCTGCATCTTCTTTCTTTGCCAGCATCTCTCTTTTTCTTTCCGCCCTCCCTCCCTCGCACCCGCCCTCCCTTTCTGTGTGTCAAGCGATTCACGTTGGGATTTCATCTATCAGTGTAAACAGGATGTGACTTATTTTCCAGACCTACGATAAGAACGACTTTCCTTTCTTGTTATGTTACCCGTGCCTTGCAGACACATGAACCCCCCCTCCCCCACGGCTACCTAGAAAATATAATACATCCGGCACTGTTAAGCAGTTTAATTGCCTTTTGTGTATGTAGATTTGAAGGTGGAACATTATGCTATGAATATATTTATATTGTGGTATAATTTCGACTATTATGTATTCTGTAAAATCTGTTCTGTTTGAGAGTACGCTATGGCATGGCAAAGACATTTTTCGTTTCGTTTCTTCCCTGTTTCTCCCACCGCCTTTCATATTATTCTTCAAGTTATTATGTGTCACTCTATTGACAAGAATGACAGAATAATTAATGTAGATGTTGTATCTTATTACCGCCTGCGTGTAAATAATTAATAATGAAGGGAAAACGAGAGAGAGAGAGAGAGAGTCTATAACTACGTGTGTGTGTAAATATGTAGACAAGCAAGCACTACTGCATGCACGCGAAACATTTCCGCGCGCTTTTTTTTTTTGACACTACACACGAATGGAAAACATTCTTGGACATTTTCGGCGAGTCTCTGAGCCTTAATCCGTAACACTAATGCCTGGGAGAGCGAGGGGAACACATCAGCATACGTAAGGAAAGAGCATGGAGTCCCGCGGGGAAACCCAAGACGAACGTCCTGTTGTGTTATCTGACCGCGAGTAGCGAGGTGCTTATTATCGAGGCACGAGGCAAGCCTGACGACGGAGCGCGGACCCACAAGAAGTAACGTTCCCTCGGTTATCTGTATGGCGGAGGGGTTTCGGTCATCACTTAGAAAAATACACAGGGTGATGGGCGGGGGGCGGGGTGTGTGGAGGAATTTCGAGAAGAGAAGACGAGGGAAGGGAGGAACATATCTTTCGTTAGCTGTCAGAATGGCGAACTGCTGCATTCCTCGGGCGGGTTGCATGATCTTATACTGTATGACTCTTTTTCCCGCACATTAAGTGCTCGTATTTTCACTTCGTCCTCTTAATTGGTCCTTTTTATGGTCGCTTTCATGGGTGGAGAAAATAGTTACGAACGCCACGACTGGGCTGCATGAGCAAATCGCAGTAGCACTTCATTATTCGCTAGTCCTCTTTACCTGATGTATGTCATCTACACTTTTACGTTGATGGAGACACGAACCTTCATCCAACTCGGCGGTGTTGGTGGGATTTTTTTCTATCTCAGCCGCCCTTTATTATGCTTGTGCAGCCTTTAACCGACCAGACCGCATGGTGCGTCTTTTTTTTTCTCTCCAGCCATACTCGCAAGAGTGGTTTGATATCCCTTCAATCGAGCAGGTCTGCACGGACGTACCCGTGAAATGGATTCTTGTACAGTGTGAGTGGGCAGTTGGGAATATCGCTGCGCGTCTATACGCTGGCAGTGGTCAATCTGTCCATTTTTCTGTCCCTTCTGCTTCCTTCTGTGGGCCGTTAACCTAGACCTATCCTGTGGCAGCACTACCCTTTCTTGTGACCTTGAAACCAGCTGTTCCGATTTGTTGCTGTCGTAAGTGTAACTGTTCTGACTGATGCGAATTTTTGCCTGACTTCACATATTATCCCCGTCTTTTCACCCCTGCCTGTCATCAATTCTCCGCCCCAACTCTTGAAAGGTAGAAGATGGTCTTGTTTTAGAACAGGAAATGACTAAAATATTTCCAGGTCTTGTTATCAGCTTCAGTTCCGATCCCTCGAAGTTCTAGAAGACAGTCCCTTTTATTTTTCAAAAAGAACGTTAATGTTTTTAATATTTCCATCTGTTTAAAATAACATTGACAAGTGTCGTACTTGTTTATGTAAGTCTTCCCGGCGTGATAGGCTTATTAAGGAAGATTAACTCAATCGCAAATCAGTCGTGAGGTTTAATTTTCCGGACCTGTTAGTGGTTGATTTTAGGACAAAAGGTATTTGTCAAGAAGTATATTTTTGGACGGGCAGTGAATAGGATGGGAATGGGAGAAAATAGCAGAATCATTTATTTTTGTAGACAAGCAATATGTATTTAGCATCGGAGTGTTTTTAAGTTGGTCTACAGAAGTCTCCTCAGTAACTCGTTTTCCATTTTTTTCTCACTCCTTCACTTTGTCAACGGTAATTAAATACAGCGAAGTTCTTTGATGTGAACACGGTTGCCGTGAAGTTGCATGTACTTATTTAGTTCCAGTTTCCTTGCCCTCCGTGAGGGAGACTGAGTTTGTACTCTGTTCAGGCGTCTCTCCTACTTTCCGCTCTTTTACCTCCAGAAAGACACACGAAGTCAGAGAAGTTTGAACTGTGCGAAGAACTTTGAGTGACACACGTAGGTAGGGTGTGTAGTCTACGATTTGTGATCCAATATGTAGGGTGTTTAATGTACGATCTCTGATCCAACATTCCAATGACAGCATCGCTCTCTCGACGTCTTTGTTTGTTTTTCTGTCTGTCGTTCGTTCGTTTGTTCCTTCTTCCTTCGTTGCTCACTTGTTTCTTGCTTGGCTGCTTGGTTAACGCGCACTCGGCAACGAATGGTCGGCCGGGTTTAGAGCGGAAAAGGTGATAAATGGGATTTGTAATATCGATGACGGTAAGGTGAGTAAGGATAGTTCGTAATTGGAATAAAAGGGGAGAGTTTTTAACCCTTGAGTTACAGGTGTTGTGTGATGATGGTCTAACACTTTGCTGCTAAACGCAACTTTGACGAGATGCGTTCACTTTGTTGTGGCCATTCAACTTGCTGTCATCTGTGCCGTAGTTATATTTGACGTAGTCCTCTAACATCTCAGTACGATGCGGTTCAGCTTACCTGTAAGCTGTCTTCGCGCGCCTCTGAAAGTTTCCGCATGTGGTAAACTCATCTGACCGGGGTCAGCGGAGACGAAAGAGCTTGTCGCTTATTCGCATGGTCGGACGCCTGTTTCCTCTAAACACTTAATTTTCTTTTCTTCCCCTCCCCCTCCCCCCTACGCCGCTTCGCTTCCGCAGCAAAGAGGAGTGGGAGAGGTAGAGGGGCTTAGCAAGGGGGCAGTTAACGTGACTTGCGCCATAAGTGCCGTCGGTGAGTAACGTAATGTGATAGGCCGCAGGCCGGGGGTTCCGATGGCTAGCAGCAAATCTGACCATCGATTGGCTGGTTCCGGCTTTCACCGAAGCCATTTTCGCGTCACGTTCGTCCGCCAGGCGGCGCGCACGGCGAGCCCAAGGCCCGATGACGCAACTTCCCTCGCCCCTCGTTTGTTCTGAGAATGCCGAGGAAGCAGCGGCGCGTAAAGGCAGGTAATTTGCAGGTGGGTTAATGTCGCAGTGCGGGCTGTCAGGCCAGAGATCGGACGCATGCCATTATTTGAAAATATTTCTCCGTCCCCCCCCCCCCACGACGATTTTTTTTCTCAGAAGAGGTCCAAGGCTGAGGGGTTTGATAGCGACTCCAGCAACCTGAAAGGATTTTTCCTGAGGGGGTGGAGAGGGCAGGTTCTTGTTTGGGACGATTATGGATGCTTCCATTTCTAATGTCTCGTATTTCTCGTTTCTTTTATCTTAGCTTCGTTCTCATTGGTCGTTCCCGAATGTTGGGGGAGATGGAGGGAATGGGTTCCACTCCAGGGTATCCTCACCTTTCTTCTAGAAGGATAAATGGGTCATCTCGGGTCACGATAAATGGACCCGAGGCTCATTTGCATGGTCGTTTTAAAATGTGCATTAATTTCGTATGATGCCGGGGCTATAGTAGCAGAGTCATGCACGAAGAAAGACGTGCTGAAGGTTGTGGTGCTCAGTCACGGAGAGAAATATAAAATTTGCTGGGACTGACCGTTACGATATTTAGCGAATCAGGCAGATGCAAGGGAGGGAGGGAGGGATGAATAGAAGGAAGGAAGAGCTATGACAAAAATTAAAGTTTATAGGAGTAAGAAATTGTGCACTTGTAAGATTACTGTTATTTACGTTATACCGGTTTCAAAGTCTCCTCTCACGTTTGGAATCGACGTGTATTTCCAACAAGTCTACTGGCCTGCCCATCTTTGTCAGAATGTGGACCCCTCCTTCCCTCTATTTTTCTCCTGGGTTTTCTTACATATTTGTCAAGGGTATCGGAGTCGAAGTGACATTTTGAATTACAGAAATGTCAATCATTTTGTGCTACGCATGCGCAGGGGTGAAACACACCTGCTGCCCATATCTGTCATATGTACTTGCATACATCATCGTCAGTCACGAGCCTTGTTTGAAAAGCTGCCAGAATCCCCCGAGAAAAGGTTCAGTTAACACTTGGGTGTCGTTCATAATAATCTAGAAGCTATAAATATACTGTACAGGTCCCTCCTCCATCTCCCGGCCCCTCATCACCACCCCGAGAAAGAGAAAACGAATCTCTCAGATAACAGTTGTTTCTTTGGTGAGCCTTCGGGCACGATTCTTTCAGCTGAAAAGAACAAGAAGATGCACAGAAGACAGAACGGCGTGGAATAAAGGCAGGAGTAGGAGAGATGGGAAGGCTTTGTTTTTCTGATTCTAACATGATTTGAACGAGAACGCAGTTGGGCGCACTGCAAACTACAGAAACTGCATTCAGCGTTGATTGTTTTAGCACGATTGTCCTTGTTTTGGGAAAGTGGTATTCGAGAAAATTTTACGCCTTTTAAAATGAAATGTGTGTGAGTGTGTGTGTGTGTGAGAGAGAGTGTGTGTGCGTAAGAGTGTGTGTGATAGAATGTGAATGTGTGAGTGTGTGCGTGTGTGTGTGTTTGTGTAAGAGTGTGTGTGTGAGAGAGTGTGTGTGTGTGAGAGAGAGAGAGAGAGTGTGTGTGTGTGTGAGAGAGAAAGGGTCGGGAGATCGGGATCCAAAAGTTTTAAGATGGAGAGAAGCAGGACGAGAAAGAGAGACGGAGAAACAGTCTGAAGAAAGATCGAGAGAAGTGGGGAAGACGGGAGGGGGTATTCTACGAAGGGCGGGGAGAGACAGGGCGGGAGAAGCTGCGGTAGGGACCGTCAGGTGGGAGCGGGTGGGGGTAATCAACACCAAGAGCGATGACTGGCGGTACGCGTTCATCCATCATGCCAAACTCTCCGCTAATGGCTTCTCCTACAACCCACCCCGACCTTCGTCATTGCTGCCGGTCTGCGGGACGTCTGCAGCGACTGGAGTAAATATATCCGTGGGTAGATGTAGCCGACTTGCTACCAGCTTGCAGGTACGGGCGAGACAAGGAGAGTTATTTGCAGGTTAATTTTCCAAAACAAGTCATGCCGAATGTAAGGTCGTTCTAGGTAAGATAGGCGGCGAAATAGTATACTGGCAAGTAGATTAAATGAGACTGTCAGAACAGTCTGTGTAGCCCGACTACATTTGATATACAGAGGTGACACGGTTATTTCTAAAAACTATTTTTTGTCTGCTCGGGTTATTTTTTAAGGACGATTAGTGTTTCGAATGGTCCTTGTTTATTAAGCCTTGTTTTTTTTAAATTTAAAACAAGGGAACTGGACCAAGCGGCAGTCACCTGTTTTTCTTGCACTTGTTTTTTTTGACAGTAAAATGACCTGTTGACCCCAGCACGAACTTGCCACGCGAATGTCCCGAGTGTGTCAGAACCTTTTTGTCATGTTTTTTGAAGTGTTGACCCGATGTTTAGAGTACCGCCGCCTGATTAGTTCCTCCTCGTGATCGCATGCTTTTGACAGCGTGAAGCAGGAGCGCAGTCGAGAAACAAGTTGGAACGTGGACATTTAAGGGGCAGTGAATCCCGTGGACTCTTCTAGTTTCTCTTTGGTGTTTTCTCAAGGTCCCCACAGGGGCACAAAGAATGCTGGGGCAAACACTTCACTGCTATTTTATTAACCTTATATGGCTTCAGCTGTCCTATTGCCTGTAGATTTAAAGCGTTTGTAGCCACTTCACCGCTGTCCTGATCGGCTTTGCCCTGTTTTTAGGCGCTGGTGAAAATGTGCGTATCTTTGAATGTGTCTTTGAAGGCTTTCATTTCGTGAACTAAAGTGGGTTATCCGGTTAAATTTAAGGAATTAATCTCTCGCAATGAAGAAAGCCCAATAATTCTTGAAGGGAAACTTTGGACACAAGAAGATCTTTAGGAATGGATGCAGTTTGATAAATGGTATCTTTGAAAAAATATTATAGACGTCTTTCTTAAGCCTCAATCGTGGATTAGCTGAAGGGGTTTTTCCTTTCATTCCTTGAGGTGATTTCTAAGCATGTTTCTTGCACATTTTTTAGGGGTTAGGAAGTAAGGATTGCTTCTGCAGGATATCCGGGCACAGTCTGGCAGACCTTCACATCCATACCCTGGGCTCCACCCACCTCAGAACTCCCATTGCGGTTTTAGTGCAATAGGGGCGGGGAAGTTGAGTCTTCAGGCCGCTGAAAAATGACTTCTGGATGAGACGGCGATAAAGAAGTCTGCGTCGGTACACTCCATCCCCACGAGAGACGGCATAAACTTGGCGCACGATGCGAGAACAAAACGAAAAGGGGAACCCGTTGGCCGTCTGGGCACGGATCGACGGCGAACTCTTGGGCGGACAGACACGAGGGTCGCGAGGGAGACGAGGAGGTGAGCCTCAGAGCTTCTGCAGCCGACCGCGAGATCTCGGACTGCTCTGCCTTGCGTCGCTCGCGCGCCTGGCGTCTGTGAAGTTCGCCCTTTGCGCTAATTAATGAGAGGGGTGGGGATGTAGAGAGGGTGGGGGGCGTGTGGGACCCGAAGATTCGGCGTGGAGACGCCACTGAAAGGGAGGCTGGAGGTGCTTCTGTTCAGCGGACCGCGCCACAAGAATCAACGTTATGCAGAAGTCGCCAGTGCTGTTTTGAAGTTCCTTGCAACTTGCTTAGGTTGTAGGATGAGGGGCTTTCTAAATTCTGCAGGGATTTCTTTTAGTGCCTCGCCAACAGTCGCTAAAATCGCCGACCTTGCTGCTGAAACTAATGTTCTTTTGCAGTGTTTTGTACCATTGTTAAAATTTTTGAGAACCCTTTACGTATGAAATAAGCATAGCTGTTGTTATTTATAATTTACATATTATATTTATTTTTATTTGAGTAACATATTCATCTTTGTCTCTCTCTCTCTTTCTCGCTCTCTCTCCCTTAGTCGGGATAGATGTTGGGGTGGGAGGGTGAAAATATTGGCGCACTCTCTGAAAGACTCGTGGGCTTTTAAAATAGACATTCTTCGACGGTTCTTGATAAATTAAAACGGTTTGTCCGTGCGGCCAGCAAGCGCGAAATACCATGAGCTATATACAGGGATCGCGTTATGGCGTTATCGCACATTTTTGCCTATATGACTCATTTTAAAAGTCACGCACGCATTTGTCTTGTTACTCTGCGTAAGGCATACGCAAAAAAAGTGTTGGTGGTTGTTGGTTGCTTAGCCATAGCCAACTTGTAAAGGTCACTGTAGAACACTTTGGAATAAGACCTTAGTTTTTCGCAGCCAAAACAAAAACAGTTCCCGAGTAGCCTGTTTCATATAGTAATTTTCTTTTAAATAGGTCACCATTCAATAACCTATAATATTGAAATCATTTTGTGATCGCACGCAAAGAGTCTGCGTCTCACGCATGTTTGTTCAGGCTGTACGTATGATGTACGGATTTTCGTAAGACCATGCGCGATCCCTGTATATAGCACGCCGCCAGCCTTGCTGGTATTGGCCTTCACATCTTTCCGTGAAATAAACATCTCCTCAGGGCATTGCATACCCGGTGAATATTGCGAGTTGTCTTACTAATGGGTTCCGACACCAAGGTACAGGCACTCCAACCCTGCCCTGATCTTTGGCGAGCTGGCCTTAGAACTTTCCACAGATGCTCTCGTCTGTGGAGCCCATGAGGGCGACTCGCACCGGAGCTTCCGAGATGCACATAGTCGCGGCATGCGACGGGTCTTGACGCAATGAACGGCTTCAGAGTCATGTCTGCTTTCCGGAAAAGGCTGATAGGAGATGCTGTGAATGTGTGTGGCTTCTTTCTTTTGTTATATTCTCCAAGCACATCGCATTTGTTTGTTTTTTTTCCTTTATGAAGAAGCTGGTCTGGACACATACAGGACTGAGGCAGCTAAGGGTCATTCCGTCCTGTCCGAGCCCACTGGTTGTTGCGGGCTTGTCTTGTCGTCCTGTGCCGTCCAATGGCTCTACTATATTCAACTTTTTCTTTCGGATTCACCTTGTTGCCTGCTCACCTTCCCCTGGTGGCTGGTGTGAGCGAGATCTGACTCTTCAGATGTTAGTGCTGGCCGCTTTTCTGATACCACAACGTCTGCCAGAGGAAGCTTTTTGCAAGGGGCTAGTCAGCGTGACGTCATCAGTTAACTCAGGGGCGGTAACTGCATGGTGCATGTTGCACGGACTACGTTCACCTGTTAGGGCATGTGTTTATTCTTTTCTTTATTGAAACTAGCACTGGTGAATTGGCGATGCTGGAAAATTCGTATGATCACAGTTTATACTGCATTGCGGAAGGACCGAGGAGCCGTAATTTTATCGTGGTGGTTACTGTTATTCTGCTGTCCGCTCTCATCCGACCCGTATGTGGATAGTGAGCATCTGTCATTTTACTACCGAGATGCTGATTTTCTTGAAAAAGGGAGAGACTTGAAGGCTGGAGCCGTGTCCATGTTGTTATTTTTATGACGACAGATTGTCTGCAGTAAAGTGTTGTTCACTTTAATGTTATTTTCGTGGCATTGAGTTGTGGGTTAAAGTGAATGCTGGATACTACGGGCAGCAGGTAGGGAGGTTGCAGCAAAGAAAATATTTTTTGAAAAAAAAACAAGAGAGAAAGAAAAGCAAGGAGAAGAAATAAAGACAAGAAACTCGGGCTGACGTACAGTGTCTGTCAGCCGTTATGTGTATACGATTGCACGCCTTTCACCTGGACCGTTCCTGCACACCGTCAGACGTGACGCTATCAGCGATGCTGTAAACAAGAAAGGGCGAGAGAGCAGGTAGATGACAGGTGAGGCGAGGAGGTGGGCCCTTTGTCTTGCTCAAGGCCGTGACGTCATCTGCAGTGCAGTCGGAGCACCTGCTGCGGGAAAGCTGAGGCCCGATTTGAGGACGCGAGGAAGGCGAGCGATGCTTTATGGTGATGTCAGAGCTCTTCTGGCTCACCGTAGTTTCGCTAGGGTTACTGCCTAACTTTGCTCGCTTTCCTCGCACTTCTAATATGTGCCCCCGGCTTACATGCCTGGGGTTGTCTGCAGATAGTCTTATCTAGGAAACAGCTGATTCATTTTTGTGTAAAACCGATGAATGTTGCGTTTGGAACAGTGTGACCTTGACCCGTGTGTCCATGTACCATTTGAGAAAGGCTGCATGTGTTGCTTTCGATATTCCCAAAGCGTCAGTAAACAGCTTTTGTAATCATTCGCAAACTATTTTCGTTTAGTGAAGTGAAATTTATGATCAGAATTGATGTGGTGCTTGTTATTGATCTGGGCTGGTTTGAATAAGTGTTCGTATCTTCGCTTGCGGTGATGAGAGGTGTTGTTGGGCCTGTATATCCCCCGTTTAAGTTCACTTTTACGTAAGAGTAGACGCCCATGCAAACCAGCCCTGGAGTCTGAGAAATGGATGCGAACTTTATGTGAACGCATTTTTTAAATGTCGCCAAAATGCGCACTATGCATTTACACATGATTGGAAAGTGTTTAAAATATCAGTAAGTCTAAAACTGTGTGCAGATTTGACATGTAGTGGAGATGTGAAAGTATTTTGCGTCTCACTTGCACCTGTAGATGTGAAAAGTCTATGCAGTTTTAAAAGAAAAACCTACAGACTGCCGCTTGGAGGATAAGCCCAAATTAAAGTTTTGGTAACAGGAAAAACCCCCGTTCGTTTGGTTTCCTGATTTTCCAGTAGTAAACAGCCACTGAACAGTCGGGTTCCACATCCTGTATGTGCGCCCTCTTCCTTCGCTTGTTTTATGTCTGTCTTTATGCAGTGTGAAAGTTAAGAAAACCTTTCACACACTGTAGGTGATGACAGTAGTATATGTTTTTCTTCTTACTACAGCCAACAGTAACGGGAGGGTAGTCTAGTGCGTGTGTGTTTGTACGGTTGACTAAGCGTTACCAACCGAAATGTGAAAAGGATTGACGGGATCACACAGAGATTCAGGTGAATCTGGGACAGGCTGAAAGCGTGCGAACACATTAAAGGCAAACCTTATCCTGGAAACGTTTTTTTTATGCAGGCATACCGAGTCCTGTACTACTGGTCACGTTGATCTGGAAACAGACCAAAGCAGATTCCCCCCCCTCCCCGTTTTCCTCGCTCGTTCGTCTAAAGCATCTTAACCCTGGTAACGTCGGCAGCAGCAACTTATCGACACCAGAGGACGATTTTTATAGACTTTATTTTTCTCGGGAATCCTTTCCGTTATGGTCGAGGAAAGTTCACAGGATGGTTTTAGAATCGATCTGGGTTTTCCACCCGGACTTATTTTGGACATTCCGTTGGTAGGTTTTTCCTGATTTTGATACGGAGCTGGTGTTATTTATTTTTCTCTTGTTTATGCTGAATGCAGCCCTTCCCTTGCAGCATCGGCAGTTCATCTAGGTCAAATTAGGAAAAAAGACAGATGGTTAAGTAGCATGATTGCTCGTTTTTGTCTCTTTAAAAAAAACCAGTTTTGCATCTTGATAACGTTCGAGGTTTTGTTCAGTGCGGTGTATGAGCACTCGGGCAGGAAGTCATGCGTGCATTCACGTGCGTAGGGTAGGTCGCGTCCTGTCGGAATCGATGTCTGAAGTGAGAGCGCAACCATGTTTGACCGTTTGACCCCGGCTCGTGCCACGGTGGGCTGTCGGCCGGAGGGGACAAAGTTTCCACGGCTTGCAGTCCGCCTCCACCTTCACGTCATCGCCTGTGGCATCCAGACATCAGTGACTGGCGTGATCGATGAGAAACGAGACTTCGCGAGACTGAGTAGCTGATTGTTTGACAGAGCCAAGGAGGAGGTTGTTTTTTGTTGAGATGATGGGAGGTGGAAGTCACGTGGTGGGATAGGGGGAGGGAGTGTTGGCGTTTTTCCTCCTTCCTTTACTCATCCACTCAGGCAATTCCTGGCGAAAAGCAGAAAAGGTTATTTAAAAAGATGTGCATACGATTGTTCGTGTTTGCATGTACGTGCGTGTGAGTGAGAGAGTGAGTGAAACTACGCCCATACTTGGGGAAAGTCTGCGTGTGAGATCATGTGATGTAACTTTGGGAGTAATGACAACTTTTATCGTATACACAAAAGCGCAGTCGTATTTTAACCACTTCACATTTGGCAAGTTGGTAACTGTGCTTTTTATTTTGGAAACCAGACTGGCATCGACGGCTTGCTAAGATACGTTTTTCTGATTTGTGTCCGATCTATGAGTTAAGTGGTTTTGGTTTGTTTGGTTTGTTTTTGAGGGGGGATTTTGTGTCCTGGGTTGTCTTACTCCTTCCGGTTGAAAATTGGGCTTGGTTTGCTGTTCCGTTTTGAAATTCAGTCTGAAACGCAGCGCTGAACAGTTAGAGGAAACGGATATGCATAGACGATAACTGAATTAGCATTGTGAAATGTGAAATGATAGGGGTGCTATCAAAACCGTTTCATCATGAATCCCTCCTCTCCCCCTCCCCCGATTTCGTCATACAGGAAGCCAACCACTTTCGCCTCCCTGGAACACGAGGGAGCTACCAGACTTTTCCTGGGTTTGCCTGGCAATCCTGTTTCGGCTCTGGTCACCTGCAATCTGTACGTTCTTCCGGCTGTCAGACGCATGATGGGATGCCCGACGCCAAAGCTTCCGGTTATAAGAGTCGGAGTGCGTATATTCTTTTTTGTAACCCTTTGAAAAAAACGTTGAAGCTTCCTATTTCGTGTTCATTGCTAACCTTCTTTCCATAAAATTACATTTAAAAAAATTCGCCCTTTTGTTCCTGTCGTCTTTTCTTCTGTGTATTTATCGTTCTTCTTTTGACTGGTTAAAATAGAATACTATTAAAGCGTTTGATAGTGATTGTGGTGTGGTGATTATGACAACGCTGTCAGTGATAGTGATGAAGATTGATTGATTGACGGAGAAAGTGCGTTATATTGGCACAAATGTGTGTAAACTAAAGAAAACTAATCAGTCTTGTACTTTATTGTCTTTTTGTGTCTACACCCCCCGAAAGAATGCTCAGAACCTAGAAGAACCACTTGGGATTTTTAATCAGTACTGTTATGTTCTTTGTCGGTGTCGGCCTTCTTGAAGAGCTCAAATGAACACTGGTCCTTAAAATGTTTTGTCGAAGAACTTTTAATTTAGCTCGTTAAAGTCAAACTGTCTCTCGTTGCCTGGCAGCTGGATCGAAGCGTGATGCTGGACCCGCGGCCCGAGTACCATCGAGCCGTGGCCACGTGGGCCGAGGGCAGTGACGTAGCACGAGCCAGCAGCACGGGCAACCAGATCAGCAGCCGTCTGCTGAGCTTGAAGGAGGCCAACGTCCTTCTGCGCCTCCCGCCCAAGTCTGATGACGTCACTTCCTTGCAAGAGGGAGCTGTGGTCGATGCCATTGTGATAGGGGCTCTTTAGTGGGTACTGGGTTCAAATTAAGTCTGTCCATATATTGTTGAGGAGGGGAGGGGGATCTTCATGAAGTGTTAAAAAGAAATTTCCTAGGGAAGAAAAATGTTCCAGAGAAAAGAATCTAATATTTTTCTGCGTTGTGGGTGGCGGACGCAGCGTGATGGAGACTCACTTTTTAAAAAATGTTTCCTTTCTTTTTCTTTATTTTTCGACATTATCATCTACTATTGTTTTTGAAGGTTTATGAAGATTTTATTCTACAATACGTTTTAAAAAGCGACTGAAGATGATAAATGGGATTCATATGTCGTACAAGTGATGCAAATGATCACCAAAACCTGAGCATTTATGTCTGATCAGCTGTGTGCCAGGTTGTTAGAGCAGCTGCTCGCTTTTCTGTGTAACTTTTGTCTACTTTTGGTATGCTGAGGGTTATCTTCTGTTGGCGGTTTTTTGTAGGTTTGTCTGTATTGAGGCAGGCTTTGTACTTTGCTTGCCTCGTACTACAGGCCGTCACGTGCAGCAGGTTCCCACAATGAGGCGCGCCACAGTTTATCTTCTTCTTGCCGTGCTAGAAACTGGGAATTTCTTGCAGGGAAAACGGCGCCTATTGGCTGAAGTGAGCACGGGTTTGCTTACATGACAACCGTAATTAAAATAAACTAAAGAACCTCAGTTATTGCCGGCTTGCCCCGGGACTTTCGGGAACCCGCCATAGCCAACCTCATCTCTGATCTGCTCTTTTTCAGGCACACTGGCCCATTCTGCTTTATACTCTTGGTCTGTTTAATAAAGAGGTTTTTTTTTTGGCTTTTATTGTTTTTATTTTTGTTTTCGTTGTTGGGTACCTACATTTTAGAGTGGTTGGAGACGTCTTGGAAAATGCCTTTAGCTGCTCAATCCTTGAGCTATAAAACAAACCGACAAAATTATATATTGTTTCTTAATTTCGTAGTAAATTTCAAAATGTAGTCATATTATTGTTATGAAAGTTAATTTTTAATGCTGTGGACCACTGTGATGAAACTTGCATGGGGTGTGATAATGGCTGGTAGATCGAAAAACATTTTTAGATGGATTTTAGGTACATTTCATCACGGCACTTGGGCGGTTAGAAGCTGAACGCAGAGGGGGGGGGGAAGTCGTACTGAATGGAATCGTGACAGTTTTCTTGGCCGCAGTTTGCAGACCTCACAGACAGTGCGGGAGGACTGCAAGCCCCCGGGAGCGTTCGCTAAACTTAGGACCCTGATCTCTATCGGAACGCGTTCCGCCACGCCAAGGTCCGTCGGGTGAAGGTTTTTTTTGGGGGGAGATCAATTGTTAGTGACGTTCTTCCTAACTGGTGGGCGTTAAATGCAGAATGGAGGAACCTTGTTCTGCCTTCTGGCTGCACTTGCGCTTAACCTGGGCTTTTGTGTACGAAAGTGCGTGGGCGCATGTAGTCGTTAATATCAACAGTCTTTCTTTTCCTTCTTTTTTTTTTCTTTTCGAAAGTATTTTTCTTTTCCTTCAAGCACTTTCTTTCTTTTGCTTCAAGCACTTTTTTCTTTTCTTTCTTTTAGCTTAGTATTCTTTTCTCTTTTTTTCCTTTTATTTTCCCTTTCTTTTCCTGATTTTTTTTTCGAACAAGCGTCTCTTTATGCTCTTGTTCGTTTTTTAAAAAAAATTTTTCCTTTTTTTATTCGTGTTTTCGTTTTCCTCCCCACTTTATTCTTCCAGCCCAAGCATTAGTCAACAATCGTTCTGTGAAGACTTAGGTTATTTTTCAATCGTTTTAGAATATGTACCTTCCATCTCTTCCTGTGCGTGTGCATGGATAAGAATGTTCCAAACTTTTATTTTAACTGATAAACTAATAACCAGTCTGCTGAAATTTCAACTCGACCCCCCCCTCTCTCTCTCTCTCTCTCTCTCAGATGACTACAGCAGTGGGGAAACAACTTTGATAACCCCAACAGTCTATTGACTTATGATGTTTAATAACCCTGCAAGATTTCTGTTGGGTTTGGGACACCGAACCACCGTTTTCTTTTCCTTTTTTTTTCTGTCCCTCGTATGCGTGGACACTGCTGAATGTCAGAACAAATACTTGTGATTAGCCCTCAGGCACTCCAGAAATGTCTTTCATTGACGTAAGCTGCTAGTCTCGAAGTAAGAAGCAGATTGCGTGGTTATTGCGTAAACGATCGTCTGGTCTCTTCTATGCATACAATTTTCAGTAAAGCCACCATCAACCCCGTGAAATAAATGGAAACTTTAGGGTATGGAAAGAAACGTGTGAAGGTTGTTGCACTGTCAGGTCGCTCAAATTACCAGCAACCCGATTATTCAACTTTCTCTCACTATAGCTTGGTTATTTATAGTGTGTGGTATGCCTGAATGCGTGTTCGTGTTCGAAATTTATTAGACGCCTCAATCACTCGAAGGAAACACAAGCGTGGATCTATTTCCACCTTTTACTTACAACAATACAAAATTATTATAAAAGAATTCAAAAAGACTTACGTCGATATAATGACTCCTCACACACTAACTAGATACACAGTTATGCACTCCAAAGAAGGTACTTGGTCGATAAATGAGTTCTGTTCCTTACAGTTCCACACTAACAAAATGCAGCAACTCTAGTGTTCACGGGTCACTCACAGTTCAAGCTTTGAAAGCGTCATACAAGTTCTAGTAGATCAGTTAACGACGTTCACGACGATATGGAGAGACGGGCGATGATCCGGAAGAGAAGAGATGATAGTGACGACGGCGGTGAATTGAAGACGGGCGATGTTGTTGAAACTGGCGATGATATATAGACGGCGATGATACTGAAGACGAGGGTGAACTTGAGGACGAGTAATGTTGTAGACAAAGGGTCCAGTAGTGGTTGTCGAAGTTTAATTACAGTTCTTCTTACAGCAGCCAGTGTTTTCACGTTGAGTTTAATCTAGTTATTCAACCTCTCTTTCTTGCAGTCGTCCGTTGACGTTTCATATACATTCAGACAAGTGTATCAATCTTTTCACAGTTTGGGTTCCTTGTCGTTTGGCTTTCGGAATCAGGGACAAACTCGGCAAATCCGCGGATTCCTACGTGGTCTATATATCTAATATATGTGCTTTCTCTAGCACTACTGTCCGTAAGCCCTAGACGCTCTAGCGGACGCAAACTCAAATCTTCGTAACTACCAGAGCTCGACTCTGCAATAGTTAACCAGAATGTATATCCTCTCGGGGAAATACATTAATCAACAGAACTCCAATTCTGTTACGCTGGGTTCTAGTTCTCGGACTAGAAACCTATCACTAAATCTCGAGTTTATTGCTATAAGGCTCAGTCACCTTTGATAGCCGACCACGGGCTTCCTAACGTCAACGTTTTTCGATGTTACCACAGGGTGTGTAAAAGTGGAAAAAGCAACGCTTGGGGTGCCGCCAACCCTATTATACTATTCGATCACGTGATGACTACATCCCATAATATTTGTCTTTTCGAGAACCTTCTAGAAGGTAACCGTTTCTACTGATTCAGCGATGTGTGTGTGCACCTATTGTTCTTAGAGCTGAAGTGAACAAAGGCGCGATTGAGACTCGTCACTCTTGACAGTTTGATTGGTCGCTGACCTGCGGGTCGAACAAGATACTTTAATTCTCTCTCTCAGTACTTCTTTAACAATGGCGGTACTGTGCGCCCCTGAAACAATGGCGGTACTGTGCGCTCCTGACATCCCATCCCCCTTTAAGACCATAGCGGTACTATGCGTTCCTGACATGCACCCAACGATCGTATCAAATTTTTCCGTACATAAAATTATCAATTAAGCCCCCACTGTCCTTGTAAAATGGATGAGAAATTTTACATGTTTAAAGAAAGATATGAACGTTCCTGAAGTCTTGAGCTTGTAAAACGCCAGTTCATTCGCAGTCGGAAAGTGTTCTCTGGAAGTGGGTCTGCAGTCGGATTTTGTTTCTAAACTACCTAGACGGCTCCCTGTGTGGTCCTCTTGGCGTCCAATCGCTGCGGTGAGGCAGGAAGTGGGCAAGTCACGAAGACAGCTTATAACGAGGCATGGATTTTTTTTTTTTTTGAGTATCGACTTGTGACTAGAAATGGCGCCAGCGGTTTTTTGAGCTCATTACTGGACGAGGTGGTGAATTAATTCCCCTTGAGTCAGAAACCGTGTCTTGAGTATGCTGCTGTCGCAATCAGTAGTGGGTCATTTGTGAGTTCGTGTTTTGGGTAGGAAAAGCTTTTTACTAAGGTTTTTACTAAATTATTTTTCACTGCCATAAAAAGTCATCTCTTTTGAACGGCCCTTGGGTCAAGAGTTCCATTTTTTTGGTCAGACCACTAACTCGCGTCTTTCGGTCCCCGCAAGCGCATGCTTGCATAGCGCTTGTAATCTAAATCCTGAATGCACGATCTGAATAGCTTTTAGGGAACAGTTGAGACAGCAAAATATCGGTCCTCGAGTTAAATAGTACGTGGCTTGGGACTTTACAGTCTCATAGCCTTATTTCAGAATTGTGAACACCTGTGAGTCCACTTCCAGTTATACGTTGGGACTGACAGAGAAAGAACCAGATGTCGCTCCAGATGAAAACGGTAGATCGAGCAAACAGGTGTTTACAATAATTCCGCATAGTCGAATTATCGAGCCTGATGATAATAACATTGTTGTCTTCGTTGTTCGGCAGGATTTGGCTTAAGTTTGGGGATTCTTCTTGTTCTTAGCGCACGCTTACCTGCGTGACGTCACATGCGTGTTTTCAGCATTGAAAACCTTTTGTGCAGCGCTTTTAACTGTTTACCCCAGTTAAGGTTGGCAAGGATCTCTCCCAGACTGTGTGGAAGCATGAAAACAAGCACCAGCTGGTCCAAGTGGATGGGTTAGGGTGGCAGGAGGGAACGTTAAGTCTTGTGTCTACGTGTTTGTGCGTCCATGGGTCTGTGCGTTCTTCTGTGCTCATGGAATTCTGGATTTCCGTGACACAGATGCAGAGAATTCGATATTGTTTCAATGATTTTCGGTCAGATGAACTTTTTAGGAAGCTAAATTCACATCTTTTGTATTAGCAGTTCATCTCCTTTAGCAGCAAAAAGAAATCTCCCTAGTTGTGACAAGCAGACTGTCTGGGACATATCCCAGGTCTTGTGAGTGTGTGCGGGGCGCATGGGGAATCGAGGTCCTCTGGAATTAACAGATTCGGTTCCAAATCAGCCATGCTGAAAGTTCAAGAGCGTACCTTAAAATGTACGTATTGTCATGGAGGGAATAGAGTCGGTACAGGTTGAAGTGCAGGATGCTCAGAGAAGATAATACATGAACATCTGTTTTCCGTAGTTCCAGACACACTTGCAGGTGGGACGTTTGAACCGAAAGAAATCAAGTAAATCCTTTCTGTGTTTTACATGCATTCGTTAAAAGGAAAGGCTACAGGAGGGAGGTGGACAATGAAATTAGACCCCCCCCCCTCTAAAAATAAAACGATATTAAATCTAACGAATCACACGACAGAAAAAGATGTTTAAGGCTAGTCAGAGATTCCAGGTCTTTTGAAGATACCAAAATTTTTATTTTGGCGAGGAAGAGAAGGGGAAAAAAACAGTAGCAGCAGGATCTGTTGCTGGTTCTGAACACTGGGAGAAATACTGAGAGAAGAAATAATGTTACTGAGGAAAACTTCCATGTGTAACACTGTTATTTGCTAAGTATAGGCACGACCGGCTTGTCTTGCATGAAAAGTCTTATCTCCTGTTCATGCGTAAAAGTGGACATAAAATACACAGGGTGAATGGGCCTTACGACCGCTTTGACCGGAAAAGCAGCTACGAATGCTCATGCAAGCCAGCCCATGATTGTACTGTTCAAGGTAATGTGCAAAGTAAAACGTATAATGTACAAAAATGAGACTTAACCAGGTAAGTTCGCGAAGAACATGGGAGTGTTCTCTCTGTGCGCTTGACCGCGCCCAAGTTCGCGTTACTTTGTTCTGAATGTAGCGCTGATGTGCACCCAGATGACGGGGCATGATGGACACATTAGGCGCACAGACCGATCAGTACTCCAGGGGAAAAGAGTTCGCTGTACAGATCTGTGGACTTTTTGAGCCTGTTCACGGAAGCAGAACGAATGCTGACGCAATAGCTAGTGTTGGAAGACTCAAATTACGGCTGAGTCCATTGCTAGGTGAATCAACAAAACGAAAGATGCCGTTTTCTGCGACGGGTCAAACCACAACATTCCCCGCCCCATCATCGCCATCCAAAGCACTGCTGACGATTCTTTATGCCTTTAATCTATTTCCACTGTGCGTATTGAAGGAAAGACACGGTTGTACGAAAATAGTCCTAATGGCGTTACCGCGTACCTGGTCGTATGTTTGTCTTGTACGCTCCACTGCCGCCGTTTCTTCGTCGGGAGGCGTTCAGAACGCAATGGACAACAGCTCGACGAACGGTCGAAGCCGTGTGCAGGATTTAAATAAGGGCGCGAACTAATGAGCCATAAGCTAACCTGACGGTCCCGAGATATTTTTGGGATGCGAGAAAGTGCCGGAAGAGAAGAGATATAGTGGGTTTTATGGGCCTCACGCGTGGACACTGTCCACATGGGAAATCACCAAAGGACTGCGGCTTTGAGTCGTTTTACTTACGTGCATCTCACCGGACCTTAACGGAAATGGCGTCGGGGCGCATTTTTTTCGGGGGAGGGGTTTTCTTTTATTAACTGTAAAAAAAATTAAAATTTCTTTCTTCCCCTTTGCGTTTCATCGTGAGATTCTGCCTTTTAATCTGGAGACGAAAGTTAGGGGAATTTTACGGCTGTTGTTGGGTCTGACTGAGTACGACCTGTGGGGTGTCGGGAAGTAGGCCTGTACTTTACCTTGAAACGTGCCTTTGCTTTATCGAGTTATGGGTCTATACCCATGTTATACCACGAAGAGGGCCTTTGTTTCGACTTGGAGTAGACCTTTTTGCACAATATCAAGCATTACAAGGGGGATGGTGGGTGCGGGGGGGTGGGTGGGGGGAATAAACCAGGAGGAAATAGAGGATGAGGAAGAGTGGGAAACAATGTAGTTTTCCGGGGGGGGAGGGGAGCCGGGTGGCTCGTACATCCTGCTGCTTAAGAAAGTTTTTTTTTTTTTTTTGCATCTTGAAGGGCTTTGTGCTGTTGTCTGTGAAATGACGACTCTGCAAAGGCCTGAACATGTTCTGGAGTAGCTACAGTTCATGAACCTTTCCATGTTGTTCGATTGTTTGGACAACGAATTATGTTTTTTTAAACCTCTTTTAAGGAGGAAATGGCATTAGCATCAAACATATTTTGCCGATTGACGGACTCTTAAATTGTTTTGCTATCTTTTTAACGGCGTTGTTTAAATGATATTTACTTGTACTTAAATGAGTGCCGTCCTGGTTTTTTCCCCCTGGGTGGGTGGAGGAGCTATTAAAAACAGGCAGCCCGTTTTTCGACAAGGTCAGCATTTCCAGTTCCTGACAGATCGCTTCAGCCAACTCCTGGCCCATGCTCACGGCAAACTGCGCACTTTGTGAAGGGCGAATTAGCCGAGGATTGGATTTGCTGAGTAAACACTCAGTAAAACAGATGTTCTGTGAAGACAAAGCGCCAACGAAGCGCTGCCTGTTTCCCCGATGACAGACAGCGCGTGCGCAGTTGCATGGCTCCTGTTAACGTAGTCTGGTTCTTGTACCCCGATTCCCCGTGCAAGAAAACGACTTTTACAAGTGAAACTTCTGGCTCCATGTACATGGGACTCTGGTGACTCTAACCACGGACCTTACATATAAGGTCTGTGCTCTAACTGCCTGAAGAACAAAAAAACTTTGTTCATTACGCTCGAGTTCCAGGGTGTCGAATCAGTAGCTGTACTGCGTTCGATGGGATCGGAAAGCAGGGATTGAGATTTGGAATGTTAGTACAGGCATCCACTATATATATATATAGGTATACACATTCATATTTGTTTCCTGAATGTTTATTCGTCCAAAACGAGATTCGTCTATTCACTTAGTCTATATTTATGGGTGGGTTACTGACTGATTGATCTATTCGTAGCACTTTTTGTAACAGAGATACTAATTCCAATCATCTTCTATATGTTTACGAACGCGTATGGTATCCCATAGCGAGGACTCGATCCTTCCCCTAAACGCACACTCACCGCTTGTTTCAAGCGCGGACGAAAGTCCTGTCGAGAGGAGAGCTGCGAGGGAGGGTTGATGTGAGTGGGAGACGTTCGGAAAATGACGAGCAGCGGACAGCCAAAGGCGAGTCGGATTCGTTACGTGTCGAGTGCTGGCTTGAAAGAAAATTACTCTAAGCACGGTTTTCCTTTCGTCACCCAACGGCGTGTTTTGCTTTCAGTCGGCAGCATTACGGTTCTACGCATCACTGCCGCTTCCGGTCGTTAGGAGGACCGCGAAGATGCGCGTTTTCGAGGATGTTTGCATCTGCGGCAGAAAATATACCTGCGCGTTGCATCGGCGTCGCTACGGCCCTAGCGCGGGTGTAATTCCCATCGAAAGGTCAGAGTAGAGTTCGGGCAAGGAGGAAAAAAGAATTACTCTGCAGCTGTTCTTGAGGTTTGCGGTTCTATATTTTTTTGGTTAATTTTTGCTAGTCCCTTTCTTCAGGTACAGTGGAATCGACGTCTGTTGACACGTTTTCGTGATTTTCTGGACGTTTGAGGGAAAATTATTCCCTTTTATCCAAGTCTTAATTCTATGTCACTTTCAGATCGACAACTGTCCTAGGTAATAGCCATTAGTATATTTTATCCATGAATATTTACGCATATCAATAGTTGTAAACTTTATCCCCCTCTCCCGTTTATCGAGGGATTTTCTGCTTCTGTTGTCTATACTTTTGCATTCAGATGGAAGTATATAATGACACTTTGAGAGAAGCATTTTGTCTCGGAGATAAACTGTTATATTTAAAAACCACCAAAGGTTTACGGTGTAGTTTTTTTTTCAATTGAGTGGGTTTAAGATCCTAGCTGCCAAATTCTGATCGAACACTACCTTTGTTTTCGCGTGACACAAGCTGTGCAAAGTGCTCTGAGATGACGCGACTTTAGCTCATGGATATGTTTAGGATCTAGAAGCAAAGACATGTTACTGCGATATGACCTTAGGATGTGTAACAAACGGAGCCAATCAAATGGCGAGCCATATTTCGAAGGTCTTTCAAGGGGCGGGGGGAAGGGAGGGAGAGGGGGATGTTCCGAGAGGAGAGGGGATTTAGGGGAAGGGGAAGGGGTGGGGTTAGGGTGGGGGTAGGAGTAGGGGATAGGTGG
>SMGT01001670.1:611523-673953 GCA_004794575.1 Lanistes nyassanus | reverse complement strand
TTTTAGGGGGGGGGGGGGGAAGGGTAGGGGTAGAAGGACGTGATTGTTCAGGAGAGATCATGACGGAGGTAAAAGGGGAAGAACCCGCGAGAGAGCTCCCTGTAAACAGGTGCCAAGTGCAGAGAAGCGGGATTGTATCGATGGAAAGAACACCTGCAAGAACAGAATTTCGAGCGTGCTTGCGTGCGTGGATTTCTAGCGTTACAAATCCATCAGTGGGTATTTTGGGGGTAAATCTGAGCGGGCCAGGATGTCGCTGGACTGTTTTGCCATCTTGAAACTTGAGGACTGATAGGTTTTCTTGTGTTGCAGTGGACAGCCCTCGCGAGGAAACGTAGCCTGTCGTCCGTGGGATCTGCATCAAACGCTGAGCTGGCTGCTGGCCATGTACGACTACTCGCGCATGTGCGGTTTTGATTTGACCAAACAGGAGCAGCTTTTTAAATCAATTTTTATTTTCAAATACGTAATTCATAGAACTGGAGGAGTGAAGTGCTGAAAAAAAATTACGAGATAGGCGCTGGCAGGATATTTTTGTTTTCGCCTAGGATTTCCTGCTACAATAAACCTTGTGCACTCAGTTTGCGTGTTTTGTTTTTTGCCTGTCGCTCAGTACCGGACGCATCGCACCCTGCAATCATTCGACACAAATTGGATTAGATAATTTTCGGTATTACCCTCGTGCGCAACTGGCAGGGTAGCTACTAAGAAGTCCGAGTACACGTCTCCAAAACATCCTGCAATCATGATACATGCGATGTCTTGAGAATCCATGTTCAGGCATGCGCACCAACGATACGCAGTATCTCGTTTGGAAATCTTTCTATTTCTATTTAAAAAAAAGTGAAAATGCTTGCTCAGAGTAACGCAGACGTGGTCTGCACAGATAATGAAGGCCGGCCCGCTTCATTTGGGCGACACGAAAAGAAAGCAGTCCCTAGGGAATGGGAACCTGAACACGATAGGATTGTCTGAAACAAACAAAAGCCATCGTTGTCACCGTTTGTTGCAGGTGATGACAACTTGGTCTACACACGAGGGGGCTGCTCGATCTAGCGGATAGTGGATTCTGGCCGCCTGCTTCCGATAAAGTAGTTAACGTACTGATGAGCAAACTGCATGGTTTACCTAGTCTGATCTGGCATGTACATCCGACACGCATGGCTGCCAGGGTACAGAGCGGACGCACATCGTCGTTAGGGAAGATCCGATGCGCACCACCATACCGGCTACTAGAAGATGATGTTACGGAAAATCTTAGGAATGCCAAATCTCCACTGCTCTAGCTTCGTAGCATACGGATATTCCACGACAGAGAATAACTGAACATTGCTCACTTATGTGCGTCCTACATCACGAGTCCCGCAATAAAACTAAACAGCTCATCTGCCGTGCAAGAGCAGCTTGAAAACAACACACTACGGGGCTCCGTGAGCTGAAAGTATTGGTGCATCTAGAGAAAGGCCATGGCCTGCACTAATCAAGCAATCCTTTGATAAAATTTTTAAAAAACACCTATTGAAAAATATTTTGCGCTCCGCACGAGCTTTAAAAACAACGCCCTTATGACCTTTGAATGTCCTCCATGTGATCTCGCGGGCACAAGAGGCCTAAATATTTAGTAGTACGGGGACAAATGATAAACACAAGACCGCGTTTCGGTCATTTTACTCCAGACTATTTCTTCTTTCATCCCCCCCCCCCCCGTCTTTCTATCTACAAGTTCTGCTTAACGCGCGGATAATGAGAATTCACTTACTGTGCTTTAATCTTTACCCGAGAAATTGTTTACTTCCTTCTAACACGATTATACATTTTTAACCGGAGGGCTGGGAGTGTAGCGATGTGCACGAAAGCTAGGAGACTGCAGGATAGAAGCTGAGCTACCCCGCTCAAGAGGGGCTTACGTGACGATAAGCGAGTTACGTAATGAGAATGGGAGCTGACGAGCGAAATAAGTACATCCGGTCTCTCCCACCCACATTTCGCCCCTTCAGTGCCCGCTGCCTCAGAACGAGGCTTGCTAGTTTAATCCTTTTCCGGTGGGCGTTGCTTCCATTCACACCGAGAACGATCCTGTACGGTGGCTTCAATTCCACGACAGCAGATGTAGTTCGCTCACAGCCCGGCACTAGGGCCAAAGGAATCAGTGACAAGAACGCGTAGCTATGCATTCCTTTTTCGAGAAAAGATGTGAAAGAAAACTTTGTGGGTGTGGAAGAGAAAATGTTAAGCCCGACTCAGCACAGGTTTTTTCCACCAAAAACAGGCAGAGAGAGAGAGAGAGAGGGGGGGTTAGAACAGAAACGAATAAAACACTAGCTATTTAAACAGATGCAAATGTAAGTCTAAATATTTTAAATATTTGCCCTTGCGCTCGTGTAGATGCTATGGGTATTTTCTGAGCAAACGAAACGCGATGTTGCTACATGGGCTCGGCAGGACTCGCAGGGAAAAGAACAGAATCCTGTGCATTGAGTGCAGACACCATTCCCTTCTCTGGCCCAACAGGTTCTAGCTTTTGATGTCTTTATCGCTTCCACAATCCAGTAACTGAAAAATCTTGATGAACGTCTAATATCTAACTAGGCAACTTGGATGAAAGTCTCTGCTCGTTGTTGGAGGTCACGGACTCGAGACCCTTGACCGCACTGTTCTCATGGCCGCTGGGTAGTTTTAACTAAGTTTTGGTCTGTTTTCGGGGGGTGGTGCGGGATTTACGGGGAATTTTTTTCTTCCTCATTTTCACTTCCAACGACATAGCGGTTGAGCGGAATAAACCTAGTTCGCGCAATCTCGTTTCGTGTAAACGATGGAGGTGTGTCGTGCGCTGAGAGAGGGAATGCTAGATACGAGCAACGCTTGGACACTCTTGTTCTCGTGAAAGGCGGGGACAGAATGGTAGCCAGTGCGCCAAGATCCAGAGAACATTGCCTAGGAAGGCAGACTGGATTTTTAAAAAATTGAAAGATCAGCTCCACCTTGTCAAGCAGGTCACGGACGTGTGCAATTTGCAAGACAAGCTTTTTCTATGGCACCTGTAACTCCTTACATAAAGTGATGGAAGTAAAGGTGGAAATAAACTGCTGATAAATCCACGTTCTCTTACAACCACACCGGACTTGGGTCGGCCCCACCATCCTGCAGCAGGACAGGTCAGCAGAGTCGCCGAACCTTAACCCAGTCGAGCACCTGTGGGATGTACTGGGGCGTTCCCTGTGGGCAAACCACCCACCGCCACCTGACCGTAACCAGCTGCTCCTTTTGCTTCAGCAGGTCTGGCAGGCGATCCCGTAAGTGACTCTGGTACAGTCATGGGACAACGGGGCCTTTCTTGCGAGATTAATTACTCCGTGTTGCACCTGGTTCAACATTTGTATTCGTGGATTGCGTTTGTCATAGCAGTGAATCTGGCCGCTGTAAAAACAAAAGCCAGTTAAATGTGTTGTTACATTAATGCATGGAGAACACATACGCTTTTATTGTTAATACCGGTTTGCATCACGTAGCGCGTTCAGTTTGCATTGGTCTTACAATTCTTTTGAGAAGTATATTTTTAATTACGTGAGCAAAATATCGTGCAGTAAATTCAAACAAATTACTTTACCATTTTAAATGTATTTATTCAACTTAAGGCAGCCGACATTATTTGCTCACAACTAGCCCATTGTTTGGACAGTCCCCCATGATTGTTCGAAAAGTTTCCTTCCATTCTACGCAAATTCCGCATCCGAAGTTTTTATTGTAAAAGCCGCAGACTCTGTGCCAATGACAACAGACAAGTTTTTTCAGTTACTACACAAGCTGGTGCCACCACCCCCGACATCACACAGCCCCCGTCTGCAAGGTGCCTGCCTTTTCGACAGGGTGCAGCACTGCAACGTGAGAGAGCCGCTACAGACATCTTCCAGCGTTCAGAATAAGGCAGGCGAGTCGGGGAGGACAACTCTTTTGGCACCTGCCGAGACGCCCAGGCTCTAGCGTCGGATGCTAAGCACCTGTTTTATGCAGCCCCACACAAGCTGGGCTTCAGCGCGAACTGTGCACAACGAGTTGGCACACTAGCAATGTGATAGGTGGTGTTGGGTGGATAGGGGACAGATGGGGTTTGTTCAAATGTGGGCTATCTTATTGTCATGTCGTATGTACGCTACGCAAACCATTAGGAACTGTCCGACATTTCCGACATGGTGAAACGCGTCTATGGTATGCTGTGATGACAAATCAAAGGCAGTTGCTATAGTAAATGACTCAAATATTTTACCTGTCTATGTAGATCTAACACTATGGCAACTGTTTCAACAACTTGGATCTTGTGGTTTAGAAAAATACAAATGCGTGTGCGTGCGTGCGTCTGTATATGTGTGTGTGTGCCCGCGCGATTGCGTGATGGTCATAAAGATTCAGTCCCTACCCCCCCCCCAACCCTCCGCACACACACATACACGAGAAAAACCTCCAAAGAATAAATAAAGGTAGGGTCACAGACAAGCTGGGGACTCCCCCCTTTAGATTTGTGGGAGGACAAAGCGGGGCAAAAGCGGCCCGAGGGAAACCATTACATCAAAGTACAGACGTGTCGGGAAGGGGGGGGGGGAGACGAGATCTTTCCCGTAAACAAAAGGAGAGAGAAGACGCAATGAAGGAAGACGATCTTACTAAAGAAAAAGAAAAAAAATCACCATGCCGATAGACCCGGGGTCTTAAAGTGGCCAGAAAATTGCTCGTTAGCGGCTAGTGAGCAGGCGGTCGTCTTGACTGGTACACGCGCGGAAGATAAGGCCGGGCAGGGGAGGCGTCACCGTTTCCGCTCACCTTATGGTTCCTGCTTTGCGCGAAAATTAGTTCCTTCTTCCTCTTCTCGTTCACTTCCGTGCGTTTTTTTGTTTACTTTCGGTTTCCCCTTTATTTTTCGTTCTGTCTTCTTCTCAGATTGTTATTTTTGAGGGCGCAGCTGTGGTGTTCTTCATCGTGATGCCTGACGCAAATCGACGTTTTTATTGCTCATGATGATAAGGCTAATCGCCGCTGTAATGTTGCGATGATAAGCTACCACAAGCATCGCCGTAAACAATCCTCCAAATTGCGTATGAGCGAGAGCAAAGGCATAAATTCATAATAAAAACGTAGTGTAGTATGCAGTAAACTAAAAGATGCAACCACAATACATTTTCCATCCACCTGTCAGTTTGTTCGTCTACCTGTGTTTGTAAGTGTGGCCTTTGGACGTGTGTAAACATTTGGGCGTCTCTACAGGCTATTATAACAGATCCGCTCGCACGGCAGGATGCGCACAGAAGCAGACATTCACGTCTGTTTGAAAAACGGGACTTGGCAGGGTACCGTTGTACTAGCAACTTCTCTGGCAGAAATGTCAGTATTCTAGTGCACATTCACAGAACGGAAAATGCATCTATTTGGTGTTGTTGTTACCCAAAATATAACAATCTCTGAGCAAGCTCTACACATAAGAAAGACGGTATTTAAAAACACTGTTATTGTAAGCAGTTTTAGCACGCATCTGTTTCTCACGCTTTATTTTCTGGTGCTCAGACCGAAAGATGACACTGCCCTCCCGATTGTTATTATTTCATTGAGCACGCGGAGGCGACTTTCTCAACATCAGGTCTTACCCAGACTGGGCCTATTTATCATGCGCACTTATGTTATCCGAACGTTGTGGTCAACATCGATGTCGCAAATATCGCCCAACGCTGTAACCACATGCAGAGAGAAAGAAGGCAGGAAGGGAGGGAGGGAGGGAGGGTTGTTTGTTTGTCGCTTAACGTCCTGCCGCAAGCGAAGTCCATATCAGGACGGTGTTGCTTGGACAAAGTTTACGTGCTGCCACACTGGGACTGCTGCCACAACCCAGGTTTCAGTCTCACCCAGTCACATTATACCGACACGGGGCCAACCAGTCTTAGTACTGTTCCCTGTAGCGCCAGGCGTCTGGCAGGGCAGCTACCAGATTTTTAAGTCTTAGGTATGACTCGGCCGGGGCGCGAACCACCGACTTCCCGCCTCGTACGCGGACGCCTTATCCACCGAGGAAGGAACAAATTAATTGAAGAGAAATGAAGACAAAGAACTCGAAGGAAAGAAAAAGAAATTGTAAGAAACAAAAAAGGGGAAAAAAACATGAAAAGTCGTCAGGCTGTATTTCTCGCTGTGCAATTTCTTCACACAGTATTTGTCACGGTTTTGATGATATGCTTTGAGCTTACGTGATAAAAGGCATTTACTTGGATTACTCGATCAGACAGCGACACTTTGCTGTACGTAAGGAGATGAGTATTTGCCCAATTATCCTGCTATCAAATTTGACAGTACGTGGGTATGAAAGCAGACTGAACCTGGACCCAAGGCTGGGTGTAGAAATCTATTGACCTATCTTTACTCCGAGCATTAATTTGCGGGTTTTTAACAGATTACTCAACAGGAGTGGGTTTAGAAAGCAGATTAAAATAAAAGGGAGATAATTGGGTCACCACCACGTACGTCCTTCGAAATCCCCCCTTCGTCGGGTTATGGTTTTTAAGAAAGTGGGCTGTCTCTCAGCTTCATAGAAAAAAGATAAGAACGACAGTAATAAACGCGGTAATAAACACGTATCAACAACCTAGAGCAGGGAAAACGCCAAGAAGCGGAAACAGGATGTCAGCGCCTATCCAATCTCCCACAGCTCGAAACATGCGATACTCCGATAACTCTCTCTAGCTTTGCTCGCAGTGGTTCAGATAAACATTGCATCACGGATTCACCGCTAGGGATGAAAGGAAAAAAGAGCGGCAACGATTATGGAGATAAGGCCGCTTGTTGTTTGACAGTAATTATCTTCTCCGGGCTACGAACAAGGAAGAAAACCACACGGTGCAATATTCTGACTGCGAACACAGCAAAACAGCACCGTAGATCAATAACAATTGATACAAGGGAGAAAAAACAGAAAAAGGTTATTGTTGAGGAAGCATGGCGAAATGTCACCGTGCGGGTGAATATCAAACACATAAATGCTACAGATGGCATTCTAAATACATATAGCTCAAACACCTCAAACACCAATACGGCCCCGATATGAATTTATAAACATTAGCAAGGAAAAAGCAGAAAAGAAGCACGAGGATATGATGATTTCAACAACTACGACGAGATTGGTCGCTGACAAATTTGTACGGTAAATTTTTCGGTGTAAGTTTGCATGCGGTGATAGGGGCTGGGGGAAGCTTAAGCGCCGTGAAACCAAGCGGTTTACCAATCACAATGTGAAATGGAATATGTAGCTAAAACAAAGCTAGCAAGACAGAACGGCATGCATTCGCACTGGGAGAGCACACAAACGGAGGAATTGGCAAGGTCTTGCGGGCAACCCCCCGCTACTCCCGCGCACCCTACTGACTCCTCCCTCCCTAACATCCACTCCCCCCCAAAAAAAAGAAAGAAAAAAGAACAAGGTGGCTAGAGAGAGAGATGGGGGGTGGTGGAAATAGAGACAGAGCGGCAAATACAGAGGGAAACACTGATATACGAAAACGAGACAGGAAAAGACTGGGGGCAGAAATGGCAACATGACGTCTCGGTTATCACGATGGGTGTAATCAAAGTAATAACGTCTTGTCATGTGATCCCGGGCATGCGATCTCTAATAATCTTCGTAATCGTTATCTGGAGGTTACCGAAGCGGATTGTAAGAGAAGGACACCCGGATATCTTCTCTGTATCTGCAGGAACCGCTGTGGTCTGGGTTTGTGTGGTAAACATGGAGGAATCAGGAAGGTAGAGGATACAACACCCTCCCTCCCCCCCAAAAAAAAGTATGAGGAAGAGACAGCACCGAAGATAAACTGATTCGTTTAAATAAAACTTAAATTTGTACGCGTTTATTTATAAAATTTACTTGTCAAAGAGAAGACTGACGAGATAATATCAAACACGTTCAGTGGTCTGTGCGCAGAAGTGATTAGAAAAGACTCGCCCACAACAATCTTCATTCATAAATAACTAATGTGCGCACGAACCCATCCAAGATCCGGGTACAGAAGGCGAGTTCTGCAACAGCCCGGACAGGCATGCGCAGGCCACCTATCATCCGATTAGCGCAAAGACAGCCTTGAACTTACACATGAAAACAGAAGCCCTACTTAAAACCACACCCTATTTCTACCCTAGCCTCCCTCCCCTCAAAAAAAAATCCTAAGCTAATATGGGTTTCCAACTTGGGACATAACTGTGAAACCCAATGTCTTTACCAACTCGGATATGATTCACCAAGAGTTGCCCTCTTCACTGTAACTATCAGAAGTCACGGTGTGTAGAGGTCATGGATTGACCTATACTTATCTGGTGCTGTGGTTAGCAACTGGCATGCGCATGCACAGAGCATTTGCTACGCTGCGCATGCGCACCCGTGTGCGCATGCGCACCCGTGCTGGGGCAGAACTCATTTTGGAAAAATATTTCGCGTACAGAAGTCACCCTGACACAGAACTCGTAACAGTCGATTGGCGCAAGGAATGAAAAAAAAGAACACTAAATCCGGAAAAGATGAAACGTCTCGAATTGTTTTCACTTCCGTTTTCGCTGGAAATGAAAATCCGAGATGGGAGAAATCCGACAAACAAAACCATAGACTGATCTAGCGGAAAGAAAGTATGGCGCATATTTCTTCCAGCTCGTGACTTTTATGTCCCTCTTTCCTTCCATCTATGAGGGTGAGGAAAGATGAATGGGGTAGGAAGATCGACAGAATTTTAAAGAGTATGATGAATCAAAACAGGGGTAAATAGCCCATCTGACGGACAGAGAGAGAGGCTGAAGGAGATGTTTAAGGCTAAAAACAAAACTTAAAATCAACTGTAAAAAAAAGATGAGCAAGATAAATCTATTTAGTTCATTCTTTGTGAGATTTATTGCCCCTGACAAAAATAAGGGAGGATAAAAAGACAGCAAGGAAGGAAGGGATCGAGCAAAAACATGTCGGAGAACACAGGTCCATACTTTCCACACAGCTGACAGAAACAAATCATCTTTGACGTCAGTATTAACAAATATATTTACAAAATCTTACAGCACCTGCAAGGTCGGGCTTTTAGTTTTCGTCAACCCCGTCTCTAAAAAATCGTGATGTTTTAGAACTTGAGCAAGAAAGAATGAGAACTAGAATTATGTTTCTGTCAACACCAGGCAATAAAGAACGCTTTACAAAATGCTACTCCTGCCAACATTGAGTAATCTGTTAGTGCCAGGGCAGGATAGGTGCAGGGTACAAGGAGTATGTGTTGCATCGTATGAAGGAGACGAGAGGTGTGAGCCACAGGAAATGAACGGCGGTTTCGGAGAAATCTTCCACGCCTGCGCACCACCGTAATATCACCTCTTCCATGTGGAGAGCTCCTTACGCGAGCTTGCTTTTCTAAAAGACTAAACTGCAAAAATAATTTTAAAAACGTCATCCAGATCACAATATCCGCAAAAAAAGAGGAAAAGAAAATATATTTAGCTGAGAAAAAAACTCCGATTCAAAATCTTAACCACGTGCAACGGCAAAACAAAAACAACAACAACAAAACTAATCAAGAAAACCGAAGTGGAAAAGAAAATTACATTAACAGAAACAAAAGAAAAACATTACAATCCGGTCTGTCACTACCCAAAAATAGAGAACGAACCTGTATTACGTTTAAAAAGGGACAAAGAAAGGCAATAAAAAAACGTTTAACAAACAAATCGAACATCGAAAATAAATAAAGCAAAAGAAAAAACAGTTAAGAAAAAAGGAATCGACAGAAGAAAGAAAAAAAATTCCTCTGCCCTCAGAACATCTCCTGAACTTGGCCAAACCAGGTGACAAACATTCCCTAGAGTTGAGCAGCAAAGCGATTTCTGGACTGAGTTGCTTGAGCATATGTAGTTGGTTTCTCTGCATGAAAGTGGTCTTTGACTTAAGTCAGTCTTCAGTATGGATCGAGAGGAAATGCCAATGCATGTCCTGCATGCCCACCTACAAAAAGTACCCGGTATGCCTTTCTGAGAGCCATGAAGAAGAGTAAACGGGGGAAAAAGTTTATGACACGAACACCTAAAAAAACTGTGCAAAGACATATTTCAATGAATCTGTGTTGCAGTTCAAACTGCATGCTTTCAGGCTCTGTCCATCAAAAACATTTTATGTCTGAGTTGACCTTCGAGGGACAGTCAGGGACAATGATTTGGCTACAACCTAAATACAATGCAAAGATAAACTAGTGGTATGGGGTGGTGTGTGTGCTGAGGTCGGGACCCCCCCCCTCCCACAAAAGGGGGTGTAACTCGTGATTTGCTGGGACAAGTAAGAGGAAAAGAAAATCATACATCTTTCCTATTAAGACTCAAGCTGTGTGGGAGAAAAATATCCTATTTTCTATTTATTTTTCCAGTTACGTCAACAGGCTAAAGATATCTACATCAGCTATCAGGCGGCGTCGCCCTGCCTGTCCTGGACATGTCGTGCCTGTGTCGTGCCGGTGTCGTGCATATATCCTGTTTAGCAGAACCATATTGCCGAAAAGAAGCAAAGAAACAGTAATTAACTTCTGAACTTTGTTGGACTGCCGACCTATTCTGCGATCTTGAAAGGAAAACGGAAGTTCTGAGCGAGCATCTTCCGTCACGTGTTAGTTCCAATCCTCCAGTTCAAAGAAATAACTAAAGAGACAGAACAGTTGCTCGATTTAGCGTCTTGAGGGGCCCGCCATGTTTGTGACATCGTATGGCCTTATGGGAGTTGTACTACACACCTGGACCTACAATTTGGTCAACCCACGCCCCTACTCTTTTCATGTTCGTTAAGTGCAAAACCTCGTGATTTCCAGTTTTTCCACATTCTCTTTCCTCTTGGTCGTTAAAACAGCCGAACGCTTACTGTTGTGGAGTTCTAGTCTGTGTTAGTTCTAAGCCCCTCTCCAGCGTTCCGAGGCTGTACTTCATTATACTTCCGTGGGCTTCCATCCATCTCGATAAACGCACGGCCGCCTCAAACGTCTTGAAACCTTCACTTCAGAGATTTAGAGTATTGTTTTGTTTCGAGTTTTTGTTTTGTAGAATTCTAAACATATCAGTGTGTGGATGGGAGGTTTAAACCAACTGAAATTTTTAGGTCATATTAGTTTGATAATCATCTATAACTGTTCACCTCTTCGATCGCTCGGGGGAAAAAATCGGTTACTCGGAAGGAAAATAATCTGCAACAGTTGTACAAACAAGTTTTGCGAAGCAAGCACCCCTGCCCTCATCACGCAGCGGCATCCGACTCAAATACCGATGACGGTAAACATTCTCCTAGAGTCTGTGGTCTTCCACGGGTTAAAAAAAATCCTCCTGATGTACAGTGTGACAGGCAATTTCTCTCCTGTTGTCGTGGAACGACGAAAACAACTGCAAGGTATGAGGTATAAAATCCAGGCAGCTAGTATCTCGAACGAACGCTTTCAAACACGGAGATTGTGACGTCAGTCATGCAATGTTACCAATATGCGGGCGCTAAGACCCCAAGGCGACTGACTGAAATGTAACGGGTACGCGGTTTCAAACACTGGGTGCAGAAAGGTGGTCCTAGCAGCGCTCGGTTCCTGGGAGCAACAACGATTAGGGCACGTCTCTCCTCCTTTCAACAGGTGAAACAATGCAAGCAGTAAGATAATTAGAGTCAAGCGGTAAACAAGTTGTTCCAGAAATTCACTGCGGCACAACACCTGTTAACCCAGGGATACATTTTGTTATCGAGAGAATAAGGTAATCTCTCGCGGCAGCGGGCAACTAATTCACAGATAAAACAGATAAAACAGTAGCACTCATGCCAACCCCTGGCATTGCGCATCGTAATCTGAAATAAAGTAGTTGCCTCGGGTGTATAAATAGGTCGACCCATGCCTTCCCAGCAAGGAATGCTTTCAACCCAAGGCCTTACATTCTGTTTCTGTCCTTAGAATACGCATGTCACAACCGCAGTGACTTATGTTTTGTTCCTAAACGTTCAAGGTCACGAACGAACACGCGGCTGACTTTTGGGATCGGAGTCCCTCGTGTACTCATTACAGCTTTTAGCAAACAAACATTAGCTACGGCAACTTATTATAAAAGCGCGCGCTATAGCTCAAAACAAATTTCTTTGGAAAATTGTTACGACTGCTTCATCTATTCGCCACGGCACTCGACATTTCTACGGGTTCTCGTTCAGCCTCTCCTAAGAAATCCAAACGCTGTTAGAAGTCTTCTAATACGAAAATACATTAAATTCTGTTCGTACTTGACGCACTGACTGTAATTACAAGAGAATGATTAAATGACTGTCCAGAACTTACGGTTCGCACCCGCTCAAGATAGGGACGGGACACTTTCTTGTTTTCCCAGACTGAGCAGCTTCTGGGACTTACTTTGCCTTGTAACGTGTCATCTGAAGTGAGGTCTGGTTCCAGGCTTTAGTCCTGAAAAATTATTCAATTTCAAACGCTAAGTTTTTGGAACTATGGCTGGACATATTTAAGATTTTGGGGTGTGGAATGTGGAGTGGCTATCTTTTAGTAATAAACTCTCTCACCTTTGACATGTCAAAGGATGGTTCAGACAGATTTGAGCGCAAGGTTCTAGGTAATTCCTCTGTCACCGCTGTCACTCGCTTGACAGTCGCTGGCCGAATGTGTGATTTCCAAAATCGCTATAAAAAATCGTGCGTCCGGTGATTTTCGTTCCCCTAGGGAGTGAGCGAAGATTCGCTTCTAAGCAGCAGAGGGCTATCCCCGTGACGTCACGCGAAAGGATAGAACAATTCGTTCTTTTGTATGTATTTGAACCAAAAATTTTATAAACTGTGAATCATGCAAGTAAACCGCACGAACAGCAATGACGCACATCACACGGTTTGACCAAGTCGAGTTAAAACTCGGGTAAAGAATTCTTCCAAAACGTTGCAAACGTAAAATGAAGATCTGCGCGCATTGTTTTTTTTTTCATGGTAATGTCGTAGACGTAAATACGTTTAGATAAAAATATTGTGTCCCGACGTCTTGGTTACTTCCTTAGAACTATTTGTATTAAATTCACTTGAAACGCCTTATGTGGGTATAATGACTCGGCGTTGTATCAAAAGCACACCGTGTGTTCACCATACTTTGAGGTACATTTCGCTGAACTTATGCTAACCGGTAGGGTGCATGCGCGGCGTCTGGACAGACACGTGTCAATGTGCGCGCATACTTCAAGAGAAAACGCGGACCTGAGCTAAAAACAGCTAAAAACTTTGCCCTGCAGGCGGCACTGCCCAGAAATGTGCCAGGAGCAAAGGCCTCATAGCTTCTTGGTTTCTTTTCCACTTCCTCTCGCACCCCACCCACCCAGGGTTTCTAGTTGACCTTTTTCTACTGCTTCTCATCTGCTTTCACGGATGTAGATGTAGCAGTACAAGTATAGCGGTTCGAGCCAAAAACTACTTCAGGGGTCGATAACGCACTGACGTACAAAAATATCCCCAGAGGTAGTGGTGGAGCAGAGAGCATCAGAGCTGCGATAATCCCCGAGACAGATTGACCCTTTATGCGACACCCCTTGGCACACAAACAAATAGTAAAGGTTCTCTGACTGCATCCAGGCAAGCGATTTCTTAACAGGAGAGCCAAAGTTTCTTCTGAGCTCTCACATTCTGAAATGCCTTTGAACTAACAAAACCACGCATACTTTTCGCGATATAGAAAAAAAAACGTCTCTGTCTTAATGTGTGCGGAGTGTTAGCATGACTACAGGAGTCTTGCAGTCAAAGCATTCTGCAGCTCATGAAAAAAATGGAGATCTACTCTAACGTCCAACACAACTGTCGTAAAGCGTAAATTCACACAATGTATGCTTCGTTTCGTAGCTGCTTGTGTTGGACTACAAGTTAGTACTTTTACTGTTACTTTTAAATTCCCGATTCGGCTTTTTCTAAAATAAGCATTTTTTTTCATTATAGCTATCCACACCCTGCAACTGATTACAGGCCCTGTTGTTATAGTGGAGCTGAAATAATATTTTGCGAACAACGTACTTGCAGCACTTCACGCTACGGTTGTTCTGCGAGATCTTTGTCGGGAGCATAATTGATTTGGCGTTGCTTTCCTTGTTTATAACGTTCAGGTGTTTCACCCCGCGTGGAAGCACTTTCTTTCTCTCCAGCGAAAAGGTCGGCTAAAAGAAGTAACTCGCTGTCTTCATAATTTCACACTCTCGCAAATGCCACTACAGAGCTACGCGAATGACGAAGTTGATTTCCACAAAGGGACACGGAAATGCGAAGAGACGTGGAAAGGAGGGGGGTGGGGGAGAGCGGACAGGTGCAGAGAGACCAAGAGAGATGCGTGTGTGTGTGTGGGGGGGGGGGGAGTAAAGAGACAGAAAGGAAATAGAGATGAGGACGGTGAACGAGTTAGATCGGAGGGGGGGAGGAGGTAAGGGAGGAGGATAGGTGGTATGTATTGGGAAAAGACTGTCATTTATTAAGTCCTTGTGTCCAAGTAGAAGGTTACATCATCCTCTAATGGGGTCACTGAGTGAACTTGTGCATTAGAGCAAAGACCAAACACACACGCAGAGAGAGAGATAGAAAAAATAGGGGAAAAAAAGAAATTACGAAAATACAGAACAAATCGAACAAATTCACTTATTCGTGCAGACAGGGCCGCAAGTACAATTTATTAAGGGTGATAAGAATTATTAGCGCCATTTTTTGGGACGCGGGGAAGATAATGCATTTAACTGCAATAGCGACAGATTTATCAGCTCGGATGGTGTATTCTGGTGGATGCTCAAAGCCCACGAGTCTTGGACTAAATCCAGAATCGCAACAACTGTCGTTGAGTTCGAACAAGCCACGTCACAGCTATGATTTTAGCATAAAGGTTAGAGGTTACGGAGGCTTTATTCCAGTGTAGCCAAACTTCATTGTCCCAACTTATTTTCAATAATGACATTTCAGAGATCGCAGCGTAATATAACAGAGTACTTCCAGAGGTCATCCCTTGGGGAAGGAAATAGGGAATGAGGTTGTTCTGGATGGTGGATGGGGGCAGCGTCACCGAAGAGGACCCCAGACGGAAGCAGTCCAGCCTCCACCCACCCCTAAATTAGTGATTAGTGCGCGTGTCCCCTTCTCTGAGCATCATCTGGTCCTGAACAGTGAGCGACGCTCACACCTCCCACCGCAGAGCTCTCTAAACCGCAAATAGATCGACATGGTTCATCTTTTGCCAAAAGTAACAGCCGTGTTTGCAGCAGCCATGATTATTTAATGCTATTTTTCCGCCTCTCACGACGAAGTGTGATTTGCTAACATGTGTGGGTGTGGAGTAGGAGGTATATGTGTGGGGTGTAGGGGTGAGAGAGAGAGAGAGAAAGAGAAAGAGAGAACAACATGCTCTCACATAGTACTTCCTCCATCACCTATACTTCTTTCGCCTTGAGTGAGAGTGGGATGTGGGAGAGAGAGAAAAAAAAGAGAGAGAACAGAGAAAACATTGTGGAAACTCCCTAAACAGACTGGGGCGGCTTGTGACACCGCTACCAGATGTTACAGTGCTTTTTTTTTGGCAGTGTGCTGCACGTGTTCGACCACGCACGCACGCACGCACGCACGCACGCACGCACGCACGCACGCACGCACGCACGCACGCACGCACGCACGCAGGGTTCGTAGAATTTTTGTGGTTGCCAAAGAAACCCGCAGCATCTACACTTACACTGTGTGCGCGCCCCTGCGTCTATGGATGGCGAACCAAGCCCAAAACTCTGAATCACCCACAGAATGCTAAAGTGTCATGGGACGATCATGTCTGACTGGCTAAGGTTACTAGGAATAGTATGAATGAGTGGGTCAGGTCTGACTCGCTAGAGCGCACGGTCTGCCCCCAGAAAGGGGGGTCTTTCCTGTGCTTTGCCCAGCAGACTTAGAGAAAACAACTTTGGTGTCTATAGACGAGTTAGGTAAAACAGCTGTTCTGGCTACAGAAGACTTGTACAGAACACTTGTTCTGTCTAGTGAAGATTAGGGAGAAGCAACTGTGTTGGGCACAAGAGACAAAACCCAAGCAATTGTGCTCTCCATGGAACACATGGCCAAACACAGGGCTAAAACTTTTCTAAGCTAGTTGGAATGTTTTAAAACCTCACTTTTCCAAATGCCAGCCCCCCCCCCACCACCAAAAGACGTAACTTTGCGGAGCTTTCCACAACTTGCATAAAAGGTGGAAGGGAAGATTAAAGGGGCAAAATTAAGTTTGTTTGCGGTTGAATGAAGGCGGAGGGGTGGTAGGGGAGTCGGAACAAAAATAAGGTAGGAAAGAAGAACTAGAAGACAGCGAAAATGAGGAGGGGCCAAAAGAATATGAAAGAAATCCCCGTGAAAATTATTAAAACTTGACAATGATGCTGAGCGCCTTTGGCCTTTTTATTTTCTGTCCCTTAAAGGTATTTCTTTTCTGTCGGCATCTTCCTGTCTGCCTGCCTGCCAGCTTTTCTGTCTGTCTGTCCGTCTTTGTGCCCATAATTGCACATGCAACAGAACACCGGGGTTGGGGGGGGGGACTGCAGACATTTTTCCTCCTGGATTTTTACATCCCAGCGCCAGGAAAAAGTTCAAAAATAATTTATTTCTCGTTAGCAGTGCCGCCGAAAAACACAGATGTGGATGCCATTTTCGACAATCGAATTTGCGATGTCCATGCTGCAGCCACCCAGGTTCTTGTGACTGTGACATTTAGCTCACTCGCACTCCGATGCCCATCCAGGTCCGTGGGGGCGGCTTAAAAATAAGTTAGCACGAGCCCAGAGTTGTTTAGAGGGTGATCTAGGAGGTGGAGGTGGGAGGGAGAAGACTGACGAGGACAGAAATAACTGCGGGGAGAAGTGTTTCAAAGTACCGAGGCTGTGTAGTGTGAGCCAGTTTTTAAAAAACCAAATAGACCTAAGCTCATTCGAGTTCAAGGCATACTCTTCTTCTCTGGAACTTCTCAAGACTATTTTGAACTGGGACAGAGGATGCAAGAAAGATTTGATATTCGGTAAAAGCGTATCTGAACGTACACAGGTATATCGTGATCTGCTCCAGTCCACACAAACACACGCAGAGACAGATCGAGAAGCACGCACGCACGAGCGGGTGAACAGTTATATCCACAAAACAACTCCTCTACACACACACACACACACACCAAAAACAAAAACAGAAAAGAAAAGAATAACTTCACACGTCAACGTTTGTCAACGAAGTGACCCAGAAGCAATAATATATATTTTTTAAGGACTACATGGAAGAGCGACAAGGAAGGCATTTCAAGAGCACATTGTGGTTATCAATGTTGCTTTCTTAAGTTCACCTCGAAGAATAGTTTGGCATTTTCCATATCAAAATTCTGATCGAAACATGTGGCAGCATCTCAGGAAGACAAATCAGTAGAGATGTTTTGCTTACAAATCATTGTACAGGATTAACTTCTGGTTCTGATTTATGGGGCAGTATTTGAAACACATCTGCATGTTCCTCTGCTCACGTCCGTCGATTTTTAAAAGTTGTTTACCGGTATTTGTCATGCAGCAGTGTCCATATACATTCGTTATACGTTTTGCTGTAAAAAGATAAATGTGTCAGTCAAACTTTGAACAGAACTTCCGGTCGTTGCTCTCCCAATATCCGGATCCGGGTAAAGCCATTACTCCAAGGGCTAACAAACAAAAACAAAAACAAAACATTAAAAAGAAACTAAAACGTTCAGACGATGTTTTGCTAGACTTCAAAACTTCCTGTTTTGTAATTTTGGCATCCTCCGTGAAAATCCACGCCTCCTCTTCCTATGTCTTAGAAAGATGGGGATGGTTGAGTGGGCATAGGGGCACAGAAGACGAGGTGCAGGTGGGGAGTACAGAGGGCACAGGGACAGGATGGGCAGATAACCCAGGATTTTCTCACACATGGAAAACCCAAAGCATTAAGTACGAAAATTTCAATTAATATTATCAGAAATATGCTGTTACCATCAAACCTGTTTCTCAGAGGTGTTACAGAGTGGGTGTATATTAAAAAAAGATCCCCCCCCCAGAGGACGGGTAAGAAATAACGGCAATATATTATAAATACGTTGGGGGCAAATCAAGATGCAGAAGAGATGGAGGAAGTGCCTAGCTGGCAAGGGAATGAAAAAATGCACAACTATATACGCATAAACATATAAATATATGGCTACATCTATTGCCAAGTCCTTGACCGTAACTTTCAGAAGCCTGCGACTGCAGAGTTCACTCCCCTGTGTATCTTTCACCTCGCTCTTCAAGGGACTTAACGCTCATCTGTTTAAATGTAAACGTGTTCTACCCCTATCACAGCTACGACACGATAAGTTTTAGATTAAAATATTTTAAATCCTCTTATTAAAAAGAGAGATAATTTGAAATGTAGAAACGAATAAATCAAAATCTCGAAAATAAACAAATCCCCCTAAAGACAGTGTTGGTGTTATTTTTAGCCACATCTGCTCATGGGTTTTTTTCTCTCTCTCACACACACCGTGTCCTGTTTATAACGCGTTGTGTAGGCCAGTTTAGGATGATGCACCTTAGAGACTTTATCTTGTTTATTTAGAGCCCTCACCAAAAAGACAGCTTGTCTGAATCTGTTCATATCTAAATAATTTCTCTTCTTTCCTTTTGCGGCATTTTTGTAGCTGAGGTCTGCAGCTATCTTGGACCTCATTATCCAGGCAAATGATAAGCATATCCACAAGCTTGAATGAAGTACTGGGCTAGATAAGAAAAGAGTATGCAGAAGATTACTAACTGATTGTTTGGGGTTTTTTTTGGTGGTTTGGTTAACGTCAACAGCCGACATGGGCAAAAGGACAAGGACTTAACTATAAAAGATGTGAAACATCCAATACTTTTGTCGCGTCGTCTGAAAATGTTGACTTTCGATGGTTCGTCTGAAAATGTTGACTTTTGATGGTTCGTCTTGAAATGTTGACTTTCGATGGTTCGTCTGAAAATGTTGACTTTTGATGGTTCGTCTGAAAATGTTGACTTTTGATGGTTAGTGTTCGATGGACTTGACGGCAGGGAAGTAAAAGATGAAGGGTTGGGTCAGCCGCTGAGAAAATGAAAGACGTTGCGGTATCCTGAAAGCTCCTTCAACGGTTAGCCTTTTGAGTAAGCAACTCAAGCAGAAAGTAAGTACTGTGTGCCCGATACCAGGTTCGAACCTACAACCCTCACTGGTTTAGTGATAAGCCGCTGGGGCTTCTTTACGGGTTGAACTAACAAGACATACACACAAAAAAAACTGGAAAGAAGATGCCAAGGCTTCGTGATAATTTAAAAAAACAGTTAGGACTAATATTTAGTTCACACACGCTTCTGCTTGCATGAATACATCACACATCTCTAGAGGTTCAGTCGTTCGACTGACCTTATTTTTTCAAATCCCCAAAACCTGACTTCCGTTTCACTCTATAACGAAGGTTCCAGCATCCATAATTAATTGGGTAAGTGACTCTTTGATTCCGTCTGTCAAATAGACAAATCCAGCAAAGACCTGACAGCCTTGGAAATTGCTTGTGACGTCAGAAGTGCGTGTCATTGTCAATCATGGCTGTCGTCATCACGCGCCACTTCCGGATTGGTCAGCTAGCTGGGGGACGCATCTGATCCATTATGACCCAACAGAGGAGCACTGTTGACAGAACTCTAGTGCTAACATTAATCAAACGCTTGGCTAATGCACTTTGGCTGATGGCACTTGATATAAATATTCTTCCCTTCCATTTAAGGTGCTCACTCTCACGGGCAGGTCACAGACGTCAGGGTGTGATCGGCTTGTGTTTTCCCGTGTGTATCACGTTTGATATTTAACAACAGGCTTCGCTGTTTCCTGTAACTGTCCGCTTTTAAACAATGGCAAGTGCTTCCTAGAAGCTTTCTTCGTTCCCACGTGTCCATATGCCTTCTGCAAGATGATGCAAGGCCCTTTAAAGCTTTTAAAGACCAAACGAGTGGAAGGCAATTTTTAGAAAAAAAAAATCTACTTAAATTGTTTCAAGTGAATTGCTAAGATACAACCAGTCTCTGCTTTTTTTAAAATCTAGTTTTTGCCATATCCTCGACTTCTCACCATGACGCACATATCGATCGGAGAATGACATCATTTGAGCGTGAATAGATGTCAAATAGGCATATGCTCCCTTCTTTGAGACACATCTGGTATCTCGTTAAAAAAATCATTCAAAAATTGCACTGGGGCTTGTCTTTAACGACGGGGGAGCTTGCAAGACATTAACAACCAGTCTGTCAGTTCAGAGATCTGCAGAAACAATAGACGCGTCTTCAACTTTGTGTGTCGACGCTATCACTGATGTGTTGGATTAACCCTACTGAACATTGCTTCTTCCCCTCATTTTCGGTATTGTGTGTGACCAAACTCAATGCGTGCCAGCGGAAAGAAAGAAAGAAAGAAAGAAAGAAAGAAAGAAAGAAAGAAAGAAAGAAAGAAAGAAAGAAAGAAAGAAAGAAAGAAAGAAAGAAAGAAAGAAGAAAGAAAGAAAGAAACGGAAATCGTTTTGGGGAAAATTGTGTTCGTTAACGAGAGCGAAATTCCGAGATGGCTGCCCATTCCCGTATCCCTTTCGTTCGTCAAACTAATATCACTTTTCTTTCTTGCGACCGGAAGTTCTTTGCTTGTTAACACAGAAACATTTTAGTTCTGTCAGCTCGTTTATATATTCGTTTTTCAGTGACAGGTATCCACCCATCCCTTCCTCGACCGGATGTTCTTTATAGAGGGAGGTGTGTGCGTGTGTGTGTGTGTGTTGGAAGGGTAGGAGTGCAAGATTCTTCAAAACGACAAAAAATTGTTGCCAAGCAACACAGATCGCTGGGCTTTTTACAGCACTTAGAGAGGGTCTGTTGCTGAACAGCTCAAAAAAGTTTCAATGTTCGAACCGATTCCTTATTAAAATGGTGAGAATGAAGAAACTCTGAAGATCAGCGAATGGGACAACTCAAGATAGTTACAACAGTCAGGCTCAATAAATTGTAGACGTATACAACGTTTCTGTACAGATCAACATACATACAGACAAAAAGACAGACAGATTTGTGCATGTATATGTTGGCAGCCAGGCGTTCATGTGTTTGCGCGAGTGCATTTCTTTGCAACCACATTTATTGTCACACCACTGTGCACGTCACATGCACACAGAAGCATTTATTGATGTACACGCATGCACGCTTATGGGGTAGACACAAACGCGCACACTCCCCCACACATTACATACACACAAGCATGCACGCGTGTACACGCGCGCGGCCAGTCACCCACATTCACACACACACACACATATATATATTTGTTATTCACGCCCACCGCCTAGAAACAAAGCACGACATATATAGCTCGTAAAATGAGGACCTGCCTTTTGTCTTCCCAGAGACCACTAGAGACGCTGATGGTGTTCCGTGACATAACACTGCCTTGCTGGCTTAATGTCACGACTTGCGACCTTTGCCACACAGTTGCTTGCGTCAAAGAGGCGGGTAGGCAAGTGCAACATGGATGCAGAAACAAGCCGCGGTGCTAACAGGGTGAATGGAAACGGTAAATCTACCCAGGCAGACTCTGCCTCTACCTGCAGTTCCACAAACACAGCAAGAACGCACTGGGTTTTTGAGGACCCTTTTTTTTGTAGACTATACATCTCAGGGACCTGCATGTTTCATGCTTATTTCACCTGCAGCGCGCACGTTTGTGGGTTGGAAATAGACGAGGAAAAGACGTTGATTAGAATCTGTCAGATGGAGAGAATTATGTGGAAATAAAACGCCGACAGGCAAACATAACCATCTACCTTAAACACACGTGGAAATAAAACGCAGACAGGACACAGGCAAACAAAACCATCTACCTTAAACACACGTGGAAATAAAACGCAGACAGAGGACAGGCAAACAAAACCATCTACCTTAAACACACGTGGAAATAAAACGCAGACATGACACAGGCAAACAAAACCATCTACCTAAACACACAAACATGCAGACATGTGGCTTCAAGCATTAATGCACTAAATATACATTAAAGTATTTATGTATCTAACAAGGACATGTAGTGACAGTGACAGAAACGCGGGCACACACGAACACAACACGCAAAGAGAGATTTCAATAAATTGTCTGTTTCACGTACATCGGACAAATTGACGTAATGTTAAAACAATAGTACAGGTGTGCTCTCTTAGTTACGACAACAAAAGCTCCCATGTGCGTGCTAAGCCACCCTGCCACCCATCGTCCCCAGACACTCCCCTCCTTTCCCGCTGTCACCAGCAACACGCCCCGCGACTAATGGAACAGCTTCCTGTCACTCGCTCCTCCACGCTCCCCCACCGCACGAGGTCTTAATTTAACCTCTTCACTCACGCTGAGTGACCAGTCGATAGACGGCGCCAAAAGAGCCCGTGTACCTGTCAAAGGAAAATATCAATCACACATTCAGATCGCTATCCCGTCGCTTTCACGCCCTCCTCGAGCCGCGGTTCTACATCAAAGACAGAATTCGTTTTCCTATTCTGAGAGCTTGAAAGCTAGACAAAGACAGGTTGAGAACAAGCGCGGAAGGGGAAAAATAATTTAAAAAAAACTACACGAACGTTTTGCACAAAAGACATCGAGCTTACATCGAGCGGCTACTCTCGTGTATTATTTAAAAAATGAACACAAGAATAATAACATGAAGAAAATTAAAATATCGAATGTCAACAAGATTGTGAACTTTTAAACTTCGCAACCGGGCTGAGCGGTCTGTGTTCTGCTATGACCAGCGGCGCGTGCCAGGCCATTGACTGCAGTTGTTTGACGGTTGGGGACGGTGTGGAGGTCCGGGCGTCGCCTCGCCCGCTCGATTGCTCGCCGCTCGCGAGCCGCTTCGCCGCGCCGCGCCGCCAGGTCAGGTGGGGGTGCGAGGCGGCAGTCGCGCGGTGAACACGGTCGTCGCTGGCGTGGGCGGGCGGCAGGTGGCTGGGGGGGGGGATGAGAATGAGGGATGGGGCGGTGTGCAGGAGCCAGCCCTCTGCGGTGCATCTCTGGCCAGAAACACGGCATGGTCCAGCGAGCTGGATCGATCCCCGTTACTATGTAAAGCACGCGTGTGTGTTGGGTCGGGTGGGAGGCGAGGGTAGACGCCCCGAGTTTGCTCGCAGAACAACCGGCCTATTCAGGACACGTGCACTCAGCCCGAGGAAAAGGTCCCTCGCTCACTCACTCACTCACCCACCCACCCACTAATCAACTAACCTCCCTCCTTCAAACCCCCTTGATGCACAATAAAATGTACATCCCACTCTGTGTTTTTTCACCTTGCAATGTTTGTACACTGTCATTTTACGCTCTTTGTGTATACATTAATGTAATTGTTTATCTGTTTATCACTTTTGCAGGTTATTGTGAGGGTACTATTAGATCTGTCTGTCTGTCTTTCTTATTCCTATAAACATTTACGACATTTGTTTTCACCGAGTGTGAACACTTATGAAAGATCAAGACGCTAGCAGCCAATGGTGTTCGAGGAGAGAGAGAGAGAGAAAAAAAGGATCAAAGAGGAAAGAGAAAGGCAAAGCTGGACATTCAGGGTTCCCTGTTCGCTCGCGGCAACTGAAGTTAGCTGTCAGACAAATCAAATTTGACATCTTGCCTGACCGAACGAGCATTAATATTTTCAAGACTTTAAATTCTTTCAAATTGGCGAATGTTGTCGGCAAGCACTGGTTACCTTCAGGCAAGTAAAAAAAAAAGAAAATTTTCCCGACAGGGTATGCGAGGGAAAAAGTTCCGTAACCTTGGAGTACTGACAAGGAGGGGGAATGGAGGCAGGTGTGACACGAGACTATTAGTCTGTCACTGCATGCAAAGAAGTAACCCGCGTTTATTGCACATAAACGTCAATTTTGGGCACACAGACCTGCACGAAAAATGTGCGTTAACGCCATACACGTTCCTTTCCTCCGTCATGCAACGTTTTCATCATTACCTCGCACTAAATTTATTCACAGCTCCCCCCCCGGCTATTCCCCCCCCCCCCCCAACACACACACCACCACATACCAAGTGAGAAGCCGAGAACAGCCGTCGATCTTGTGTTCTGCAACTCCTGGTATGAGATGATCACAAGAACATTCACGACACGCTTCAGCAAGACCCGGTTATTTGTTTTTTCATATTTTGGGAACCAGGTGAAAAACAACTACCAAGAATTCCCCCAAAAGACCACGAAAATCGCGTTGTTGAGCAATTTTTAAAGGTGTTTTGAGCTTCGCTTCTCGCAGAACATTTACACGTTGAGTGTGTTCTTTCTTTCTTCTTTGTGCTTAGCGAGCCGTGGCTACTCCAAAAGGTCAGAACAATGATTGTTATCAACAGATGCATGCACAGAGAACACGAGCAACGTTCCAGCCAATACCGCAGCAGGAACAACTAACGTAACCGTTGACTGTTTGTTGTTTACTTTGTCGCTAAGTCACGAATAGAACATAAAATAGCAACCAGTCAACGGTGCGTCTGCATTCTTCACTTGCTTATGGTATGTTGGGGGTGGGGGTGGGGGTGGGGGTGGGGGAGTGTTTTATTTAACGCCCTGACGACACCCTACAGCCAGCGATGTTAGGACTGGGTTGCATCATCGTTGCTACACAGGTTTGTCACAAGAGTGCACATGCATTATCGACGGTCCGTTTACGCGCGGGAAATGAGAACAAACGACCGTGCAGCCGACGCCAGAGGCTGATCGAACACGCACCTCTTCCTCACACGGGGGGAAAAATAGTGCGCTGAAATTCAGACGGTGAACTTTCGTTGCGGAAGCTTTTCTTAACGGATGGAAAGACATGAATACATGTGTTGGGTTCTAGGAATCTTGCTTTCTACCCTTCCGTTATGCGAAAGCGGTCGCGAGGTCCGTAACATAACATATCCTTTGGCCCTGAATCTCTTACGTACATTTAGGGAGGAGACGGGGGCACCTGCTTCTATTGTCAACGAAGTTTCGATCGGTTACTTTTCTTCCGGTGTCTCAATAATGAAAAGAGCGAGACAAAAGGAAGACAGAAGGAATGTGTGTGTGTGTGAGAGAGAGAGAGAGACACACACACACAGACGGTTGGTTGGTTGGTTTTGAGGGGTGGGGGTGGAGGTGTGGGAGGAATTAATCCCCTGGCAGGAGATAAGGTTATAACATAGTGGGGATATGGAGGGAGGCATGTGCACCGAAGTATACGCCAAAGCTAAGCCGGGCAATGTGTGAAGAGGCAGCGTTCGGGTGACGGCTGATTGGAGTTTACAATCCTTGGCTGGTGCTGAATCCATGCTTTATCAGTTGAACTATTCGGGCCCCCAGACGCGAGAGACAGAGAGAGACGGTGGGGGCTGGGCGCGAGACAAAAGGAGAACGCACCCGTTATGGCGCTGCCTGATGACGTACATAAATAATGCACGCGCAGGAATTGATCTCACGGACTAATGCGCAAAATCTGTCTGCCATTGTCGTCTGAAAATAAAAGCGTGGTGAAAGGGCAAGTGAAATAAACACACACGACGCATGGGGTGCTAAGCAATTGCTACCCGCCAGTGTCTGTTTCTCGAGGACAACCTTTGTTTTCAAACAAGAGGAAAACTGTCGGTATATATTTGTCTAGAATAAACCCCCGTCTGTTTGTTATAAGCATGGAGGAGGAGCAGGAAAACTGCCTGTGGTTTTACAGAAGCTTGAAAGCCTGCTTGTAAAGAGCGAAAAGGAGAGCAGCAGTACAGACACACGGTCTTTTACGAAATGAAACGCACTCATGCGCGACGCATGCACAAATGTATGAGAAGCTAGAAGACTGCGACGTTTTTAGAAGGTGGTTTGATTAGCAGCCGCCAAAACGATTTGAGGAAAACTGGTTTAAAAACTTGGTATTCTGCCGCTTGTTCCTTGCTGAAAACTCCAATAACAGGCCTTCCATTGCCGCTTTTCGAAAACTCTGAAGAAATCTCACCAGAAGATCGGCATATCGTTTTTAAAGATATCGACTTTGGTGGGTTTGCTCCATGAATACAATAACAGGATACAAACAGTGCAAAAATGACAATTACAATGAGCCAGGGCTCCACGCGGGGTGGGAGAGGAGTGGCAAGAAAGACAAAAAGTAATCAAAATAATGCACAAGTCTTGAAAAGGGTTTGATGCAAACTAGAAGGGGTGGCATCTCTGGTAAAGAAGTAGTGGCAAAAAAGTAGTGTTGGCACTTTGGAGCGAGTAATGGCAAAAAAAAAGTGTTGGCACATCTGGAAGAGGATGCAGTGGCAGTTCGGCTACAACCAATTAACCAGTACATTTTCTCACTCAACAACCACCTTTCCTGCAGATCAAGCGAGTGCACTGCCATGGTTTTACTTAAAAAAGGTCGTCTGCACAATTAGTCCTGTGGGAACCTCGAAGCAGCTGAATAAATTGCCTTCTCACAGGTCAGACAACGCGAAGAACTTCCCCTGGCAAGCTGTTCACTTGGTGATCGCCTGCAAGACTTCGTGCTCGAAAGAGATGTGCACAGGATGACTTCATCACCTGCAGCGCACCTGGCCAGCAGAAGCTGTGAAACTTGGCAGGATACAGCACGTCGGTCCGTCGGATTGCAGAGTAGCCCCCCCCCCCCCACCCCAATCGAAACTTGTCTGGGCTACCAGTTCAACAGGCAGAGATTGTTAGAAAGCGCGCGGTGTTTAGACTCAATTTCAACCTTCAACTGAGAATGTGAAAGTGTGCGTGTGAGCGTGCGTGAGTGCCTCGCGTTCGTGAGTACCTTGCGTGCACGCATGTTTGCGCATGGGTTCGAGTGGTTGGGCGTACGTAGTGCGTGTGAGTGAATGTGCGTGGGTATGTGCGTGCCTGCATGTTGGCACTTGGGTTGGACTGTCTCTGTGGAGTGTGTACGTGAATGAATGTGCTTGTGTATGTCCGTGCGTGCATGTGTGTTTGTCTGCGCCTGCAAAGTTCAAAGGCAGACTGTTTGAACACTCCCCACTAACGTATGCCATTCAAAGATAAGACAGTTTTACGAAAACCTTATCGTGAACATTCTTTGATTTTCGAGTGGTAAACAGGTAAACAGCCTGGCTGCTTGTCTCGGGTCTGCATGTAGAACATTCTGATAAGCAGGTCTAAGAGGTGTTTACGCGCTTACGACAGAAAACACAACAGATGTACTCCAACCTGTTTCCGGCGTTGCTAAGTTTCGCAAACCAAAGGTGTTGAAAATAAATTGTTTTCGGTATTGGTAAGAAATGGAAGATAGAGAAGATATACGTGTAAGCATAGATAAAAACAGCGATGCCTTAATATTGACAGATATAGGCAAAGACTTACATACTGGCATACAGAAGATAACTACAGGTTTGTGTAACATGCTTTGTGTAACATGCGAATATTTTGAGTGCTAGCATGCACTCATTTTCCACGGAGGCGATTACCCAGTTTAACGCTATGGCGCGTGGGCATACACACCCACACACACAGAAAGGGGGGGGGCGAGAGAAAGAGAGAGGGAGGGAGAGAAAGTGGAGAAAGAGGACAGAAAGATTGAGAAGAGAGAACGCGTGACAAAGAAAAAGAAAAAAGAAAGAGAAAAAGAAAGAGAAAGGTAAAGAAGGCTTGTTTACAACCTGCTCTCCTTTCTTTTCCACTCAACGAAAGTGCCTTAGACATCCGACGAAACTGCCTTAGACATCCGTAAACACCCCACCACGGGTGGGCTAGACCAAAAAAAAAAAAACAGTGCAATCAGTCGCATACTAATAAGACCGGCCGTGAACCGCCGGCTGTCTACAACCTCACGAACACAGCCGCTCTCGAGAGGGGGGATTTAAGACTTGCAGGTGTGCGGGTGGAGTTCTGGCCACACTAACAAGACGACGGAGGTGTAAACAATAGCTTTCTTGGTAAGTGTGGTGCAGTAATAGGCAAGGTGGAAGAAGGGGCTTCCGGAATTAGAAGTCAGGACGTGGTGCTTCTCGAACAACTGCAAGATTACGAGACATAAACGAGATCTCCCGCACTTGGAATTTCTCGTTTTTGCCGAGAGGACGTCATAAATTACCAACAGCTGGGTTCCCTTAATACTGTTATCAGAAGCAGGAGCAATTTGTACTGATTATTTTCTGCTCGAAACAATTTTTAAAGCTAACGGCTGCAGCGAAACTTTTCTGCTAGAGACTCTTAACAGGAAGTTTTCGATTGTTAGGTTGTAAATTTGGAGTTCGGTTCCTTTCGAAGGATAAGGTAACCATTATTTTATGTCAGCAGAAACACTTCAAATGTTCCCTCTTTTTTTCTTCCCTCCCCAAGCTCTATTTATTCACGCACGAATGCAAGCACACATGCAGACAAGCAGACAAGCACACAAGCAGACAAGCACACAAGCAGACAAGAACACATGCAGACAAGCAGACAAGCACACAAGCACACAAGCAGACAAGCACACAAGCAGACAAGCACACAAGCACACAAGCAGACAAGCACACATGCAGACAAGCACACAAGCACACAAGCAGACAAGCACACAAGCACACAAGCACACAAGCAGACAAGCACACAAGCACACAAGCAGACAAGCACACAAGCAGACAAGCACCCTCTCTTTCTCTCTTGATTTTTCTCTCTCTCTTGTCTTTCTCTCCTCTCTTCTCCGCCTCTCTCTCTCTCTGCATGGAGGAACCCATTTGTGTTTGTCTACGTGTATGTATGCCCTTCTGCGCGCATGTGGAAACTATAAAATCATCGAGTTTTGAAAAAAACACCCCATCTATTTTGCCTTTCTAATTTCGTCAATTTTCGCATTTTTACCTAGAGGTTGATACAGAAGTAAGACCATACACCCCTCTCGTCCATTTACGTAAAAGCACTGCGTTCTCTATATTAATTTGCACCGTATCTCATCGAACGCTCTATAAAATCATAACATTCATCTCATTTCCTTCAAGTGAACTTGATACAAAATAGGTGCAGCTAGGCCAAGCGATCTTCGGAGAAACATAAAAAAAACACAACCTCAAATATATCTATGCCAAAAAATGACAACAAAAAGCGTATTACTTGAAACACGGAAGCACATCTCTCTCTATATATATATATAACACACGAGAGAGAGAGAGAGAGAGATTTAAATGGCCATATTCTAATGCAGCAACTTTCTGACAACGATCCCCGACAGCCATAAGAAAACGAACGTATATTGGTCCCTGCCTTGCCCGATTTCAGGGGAACAGGAATTTAATGGGAAGAAAAAAATCCGGGCTCATCGTAAACTGTACAAGTTCTGGTGGACTCCCACGAGCCCTTCCTTTGATCCGCTGCCGCCACGGGGCACGTGGTTTTAATATGTTGCACGTGCCTCAGAACCAAGTCCTTCAAACAGATTTCATTTGCAAGTACTTTCTGTTGGGTTTTCGCCTCGCCTTTGCAATTACACTAGCATTTGGAACCATGCTAGCTAAAACAAACAAAAATAAGCAAACACTATTTAGAAGTGGACAATATTTCTATGTTGTTTTCCGGTATAACCACTACCTTTCTCCAAGAAAACCCTGTCTTCTCACCTCTCATCAGTTTAACACCTCTTCCTCTAAATCAAAGACCGATTATAGCCTACTAAATTGATAATCAACAACAACAATGACTAAATTCGGCAAAGAGAAGATTTTTTCCCCACATTAAATGAATCTGGAGCTTGAAAACGAGCACTCAAAAGCCAATTTACAAAATCAGGTTCACAACAGTACTCATAATCTAACCCAACAGTGTTTGTACCTACTCAGTTCGACCCCCACAGGCGACTGACAGCAAGTAACAATAAAATAGTGCAGAACTGATCCGAATTCATTCGAGTTCCTCCCCAACCCCCAATGTCATTTTGATTAAACCCGATTCAATGGGTGTAGAAGAACACACACACACCAGATTTCGTTGAGCAGAGGTTGAGATGGAAAACTTCTCGATCGAAATTAGACAATATCTTGTTAGCGGGCAGTGAACATTTAATTGCGTATTCCCAACTTTCTTCATTCGATTTGTTCGACTCTTGTGAACTGGCTTAATATTCACAATCTTTCCTGTATCTCTGGCGAAAACGTCGCGTAAAAGTCTTTTCTCAGCTGGACGATCGCGGGGTTCTGCATTTCGCTACTGTGTGCATCCCCAGCTTCGGCAAACTGGGGCGCACATTAGTCCAGTTAAACAAAAACTCCTTAATGTGCGAACGTAACTCTTCTCCTATCAACGCTGGCACCAGTTTTGACACCAATTAAGATAATTTTCGTCTGTCTGTTATTTCAGTGCAGCTTTTCCAATGTCAATACGGGTATAACGCGATGGAGATTGCCAGGAAAATTTCTGTAGTTTGTTTGCCGACCTCAGCTGACGTCACGGGATAAGTAAGCAAAGAATAATCCCTTTAACCCTACGGTCCATTTTAAAAACTGTTCAATGCAGAAATGAAATAAGGAAAAATAGTTTACCGTTTTATTTCTTTTTAAAAAATCTTTATTCAGCAGGAAGTAAACGGTGGAAAAATTATCAGAGTTGTAGAAAACAGTGTTAAGGTGAGCTTATAATGCAGTGTATTGAACCACTGTGAAAAAAAACACAAAAAGGGGGGGGGGGAGAAAAGAAAAGAGGAAAAGATAGTCAAAAGAAAGGTAGAGAACAGCAATAAAGTGTTAACGAGTAGGTGCCGCGGATGTGAGATCGGAACCCAAGGGCTTCATTGCTGTCAGAAAGCGCTGCCTTTTTCTCACCCGCCCGGTTATCCCCTATCAGGAGGGCTTCACTGCACGTGTGACAGCCTATGCGTGTGTGGATTAAGCAATGAAAAAATAAGGAAGTGGAAGAAATTAAGTAAAAACAAATTAAGTCAAAGAAATCATGGTTTTAAAAGTCTACCACACAAAATTAAAACACTTCAATATTAAATGCTAAGATTATCAGCAAATAAAATAATGAAATGCACGGATCCCAAGTAAAAAAATAGTATTTCGTGTGGATTTAAAGTCAAGAAACAAAACGGGCAAATGGACAGTTGACAGCCATACGTTTAAGAACTGTAGATCGGCGTTTTAACAAATAAAACTCAGTAAACAGATCGCGGAAAAACTTCAAGGAACTACGTAAACGTGACAAAGGCATGCGCACTGAGGCTCCCGGATAGCCGGATAACTATTCTCACAACACCGGGCACCTGAGATTGTGAGAAAAGAGGGGTAGGGCGAAGAGATAGGGGTGGGTGGGTCAAGGGCGGTGACCAGCGCGCCTCCATCTGAAATTCCTGAACTGTTATTTCTGAGCAGATCGTTTCTATTCCTGGAGCGGACCTGGCTAATAGCGAGAACAGTCACGCTGCAATATTCACGAGGCGACGACTCGGCTATTCCCGTTTTGATTGCGGACGCTTCCAGAACTGTGCGGACCGCGTCACCTCATCAGCAAGCCAGAAAACATCGAGGCGAAATGTTAGCGAGTTTTTCCCCCCAATCTGGTCACAAAAAACAAGCGCAAGGTTAAAGGTCATGTGTCATGAGCAGGGAACGGTATGCCCGGCGTGCGGGCTTATAGTGGCTATGGCACAGTGACAGAGTTTCGCACGCATTCCCTTTAGGGGACTACGAGAGGGGAAAGAGAAAACAGTTCTGCTTTGTCTGCGTGAGTAGCGCTCAGTGCCTCTGCCGCTCCTTTCCTTGCGCGACTCCCTAGCAATGCCGGAGATTCTGCCGCCATGGAACCGTCTCACAATTATCTTTATTACACATCTGTGCACCACGAAGAATTTGCATAACGCTTTGGGAAAAAGAAAAAAGCAAAACAAAACAAGCACAGACAAAAACAAAGGGTTTCTTTGTCCCAAATCGAAATTGCTGTGAAGCTGACGTTTCGGAGTTATTTACCCACTACGTGCGCGTCTACGTGCATCTGCATCTACACGTGTGGGTGTTTGCATGATTTCTTGCTTGTGTGCGTGGGTTGGTTCACAGGCACGTGCGTGTGCAGGCACAATTATAAAGCTATTACTCTATCATGCCGTTAGCACAAGCGTATATGTATACATTTGCATCTGCATGCGTACACAGGTGTGTTAGACAGAAACAAATACATGTATATCCTTTTGTGCAGTGTGTATGTGTGTGTGGGGGGGGGGCGCCTGCAAACGAATGTGTGGAGAGTGACAAATAGAGCTACAGACATAATGTAAAAAGCGTGCATGCTTGATTGCGTGTTTGCGATGTGCGCAAAGATTTGCGCTTATACAATCGTATATGCATATTTGCGTATGCGTGTGTGGTCCGCCAGAAAATTGGCACAACGTGACTCGCACACCAGAAGGGTCATCTAAATACCTGATGCACTGTGATTAAGCCGACGACGTAATTAAAATAACTGCAGGGGGTGGCGGGGTAGGGGAGGAGGAAGCCCTCTTCACCAGTTGGCCGCCCTATGAGTCGAGAACAGATTAAAAGGAGAGATCGTAAACCATCGAGGTGCACGAACCCTTAGGGTCAGCGTGGAGTCAAACGCAGATTAAAGGGTCGAGATACTCAGGAACCACTCATGCATCAGAGGCCAGCATCCCGGGCGCGGAATGGTGACGTCCGAGTTCTCAGCCATCCTCCAAACCGCAGAGCTCTGACGTCATGACCCTGCTCGCGTTCCTGAAGTCTCCGAAACACGCCTCGGCGCGCGGGTCATTCCTAGTCTGACGTTCTTAAATTTGCACGTTTTGACATCGAACATTTATCGCGTGATAACAGATTGACCATGTAGCAGGAGAACTCAGCTTGAGTTGTTTTTTTCTTCTTCCCGCAGCACCAAATAAGACAGTAAACCCCGAGAGATGCGGCTGAAGGGGCCCGGACGAGACAGCAAGAAGGAAAAACATTTTCCCCCCCTTTACTGCAGTCTAGATTCTGTCGCCGCCCAACAGTTATTACTGAAGATCGCAGATCGTGATGCTGGAGCAGGTATTTGTTTCAACTGGCTTGATATTATTCCAGTTAAAACAAAGCAAAAAAAACCTCGCGTTTATTTTTAAACTCATAAAATGGCACAATCTAATTCGTGCTATTTGCCATATAATATGCTGTAACTGTGTTTTTGTTAACAACTGGGATGGAAAGGAAAAAACCCACAGCAGCAATAGAGCTGGCCAGGTCTGGAAACAAATAACAGCGGGCACCGCACGGCCTCCGAGAATTTCAAAGCAAACGGTGTAACTAAACGACAGTGGTTGCGCGTTTGAGAAACAGGAAAAGGAAGGCGCTTTTACGAGATTAACGGCGATAAAAGAGACTCGTAACACCTCCTTGTGATTCTACCACAAGTGAGTAGTGCTGGAAGGGAAGGGAAAGTCCCACCCCTACTCCTTAACAAAACTGTTAGGTGTTAGTGAAAGGGCTGGTGAAAGTATACGAGTCTTTTTCTCGAGTCTTTTTCTAATGTTCTAAGAGACCAGCTGCCTCGACTCGCCTGTCCAGGGCGTGCAAAAGGCTGCCAGGTTTTGCAGATGCGAAATAATAATAAAAGGGCGACTGAAGCTAGCCGTGATGTTAGAACTCCTTCAGGCGATTGGCGAAGACAGGCTTTCCGACTTCGCTACACGACTTCGCTACCTACATTCTCTTGCTGTCTTCGTGTCTATGAACCTCGATCGCTTTTGGGAAAAATCTCGTCTGCGTCCCGCAAGGCTATCGCTACTCGGGCGATCTTGCGAACTTGCGTCTCTCGGGCGCGCGAGGTAATTGAGTGCATGTCTGCCATCTCCCGTGCTCTACCTTCTCTCTATTTATATCTCTTGTACTGAAGATCGCAGACAGTCCAGCCAAAGAGACTACGAGTGTAAAGAAATATTCTTCGGTCCGGCTCAGCTCCCCCTCCCCCCACCCGAATTTATCTCAAAAGTCGGGACCCTAGAACCCTGCAGGAGACGCAACCATAAACTCTTACTTGGCTAGCTGATGTGCTGTCGTCTGTTCACAGTAATAACAGTCTAACAGCAGCACGCGCTGTGTATAGTGTGAAGGAAGCACATTCTCGAACTGAGCACGTCATCTTGAATATCGTACATGTCGCTCTAAAGATTGCAGCCAAAACTATCGGTCATCTTCCGTGACTTTTAATGTCACGAGCTGTCCGCCAGGAACGCTATTTTATCGCGACAACGCGATTTAGTTGATCGTGAAGTGTATTCCAGGGGATAATGTCTGTTAATTTTCATGCCAGCAGCTCACTCTGCATATATGGTTCTGGAACATTCCAGAAAATTTTGGAATTCCTGAAGGCATGTCACTTTTCCATTTTCCTCGCTATTTCTGAGTTGCGCAGATGCAGCGCGTACTAAACGAGGGAGGACGTGCAAAACCGTCCTACAAAGTAATAAAAACAAAAAACAATCAGGTGGAGCTCTTTCAACAAAAAAAGAAGAAAAATTGAGTAGTAGGTGTCACCCATTTCCATCATTCCTTGCCACCACCTCCCACTTTCATTCCGGAATTTGAAGAGGCTGTCAAAGACAGATCACCTGAAATTCTTTCTGGTAAATTTCTTCAAAAAAAGTGAGAGAGAGAGATATATATATATATAGAGAGATCCCTAACGCTGACATTAATTAGGTTGCCAAAGTAATTTTCGGAGCGATGCGCCGAGTTTGGCAAACGTTTTAACGAAAGTGGCAAGACTTGTTTATGCAGGCAATCCGAGACTGTAGAGAGCGGCCCACACCCAACCATTTCAAGTGTGTACGTCTCCGTCCCGTGACCGGAAGGTGAACCCAAGATAGCTTTCTTCTCTCTTCTCCCACCCACACCACGCATGCGTGCATGCAGGTATGTGTTCGTGCATAGGCGTGCGTGTGGATGTGCATCTGTCTCTATTCTACGCATTCGTGTGAAATAGTTACAATACGATACACTTTATTAATGCCTTAAGGGCATTACTGTGTACTATTTACTAAAATTTACCATTTTCTGACCTTACCATTGCTATTTCATTTTATTCTTTTTAAGGGTGCTTCACACGCTCCACCTCCTTTAATCGTGTTTTCCACTTCAAATCTGTTAAGTCCCCAGAGCAGCTGTAGTGAGAAAGTCTCAGTAAATATATAGAAATATGCCGAGCCCTTTCTGTGCCACCGAGTCAAATTATTGAAACTGGAAACAATGGGACAGAGAACTTAGCCAAGCGACTGGAACAAAGATGTTTGGAAGTGCGAAAGTTCTCGTCTCCACCCAAAGGACTTCGCCTATGAGACACCGAAGGGAAAAGAAAACTAAGACGACGACTCAGTGATGTTGATCGTGCCAGGGGGGTTGGGTCGCAGCAGAAAGGCATCTGGTTTTAGGAAGTTAGTTGCCGGTTGGGAGTGGATCCCATTCAGTTATTGTGACATTGCGAGACTGCTACAACCATCCAGGAAGTGCCAGCGAGCGCAGACGACAGGAACGCCCACAATCCACACCCCCACAGGATGGCGGTTTTGTCATCTTGTTGTCTTTACGGGGCAAAACAACCATCGCCAACACCGTCGCTAGACAGCTGAGAGCTGCCAGCAAGGTCAGTGTCAGCGACCTGACGGTTAGCAACAGGCTGCATGCAGCTGAACCCGTCAAGGCGTCTCACAGTGTGACTTGTCCTGACGCCAGTTCATCGCGCTGCTCGGCTGGCCTGGATCCGAAATCATCTGGCTTGGACAGGTCAGCAGTCAATGGTAATACCCGCCATTCTCCAGGATGACGATGCTGGACCACACAGGACTCGGATCGTCACCATCCTCCTGCAGCATCTGCAAATGACTGCTACACTTACTCACTCCATGCGACAACACAGTCTTCCGTGCGTGTAGGACAATAGAGAACTCACACAGTTTCGATTTTTTCTGTGCTGCACCTGCTCTGATTTTTGAGTACGTTGGTTGTCTTTCGTGGCATGGAATCTTGCTGTTGGAATGAAAATACCCCATTAAATCTGTTGTTGTCCTTACAGTAAATATATGTATATATACATACATAAACGCATATCCATATTTCCTTTCCATTAGATATTTGGCACTGTTGTCATTGGACTTTATCAAAGAGTTTACGACCTCCGTTACAGGATACCTGATGCCACCGACATTTAGTCGACACGCAAATTCTGCTGACGTAATCTGCACGTCTATTTCGGGGTGAATCTTAGCAGATCGTTCTTCTAAACACGGAAAACATCCAGCATCCAGGAAGCGTTCGATCATCCCCGAAGCCAAAAAAAAAACTCATGTCATTAAAAAAAAACGCTCGATGTCCTGCTTATATCCATCCCTCGCTGTCTTGTATTGTCGCTAAAACGTCAGATGAATCAGCCTCACATACCCAGTGTTTGCTTTGCCTGCTGCTCGCAGACAGAACCAAAAAGGCAGCTCCAGATCGTCAGAGCTACGCGGCGAAAGTGGCCAGATGCTTCCGATCTTTGGCAGCTACCAAAGTCATTCGTTTCTGGTGCGATGCCTAACGATCTCGATGTTCAACACTAGTGGGCGACTGGCTGAATATGAAGGACTGCGCTTTTGCTAGCACTTTGTCGTCATGCTGAAGTGGTGGTAGTGGGGGAGGAGGGAGAAAAGGAAGTAAAAAAAAAATGGGAGAGACACAATCATACAATTACCAACTGGTCGAGGGCCCCCAGATTCACAGATCCTGGAAACGTATATCAGGCGCTTTTGAAAAGCCGTAAAGCTTCTTTTAAACGACGCTGACAAAAAAATTTAGTCGATGCACCAAGCCCACGATAAATTAAAAAAAATAAAAAGCTATATGAATTGGAAATGAAATGCTTAGTGAGTAATGCGATCATCTTACGGTTATTGTCACACACAAAGCGCACTTGATCCATCTCAAAGGTACAACATTTTTTCTCGTATGGTGGGTATCGTACTGTCACAACAAGGCGAACAAAGTTATCTGGTCGAAATAAATCGAGCTGCAGCTTATGTTTTTGTTACCTGTACATATTTATTTAGTCTTTTGTTTGTGTGTGTCTCACTATTTATTTTTTCTTTACTATGTGTTGCTATTTATTTTGTTTCATCTTTGCTGTGTGTCACCCACCTCAATCCCGGACCAGCGCAGATGGGAAATGTAGGAAGATGGGAAGAGCGGACTTGTGCCAGACTAGGTCACGGAAGGACTGAGAGGAGTGCACAACCCGCGAGACCAGGCCTTATCATCGTATCAGCACTGGAGCTCCAAGAGGTCTTCCTGGTTCCCACCCCACCCAGGGCCCGTGTCGAGTCTCAGCTCGCCCTAGTCGCAGAATGGCAGGCAACGAGTTACAACTCACCGGCGGCGAGTTTCGCAGACTCGGGGAACGCTAGGGAGTGACATCATACCTACTTCTGTCGACCGTAGGAGCTCTGACGTCACAGTCTAGCGCCACTCGCCTTCCTCACGTCTACCAAGCTCGCCTGGCTGTTCTTTGCCAGACCGAGAGGCCTTTCTGTTCTAACCCTCGTGTCGGAGCCGGGGTGGGGTGGGGTGGGGAGGGGAGGGGAGGGGGAGGGAGGATGGCTGGCCGGTCGGCCTGGTGGATGGATATCCACACATGTACGGCTGGCCTCAAATATTTACGAGCCCCTGGTGTCTGGCGTGCGGGGGGTTGGAGTGTTTCTTGACAGCTGCGGCAGGAGTAGTGTGGGCAGGAGATGGGGGTGGGGATGACGTGCCGGATGGTAAAATTCCATGAAAGCGGAAACGGGGTAGGACACCGCGGATTGCGGTCTGGCATGAGGAACACATGTTTGGTGGGTCTACCGTCAGAGTTCCGGCAATTTGCGGTCCTGTCCGCCCGCTTTTTCCGTTCCTCCTCCGCACCTCCTTATCTCCCCCCTTTTTCTCGCTCTCTCTAAGATGTTGATACCCAGAAAAAATTTCAATGGTATGATATGCAGTTTTTAAAAATTCGTCATTTCTCAGAAGTAAAATACTATGAATACGTTTGCGGATTTTGCCCCTTGGGAGGCGGGGGTAGGGTGGGGGTTGGAAACATGCATTTGATCTGACATACCCGAACTGTGCCTAATTTGCGATCGTATTGCTCCTGATGTGCTGTTTGTGTTTGGATGATACTGTGTTAGTAGATTAATGAACTACACTGGAACGGGAGAAAAGCACTGATATGTTGACATTTAGATATCTTATTAATGGCTGGAGTTACCACTCAGCTACCCCGAATTGGTCACTTTCACTGTAATTATTAGAAGTGAGGCTGTACACAGGTTATGGCTTGTCATATGTAACTATCTGTTGTTGTGGTTAGCGGCCGGCATGCGCATGCGCAGCACACTTGATACACCGCCCATACCTGCCCGACGTGGGAAGTGCAAACTCGCAGCCGAGGCGCGAACCACCGACCTGCCGCCCGAGAAGCGGACGCCTCAACCACTAAACCACCGAGGCAGTTGTATAGGCAGAGAAGTGTGGGAACGAGGGGGTGAGAAAGACGAGGGGCTGGGAGGGAAGGTGGCAGGGAGGTAGGAAACGGCAGGCTGAGACAAGTAGACCATCACGAAAAGTTGAACAACTACATACCGAACCTTATCTATAGCACTAACCCCTAATGTAAATACTTATTAACCCTATGGCTTTGACAAGAAACCGAAGCTTACGCGCAGAAAAAAATAAAGTCATGTTCTGACATTTTTTCTCCCATGAAATATGGAGCTAAACATAAAAAGGGAAATCTAGGAATCTCGACTTGCTATGTTGCGCAAGATGTGCGTGTACCATTCTGGGCATTTATGCGAGTTATCCGTATCCGATAAGCGCATTTTCGTACAGTGATAGAGAATTTGGAATACTCAACTTTACGGAGAGTAACAAACTAAAGGATGCGCTATAGGCATCTTCTTTACGACTGTGTTCAGTCTATACAATAAAGTATGGCAGATTGCAAAATGCGTCTAGCCAATAATCTGTCTCCTATTATCTCTTTCTCCCACCAGAGCAAATAAAAATTCCAATATCCTGGGCACTTTGGGGCTTTCGATACTTTGGAAAGATTAAGAATAAGACGCCGGCTTCAACATTTACAAATCTCTGAAACTTATTTATGTTCTTTTCTGTGTGGGCCAGGGTTTTCCTCGGCCTTCACCGCACGTGGGCGAGAAAACTGGAATTAAAAGGTATGGAACACGTACAGTAAACGAATAAAGCGAATGAATTAATTATAACTAGGGGGAAATGTGGCGTTTAGTATTCCAGACCAGACTGTACTGTTACTTATCGGAAACAAGACTCCACACGTGCCGATACACGTGCAGATACACGTGCAGATAATAAAGACTTCAAACAGAATGCGGAGGCAGAGCTGGCAAAGGAGGAGCCATTTCCGCGGTGACCGTATCACCCTTTCGTATCAACGCCTTCATCTACCGGCGACTGGAGCGCCCAGTAGCGGGTCGTGTGTACGGATCCTAAAGAAAGTGCAACATCCGGGTTTTATATGTCGCTGGACAGGTGTCACAGCGAGTAAGGTGACGACAGACTTCAACTTCAAACGTCCTTGCAACTCGGAGTGCAAAATGGTTGGGGAAACCGCCAGGGACAGCACTGTACCAAACACCCTGCACGTTTTATCTCTAGCGTCTGGACCCCAGGTAGTGTCGTATTTACAGTGGTACATCTGTACATTAGTACGCCTCATCACAAGGTTCCCAACGAGATGCCGTGGTTGTTCGGTGACTATAGCCGGTTATGTCAAGGGTCAAGGTGGGCCCTGTAATGATTGTAGGGGATTACACCCAAGGACTGGATGGGTTTTGTAATGATTATAAGTGATTGCAGACAAGGGCTGGATGGGTCCTGTAATTTTGAGTAATTCCTTTTTTTCTGCTTGCTTTGGTTGTTGGTTTGTTGGCGGGTGGGTTTTATTTATCAATTAATTGCTTTCGCCTACTATCCGTTCCCATCTTCTTTGGTTCTGTCATTTTCAAATTCTGTTTGCTTTTTTAGTTTTGGGTTTCATCCCTTTCTCATTCTAGTCTTCATTCCTCCCTTAATCTTTACTTCTTTTCCCCCTTCTTTATGTCTCCGGTATGCAAAGGAAGGAAAAAAACGCGACGCGGTCAACTGATCACAGTTCCCTCACCCTAATTTGGCACGTTCACACCCACTGACTTGGACTTCTGTTCCTAGTGAGCCCTTTATCGGCATATCACGCCAAGGTCAAGAGACGGACCAGCGAGAAGACATTAACCCCTAACAGTCAGTTATAACACACAGTTATAGTCGTTGTTAACTTTCGCTGACAAAATGCAAAGTGCAAAAAGGGCAATGGATGCCCGTATTAGTCACTGAAAGGTCGTTCGGTGCAAGCACCTCACCCACTAACACAATTAGTGCCGGTCAAAGGCTCACGGGACCTTTTAATTACCACGGGCGATCGTAGTTTACCGCCTTTGACTAGACGCAGACAAGGAGACGGGAGAGGCCAACAGGCCACCCACACCCAGTCTGTCTGTTTCTCCGTCTGCCTGCGCGCGCATATGTGGTTCTGTCTTCTATCTCGCTACATTGTTGTCCTGCCTCTTCGACCCCCGCACGCCCGTTTTTGTTTCTCCGAGTCTGGTTCTCTCTCTTCCTCTCTCGCTCCGCCCCTTCGTTGTCTCTTCCCCCTCGATTAACTTATTGTCTCACCCCCACCCACCCCAGCCAGGCTTCTCCTTTTTCTCTGGTCTGTGAAATCAGAGCAAGCACACCCTTTTTACACAGGCGTAAACAACATCCACTTAGTGTTACGTGAAGAACTATCTTCTCTGTTCCCAACATCGTAAAGGCATTTACTTTTCCAGCGATACATTCCCTTTGCTTGTCCATTCTCTTACTTTCGCTCCTTTTTCCATCTCTAGATAAATTACGATTCCCATCAGACCTGGGTTTGCTAAAGACACTTTTTCCCCATGACTGAATTACTAGAGGAATTAAAACAGTTTTTACTGAACGAAAGCGGATGGCCGAGTGGTTAGAGCGCAGGCCTTTGAATCAGAAGGCGCGGTCACAAGCTGGTTTGGAACCCGTCGGCTGCACCACTCTTTCCCCAGTTCACCTACCTGCGAATGGGTACCTGACCCATAGCTCAGGGAAGGTAAGGCAGGAAGGGAGAAGAGAAAGCGATCGCCCTCACGATGCTGGCCCACAGTAAGTGGGGGGTTTGAACCCCCTCCCCCACTTCCCTTACCTACTAAAGGTGTTCTTTTTGTGTCCTAACCACGCATATACAATATGAAACCTTATGAAACTATATACACTGTGATGCAGTTGCATTTGCCAGCAAAATGCGGATGCACAGTAATCAATGTAATAAATTTGCCCAGTCAAAATGTTGAGAATTGATATATAAGGGACACAGAATATTTGGAAAGTATGAAACCTGAAGGTAGTTGCTGCACAAACTTTAAAAAAAAAATGTGAACAACAGGGGGTTTATGTCATGTCGACATGAATTACATATATTAAAACAAAATTAACAATTGTTTCAATACTTTTCTCTCACAGCCACCAAGCTTTAAGACAATTTGTTCCTCCCCTCGCTTCCGACAAGAGAATTATTTATAATTATTGACAGTCCCAACCATTTCCATTTGCTTTTCCAATCCTGGGTTCTCGCACTTTTTGCGAGTGAGAGATTCTGGTATTGGGAGCGGTTTGAAATTTGAAGGAAAGAATGAAGAAAGAAGAAAGATTCTGCACACGACAGCTTAGAAAAGCCATTTGTGCACAGCCTGGTATGCTAAATATAATAAACATTAACAGAAATACCGAACAATCGACTTTGGATGAATGAATGAGAAAAGTGAAGAAAGCAACACCAACCGAAAAGAAAAAACTCAAACAACAGTAAAAACAACTAAACAAATGGCCCAAGCTGTTCTGGAACACTTCATAAGGCCCTTCCTCTTAGTCCTCATCCCCAGCTATAAAAAGGATCTTTGATGTGAGAAGATACCAAGTAGTTCTTCAACAAAGGTAAACAAGACAGGCAATTACAGGTGTGTAGTATGACAGATGAATAGAGGTGTACATAAAGACAGGTAATTACAGATGTGCACGATACAGACAGGTGTGTGGTACGATATATTAATACAGATGTACATTCAGACAGGTAATTACAGGTGTGCAAGTTATAGACAGACAAATGAAGGTCCATATGGAGACGGGCAATAGCAGATGTGGATAAGGACAAGTCATTACAAGTGTATATGAAATTTATAGGTGTGCAAGATATAGACAGACAAATGCAGCTGCAAGACAGACAATTACAGGTGTGCATTAAAAGGAGAGGCAGTACAGGTGTGTATGAAACCTACAGGTGTGCAAGATATAGACAAATATAGGTTCATGTGAAGTCAGGCAATTACAGATGTGGATCAGAAAGACCGGTCATGATAGGTGTGTATGAAACTTACAGTGTGTATGAAACTTACAGGTGTGTATGAAACCTACAGGTGTGCAAGATATAGACAAATATAGGTTCGCGTGAAGTCAGGCAATTACAGATGTGGATCAGAAGGACAGACCGTCACACGTTTGTATGAAACCTACAGGGATTTTGTGTGGCTTACCTGCACGTTTTAATATCCAGCGCGCCAACAAAGACACAGGTGCCGCCGTTCATGCAGTAGAAGCGGTCGGTGTAGGCGCACGGCTGCACGTGCCGGTAGGAGATGGACAGGCGGTGGGCCAGCATCTGGGTGCGGATGCGGCCGTTCATGCCGTAGCTCATGCCCATGTGCCGGATGCTGCGGCGACGCCGAGTCCCCGAGGGCAAGGTCTCGCTGTCCCGCTCCTCCTTCTCGTCCTCCTCCCTCGCCTCTGAGGTATTCCTCTTTCTCCTCCTCCTGTCTTCCTCCCTCGCCTCAGAGGCAACCAGTTCTGATCGGCTCGCGTTGACCAGCTGTCGGATAACGCCTGCCCGGCCCCGCACGGTCAGGGCGAGGGTGCTGTTGCGCGGGCCCGAGTCCAGCACCAGAATGTCCAAAACCACTAGACCGGAAGTGGCAGCAGGAGAAGGCGAGACGGGTTTGGAGGCCAGCGTCTTGCGGAGGTCCTCGTACAGCGGCAAGTGCGGGCGGAGCTGGAAGGGCTTGAGAGCAGCGGTGGGAACTCGCACTGTCACCTGCGCATTGACCTCCGTTAGGGGTCCGGCTGAAGCCGGATTCCCCTGAACCCAATCGCTCACCGGCATGGTTCGAAGAAAGAGATGTCTGGGCGACTGCAGGGGCAGGTCGCCGCGGAAGTCCCAGGGAGGGCGGACAGGGTTGTTGGGGTTCTCCTGCCGCCGAGCGAGGGGTGACAACGAGGGTTCGAATCCTTCGGGGGGCAGTCTCTGCAAGACGTGGTGCTGTTCGAAAGCTGGCTTTCTGTCCTGCGCGATTTGACTGTCGAATGCCGTTCCCGCTCGCCGGGCGTCCGTGGGGGTCGGGGACTTGAAGATCGCTGAAGGTCCGGATCCTGACAGCCATCGACGACGCACCGTCTGAAGCGGCTGGCGACTTTCGTCGGCCGACTGTTCGGTCAGGTGAGAGACGCTTGTTGCCCGAGGGGCGAAGACGGCAGGGGGTGGGGGAAGGGGCGCGGTTCGACTCCTCACCTGCGGCAGATGGCCCAGGAGGGCCGCCAGCAAGAGCACCAACAGCGCTAGGTGGGTGAGGCGCGACACCGGCTCACCCATGGTCCACGTGCGTGCATTTTGTGGCGCCGGGCATGAGGACGGCGCGGCCTGACGTCTGCTGGCGACGACCTTTCTACCTCCGCATCCGCCCACGTGCATGAAAATGACCGGCCACGTGCGCTCCCGCCGTCTGGGCCTCCTCCTCCCTACTCCTCCTCCACCACCACCACCTCCACCTCCGACGACGACGACGACAGACGCACTCGCGGCCGCGGCCAGCGCTGCATCAGTCCTGCCGCCACAGTTGTCCGCCGCTGCCGCGTCGCCGTTGCGTCGCGTCGCTGCTGTGCGAGATGGCAAGCACCCCGCCGCCTCCGCCGCCGCCGTCAGAAGTTTGTTGCCACCACTCCCACCACCACCACCACCACCGCCACCACAGCCCGCACGCTCCCTATCTAGTGACGACCCACCGTCACTTGGTCCCCGCAGCTCTAGCCCACCATCAGGCTATCTTCGGCAGGAACGGTCACTCTCGTGACAGCGTGACGTCGACAAGACCACACCCCCCTCGCTGCTCAGTCAGGACACACAGCTGTTCGTCGCTGCGAAGCTTCCGAATTGGTCCCAGACCCGGGGCGAAACTCCTCCGAGATCGACGTCACACGCACGCACGCACGCACTGCAGCTCCTACAACGAAACCCACGCTCACACACGTCCCACGCAGGGGACGAGTTCAAGAAGAGTCCAGAACGGAGATCAAACTTCGGCAAAGTAGTGTTGCAAACAAAACTAGTTTCTGTATCAATAAAACGGAAATCGACGGGCAGATAACTCCTGTAGCGGTCCTCTCTGCGTATTTCCTTTGTCACTTCCGTCCTTCACTATGGAACTTTTTTCTTTCTTTCTTTTCGAAACTTCCCTTACCACAACACAAACGAACTGTCACAGGCGATACTTACTTATGAAGTAACGAAGAGCTGTTCCCAGCTGCACGAGCAGAAACAGAGCGCGCGCGCACGCATGCAGGCAAGGTACCACTGGCTGTTCTCACCGTCCCACTGTTGCAGACTGGAAAGCCGCCCCGCTGCACGAAACACGTTCCTTTGGCGTCCCCAGGCTCCACCTATGCGCGCTCGCTTCTGGCACCATGGCAGCCATACTGGCTTCTCGCGTCTGCTCAGACGAATGAGGAAAGCGCTCAGCAAAGACAGGTGGTTTGGCGTTGCACCTGCTGAACATATTTTTTTTCTTTTCCGTCCTTCCTCCCTCCGTCGCCCGTTTCTGTGTTTCTTTCTGTTGGTAGCGGCAGTATGGTTCCACGAACACCAGATTTGAAAAAAAGAGAAAGTGAATTGGAAGCAGATATTGAAAGAAGGAAAGAAAAAAGTAAGAAAGGAGATTCGAACGAGGGAATGAACAAAATAAAGAATGAATGAAAAGAAACAATGAATGGCCCCTTCCCTAGACAGACACACACAGGAGTTTGAAACAAAGAAGGAAAGAAAGAAGAAAGAAAAGAAAGAAGGAAAAGAAGAAAAGTTAAGTTCACTGGAACCCTTTCCATGCAGGGTACAACAGCACCGTTCGAAATCTTTCTACCTTGTGCTCCGCATCCACTAAGTAATTTGATATTCTGATGTGTGTTCGCACATAATTCGAAATTCTGACATGTGTTCGCACATTTTCAAACATTCCAGTCCCCCTCCCCACAGGGCGCATGCTGGAACGGCAAGCCCTTCGCAGAAAACGGCTGTTACAGGGAGGGCAAGGAACTTCGTACACGCGCGGCTGACAGACTGGACGCAGACCCACTGAGCTCGCGTGGCACAGAACTGAACCTGCACACGGAGTGAAACAGATCCGAGATTCGTACAATCCCCCACCTTTAGACGGATGTTTTTCTGTTATGTACTTCAGGCGAACGCGAGGAAGTGGGGCAGCTAGCACCTTCAGAGCGTGGGCATGTGCACTCCACATTGTGTGTGAGTGGGCCAAACCATTTGCAGGTGGGGCTGTTAGGCGTGTTAAGGGGGGACGGGGGGTGAGATGGCGGGCGAGGTAGGGGTTACTCTGAGACAGGGGAAACAGGAGAGGGGTGGACATGTGCTTGTGTCTGTGGGCGAAGGGTGGAATCCATTTGGCGAGAAAACGAACGATTGCAAGCGAGGCACAGAGAGTGAGGTTACGGTGCGTCTGGCCGACAATGTTTCAGTAAAACGTGCCGGGGAACTATAGATATAGCTCTTACAGGCATACACGGGACCTCTGTCTCACACACACATACAAACACAGACGTGTGAATGAGTACAGTGTTTCAAGGTAGGGACGTCAGGACACATGGCTCCCAACACTATCCTCAAACAGACTCACCGCAGTGAATCGATGAAGTAGGGACACCACATTGCATAATTAGTAATAAAAATAATATTTAAGAACAGGAAACAGGAGCAGGGGAATTAACTGGGAGGCATGGCGTCTTCCAGTCGCGCAAGCACCCCCCTTGAAGAAGACAATGGACAAACGCGTAGACTTCGGGGTGGGGGGGAATCTGATGTTAGGGAAGGTCAACTGTCATACTGAGAATCTGTTTTCAGAATGACAGCATATATCTTCACTGAAGCTGAACAAAATAACGGAGTAAGAAAAACGCGATGGAAATGGAGGGTATAATTGTTGACTCCGCTTTTACGAGAGTTACGTCAGAAATACTAAAACGACTAGTTCTGATTGACGGAAATTAATGAAAAGAATGAAACTGTTCAGAAAGCTATGAATGTGGGGAACAACTCAGAAAAATATGAAGAAAGTATATTAGCTGCAGCAAGCGCTGATGGAAAGAATGAAAGGTAGCCATGTTAATAATATAACTGGAAATAAGGCAAAAATGATAGAAATGGCTGCTCCAGAGAGGGTCCGTCTCTTGGGTTCTCCTGACAGCGCTGTTGATAAATCATCGGAATTGTTTGCCAAAGGCTGCGAAAATGAATCAGTGATCAGAAGCGCCAAGGATTATTTACTGCTCAAATTAACCGAAAGACTTGCTGGACTTTGTACGTATGTAATTTGCAAGAACACAGCATCCGATCCCGTACATTCAGATGCTGCAACAGTCAGAGTCAGTGTGAGTGGAAATCGGTGCTGGTGTTCGTTCACACCACAGAAAGCAGCCAGACATATGCAACCAAGACGCCAGACAATGTGTGCAAATCAAACGCTTGTAAGTGACAAAGCAAAACTGAACAATGCACTTGTAAAACATGTGCAATATGAAAGACCGGTGGGTTTTATAGACGCTGTCCGAAGACAGTTTGTAACTCTGCCTCTAAGACACCGGCTCAGGGATGCTGCTCGTGGAAGGGCGATTGGGTGGCTGCAGGAGTCCCGGAAGTTAGTCGGCGATTGGGAGAATCCCGTTCAGTCATTGTGACCTTCCGAGACTTTATGCAGCCAGGCAGGAAGTGTCAGCGACCGCAGAAGATCGGGACTGGCATTCAGACAGGAGGAGGAGTTTGTCATCCTTGTTGCTTTAAGGGACAGAACAATACACACAGGGTGCAGCTGCGAGCAGCCAGCAATGTCTTCTTCAGCGACCAGACGATCAGGAACCGGCTGCGTGTCCGCCCTGCCCTCAAGGCGTCCTGCAGTGCGACCTGTCCTGACACCGGCTAATCGCTCTGCCAGGCTGGGCCGGGCGAGCGTCATCTGGCTTGGGCACGTCAGCAGTGGGCCAGAACTCTCTTCGTCGATGGGGACTCGTTGTTTTTGTGTTGTTTTGTCGTTTCACCATGGAAAGATCCCAGTCTGGAGGCGACAGGGTAAGCTTTATCATGAAGCTACTGCGAGGGAGTGTAAACCTTTTGATGGCGGTCCATCGCAGTTTGGGAAGGAACAGGCACGGCCTACAGAATGCCACCTCACCGCGTGCAAGGCGTCCTTACTGGATGGTCTACAGGGATGGCATTCTGCAACCCCTCGTCCCGCCAGGGATGCAGGCAATGGAATCAGTCGCCATTCTCCAGGATGACATTGCCAGACCATATGAAGCTCGTTGTCACCACCTTCCTGCAGTAGCAGCGACTCGCATGGACTGGCCAGCAAATTCACCAGACCCTAACACGATCGTGCACCTGTGGCATGGGTCTGCGGGCAAAACCTGATTTCAGACAGGTGTTCCTTTTGCTTCAGTAAGTGGCAGGCGATCCCGCATACGACTCTGAAAACACTTTCTCAGTCCATGCGACAACGGTGCCTTGCTGGCGTGCAGGCCAGCCGAAGCTCACCCGTTTATGACATTAATTATTAATTGCTGCACCTGCTCAGATACATGGGTTGTGTCCTCCTTGGCAGGGAACCTTGCTCTTGCAATGTAAATAGCCCATTAAATATATTGCTGGTCGTTACGTTAATGAATGATATACACTCCTACTTCATTGTGATCACGGATTTGTGTTTTGGGATTCCGTAGCGGGCGAAGTTTGCCCCCCCCCCTTATTTATTTATTTTTTAGCAGTTTATCTTCATGTTAAACATTGTTCAGACTCCAATGGTGACCTCCCTTGCGTAATAGACTGTCACCGACCATCTCAGCTACAACTATCAGTGTGGCGGATGTTTCACTGAACTGTTGATACAGGAAACTCTCCCCCAAGCCTTGCTACAAACCCACCAAACACTTTCCTTTAAAATGATCAGCCTACAAATGTCATCTTCGTATCCCTCAGTTCTTAAGTACAAATCATCTCGTTATATTCAAGACTGCCTCAGTGGTCTAGTGGTTAAGGCGTCCTCCTTCGAGGCGGGAGGTTCCCCGGGCGTCATACCTAAGACTTGGCCGAGGTACGTACCACTGACCTCCTGCCTCAGAACCGGCCGCCTAAGACATAAAAATTGGCAATCTGGTAGCCGCCCTGCCAGACGCCTGGCACTATAGGGAACAGTACTAGGACTGGTTGCCCCGGTGTCATTATAATGCGACTGGGTAGGACTGAAGCCTGTGTTGCGATAGCAGTCCAAGCAAAGATTATAGATCCTTAGTAAATTTGCTGACTACTACTTATTTCGGGAGGAAAGCGCCAGGGTTACGTCCCTTGTTTTCGGACAGAAAACTTCGGTAACATGCAGCGGCAGAGAAGTGACGCAAAGATGTTGGCAATGCCTGCGAAGCGATAGGATGCAGTTGTTCTAGAAAAACGGTAATGTTTATGTTTTCAGGTTGTTATGTTTGTATCAATATTGGTTTTTGCTATATGCAATTTAATTTTTTACAGGTGTAAAGAATGGGTTCAAAGAAGTAGACGAGAAGATGTAAGAGGAAAATCTGTTGAAGTGAGAAGATCTGGTGTTCGTCTATGTCGTGACCACTTTGAAAACAGTCCGTTTTTGTACAATGCGATACTAATGCGATACTAATAAGCTGGCATGGAAAGCAGTACCTTCCATTTTCCCAAGTTTACCAAATCCGTCTCCTTGGATGGCCTCGGGTAGAAAGCCTCCGAAAAGGAGGTCATTATCAATGGAAGATGGCCAGACGTCCAAAAAGCAACATTCTCTACAGGGAAAAAAGTCAAGATGAGACTGACATCAGTCTTGAGCAAAAATATTTCACTGGATTGTTTCTCAGGGACAACCTGCTGCAGTTTTACATTAAAATCCGCTTCTTTTTCCCTTAAAGATACCAATAGGTCATTCCAGCTGAAATGCAACAGGCGAAACAGGAACCTGATGAAACTTTGTCATTTTTAAACCTAATGTTTTAAACAGCACCAGCAAGTTAAATTTAGATGTGTCATAATAGTTTAGCTTTTTATGCAGATTGATTTTCGTCATAGATGAAGCTAAATTCAGCTCCAAATTCAGCTATTTTATTGGCCTGAAATAAACACTTTTAAGAATGAGGCAAACCATGAAGTGTACAAATTTGATGCTGTTTAGAGTTCTACACCCGCTATTTCATGCAGATTGGACGACAGTTAGTGGCTATTATCAGAATGTTAGACTTTTGATCATCCTGTTGCAGTAAAACATTTGTTTTTCTGTAGTTATTGGGTTGATTGAGTAATGTGGGTAATGAACAGTATATAGTTGTTAAGCATTTGTAATATTTCAAATGTCTGATGTTTCAATTCTCTAATTCCTTATATATATATATACAGAGAGAATGTGTATGGAGGAGGGCGGTGGGTAGAAATCTTTTCGGCCTCATGACGTATCCATGCTGTTTATTAGTGACTTGAGCGTACACGACAGTACGTATCTTATGAGCATTTGGGTTATATAATAATAATAATAATAATAATAATAATAAATTATTATTATTATTATTATTATTGGCTGCTTAACTTCCCGTCGCAAACTGGGTGGACATCAGGACGGCGAGCATTTGGATGGAGGTGCAGAAGAGAAATTTCTGCTGTTCTGAACGAGGCAGTGCAATCAGAGAATGTCTTGTGCCATGGTTGCTTGGGACAAAGATAATAAGCTTGCTACTGGAGACTTTCGATAGTTAATCCTGCTACCCAGAACAACCCTTTCTGTGGGGAAAATAAACTGCGATAAGTTCCATTCAAAGCAGAGCATTCACTGCAGGAAATAGACGATCAAACAGATCTTTAAACTGCATCTGTCAAGCTGTGTGAAAATTGTAGGTGATGTGGAAACTGAGAGCAGCTGGTACAGATTCTCTTCCCCCACACCCAAACACCTTTTTCTGTCCTATCCTCATCAGATTTATTTCTGCTTCCCGCCTTTGTATATGGGTAAGTGGATGCTTTAGAACTAGACAGATGTGGGAGGTGGTGTCTGGTTGTCTTCATAGACCAATGTATTCCTGAGAATGCACACTGAGAGTTTTTTTCCCCTTACTTGTAGCTTCATATTCACTCACACACTCTTTACAAAGAGGTAAAGCCCTCACAAGTATGGAACTGCTCCCATTCGCGTTCGCAGATTTCGCATTTCTCTATCCTTCTACCCCAACGTTCATCCAGCTCCATTCCTCCCTTTAGACAAACTCTATTTTCGGTCACCTGAAGAAAGGGTGCCGTCAAGACAAGGTTAACGCGCATGAAAAGTTGCGCTCTCTCAAGCCGCGCTGCGTATGTGTGTACTGCTAAGAGACCGCGCCATCAATCGCTCGCTCGCCTACTGACGCCACAATGGGCTCCTGCACGCTCCGATGTCATCAAACACGCCAGAGAGAGGCTCGCCTCGCATCCACAAATACCATCGATCCGAGGCCTGGCCAATCCCACAGCCGGCAAGGCGGCATCTACTTCTGAAGGCACTCCCTTTCCTTTTCTTTTTAATCCCCCCTCCGTTCCCAGTAAGGTACGAAGGATGCACAAGCACATTTTCTTCCCTTTTTTTAATATTATTTTTATGATTTCATTTCGCCCCCTCCCCCTACCTCGCTTTAAAAGGCTCAACAAATCAGCTCCTTTGTTAGAAGTTTGCAAATTTACTGGTTTAAACAGTTTATTTTCCAAGTCACCTGATATACACAAAACACTGGACTGGAGCCGCAAAAAAAGAAAAATTTATTAAAAGCTGTATATCCCAAGATTATTCGGGCGCTTTGCAGCTCACGGTGAACATAGAAGCATAGGGAAACATTTCAATAGCCCCCTTTTTTAAGCAAATTAACCACTTTATCCACACACCTTATCCATCCTCTGCGAAGATGACTTACTGCTAGTAAAACAAGCGTTTGCAAGAGAATTCCAATCTTTTAAGTTGATCCGTCGACAGTACAGTAAAGAAAGACAAAGAAAGAAGGAAAGAAACAGAAGAAAAAATAAAATACTAGTTTGAAGAAATTTTCACAATTTCAAATATTTTGCTCTTGTGAGACTGTTTTTCGTGATTATGAAGTTCTTTTACTCCTAAAAAAATATTCCAGACACTCGAAATATTTTTATTTTTAAATATTTGCAAGCTTTCAGCACTACCTTAATAGCGGGGTTGGTGTTATTCTTGCAGAGTTTGAAGAATTAAAGGACATATTAATATGAATAGGCACCAGAGAACCTATACGAGGCAGATCTCGTGGGATTTCTACCTGCTCCTATGACCAGAGGAATACAAATCGAAACGGCCATTAAACAAAAAACCTTTGGAAATATTTTGGCGCCAAAGGTGAGGGAAAACTGGAGCCATGTACACAACGAAGACATGGAAGGGCGTTTCAGCACGCAGACAATGGAGTCATGGAAGGGCGTTTCAGCACGTGGACAACGGAGAAATGGGAGGGCGTTTCAGCACGCAGATAATGGAGACATAGCAGGGTGTTTCAGCACGTAAACAACAAAGACATGGAAGGGCGTTTCAGCATGTAGACAATGGAGTCATGGAAGGCGTTTCAGCACATAAACAGCGAAGACATGGAAGGGCGTTTCAGCATGTAGACAATGAGACATGAGAGGGCGTTTCAGCACGTAGACAACGGAGACACCGAAGGGCGTTTCAGCACGTAGACAACGGAGACATGGAACCGCGTTTCAGCATGTAGACAATGGAGACATGAGAGGGCGTTTCAGCAAGTAGACAACGAAGACTTGTTACACCTGACACTACTTGTTTTTCTTAGAATTATCATTTGGCTGTCACCTCCGCCACCTCCACCGGGTACCCCTGCCGTCGTTTACTTTGAATTTTTTTCCCACTTTAAATATATCTACATCTTGTATAAACACCATCACGGCAATAATATGATCACAAAGTGATGTTTGTCAACGCCTGGGGGTACAGGGTTTTTTGTTTGTTTGCTTTTTTGTCTTTGTTGTCCTTTTTGTCGAACTTTCGCCAGTGTTCAAATTTCGGTTCGGACATCTGGTCCCCGTGCAACGGGCTGCCTGTCATCGGCTGCTAGCGAAGCGGGTCGCAGCGAACAGACAAGCGGTGAAACACACCTGCCCGAGCACTTAATCGAGAACACGACACAGCAGTCAGCCATGCGCAACACCCGCCCGCCCCACACCTCCCGGCCTCCTTCTACCTGCACGAACGCGTGATGCATGCAGAAAACAGGCGCCAGCGGTGTGCGGACTGCTACGTGATCATGGGGCTGCAGTGCAGTATGCAGCCGAGCATCCGGCCTGCCTCCTGTCCGTCCATTCACCCATGAATTTTACATGGCAGGCTCGCACGCACGCAGGCACACCTATGACGCCAACACGTGCCAGGTGAGCATGCATGCTCTCCCTTTCAGTCAAGTTTCGTCTTTCTTCATCGCACCCGAGTAGATGTGTGCGCGCACACACATGCATCCACTCTCTCCTCGCGCTACTTCACCCAGAAATTCTGTCTCCCTCATTCAGCTCCCTATCTGTTTGTCTGTTTGTCTGTCTGTCTGTCTGTCTGTCTGTCTCTCCGTCCGTACGACACGTATATGATCAAAAACAGATCAACGGTTGATGACGATGATGACGTGATAAGGACGACGATGGTGATAACGATAAGGACAACGGTGATGATAATGTACTGCTGGAACAGGTCTGCACGTGCGGACCAGTCTCATTGTGTTCCTGTAACCAGAAATATACCGACAAACTGGCACCAGACTCATGTCTCGTTGCTGCTCTCCCATTATCTGTCCATCTACGTGTTTTCACACCAAACAGATCGCCAGGCCGGTTTTTTTTCTGTTGTTCATCGATCTGTGTATTTCATTTCACAGGAAGGCCCATATTTCATACGCTCTCTTCATCGGCCTCGATGCTCACACATCGAGAAACAAGTCAATGCGGCGTGAAGTGACGATTCGTCCTGCTGAAAATAATTTCTGACAAAACGCATCGTGGGTTCCCGCTTTGCTGGCGAGAGCTCAGTGACACCTCTTCGCTGAGCGACTTAGGGACAAAAAAAGTCCGTGATCCCCAGAAATCGATGTGCGATGCGAAGCGCGAACAAATTCGTCAGGCTGCTGTCTCTGTCCAGTCTAATCGCGAAATCATCATTTATTTTTTTGCCTCCACAAAAGCGAAGCTTAATTTCCTCATCAAGGACGAACAATGGCGGTATTTTTTTTTCTGCGCGCCAATAAATCTCTGGATCGTTTAGTTCTATTCTGATTAAATGCCAGTGGAGGCTACTCCTCGGGGGATGTTTTTGTCGCGTTGTTGCCCCGTCCAAACGTCCGGCCACTTGCTATCTCTTCGCGCTCTCTCGGTCATGCAAGATATTGCGCGAGGAGCACCGGACTGTGCGCGTCAGTGTGTATTTATGTGCATGTTTCTGCGTGTATTGGTGTCTAGGTGAAAGAGAGAGGAGAGAGATAATTGACAGAAATGCAAATACAGAGCAGTGGGTCTGAAAGAAAGGGGAAGAAAGAGGAGAAATGTGAATAGAAAAGGACATGTGCAAGGGGGTAGGGGACAGTAAGGAAGAGAGAGAGAGAGACACACACAGACACACACACAGAAAGACACAGACACACACACAGAAAGACACAGACACACACACACACACAGAAAGACACAGAAACACACACACAGAAAGACACAGACACACACACACAGAAAGACATAGACACACATAGAGAAAGACACAGACACACACACAGACACACACACAAACACAAACACAGACACACACACACACGCAGACACAAACACAGACACAGACACAGACACACACAAACACAAACACACAGACACACACAGACACACACGCAGACACACACGCAGACACACAGAGACACACACAGACACAAATGCAGAACGACACACAGACACACACAAAGACACACACACAGAGACACACACACATGCAGAAAGACACACAGACACACACAAAGACACACACGCAGACCCATACACACAGAGACACACACAGACGCATCACACGCAAACACACACAGACACACATAAACACACACACACACACACACACACAGAATTTGGAGGGTGGAGGGAAGGGATTGACTGCAGATCATATTAAGCAAAAGTAGGCGAGAAATCTTAGAAAAATAACTGTGTTCCTAGCTTGGCTTGGGGTTGGATGTCTATTTATTGCTACTAGCCTTCCGCCCGCCTCCCCTCATCTGTAGTTATTATTATTGTTGTCCGTATATGCTGACACACTTTTCATTGTTATGCAGGTAGTTTGGTCGTAACGTCTAATCAGCTCTTTGTGTACAGGTATTAAATGAGTTCCTGGGCTGGCTTGCATGAGCGGTCTTATCTTCTGTTCATACGTAAAGGTGTACGTAAAACACACAGGGTGAACGGGTTTTACGACCGCTGTTATGATCGGAAGAACAGTTACGAACGCTCAAGCAAGCCAGCCTAGGCGTGTACAGGTATCAAACGAGCGTTCTTAACTGCCTTTCTAGTCATAAGAGCCCTTGGTATTTTACGTCTATTTCTTATGTGTGGACAGGCGATAAGAGCAGCCATGCAACCCTGCCCAACAGCAGATATAAAGGAACGAGAATGTTTGCGCCATGATAAGAACAATCTGTAAAGTTGCATGGTCAGGATAGATGACACTACAGTGACAACACAAGTGATGATCATTTTTTTTCGTCTGTGCTTCGAGTGCTTAGAGACGTTAATTAATGTCTAAATGTGTGCTTATTACAGTGTCTTGCAAACTGTCCGGTCTACAACACCAGTCCTCTTCAAGCCTGGAACAATACAAGAGCTTTCTACCCCCAAAGCACGAAAGTCTGTCGAATGCAACTGTCCACCGAATATTTCCTTTGACGTCAAAGTCAAGAAGAATTCTGCAAATATAAGCTAGAAGACCCGGTGAATACTTGTAAAATTGCAAGGGCCGTTAGCGCCAATTCATACATAATAATGTACACGATCAGAAATGTTATTTTTCACCGGTTCCACCTTGCGAAAGTGACTGAACACAGGTCACTATGGTAAAGTTAACACAACTGAGCGTCTCGGACAATCAGCCATCTTCTTAGCCAGGGCGACTCTTCCATTAATTGGCACCATCGCACATAATGTCTCACCCTTGATTTACTGTTCTGGTTAAACCCAATGGTCTGTCTAGGTTTAGCCTTTCACTTCCTGTCGGATTTCTAGACCAGCGGTTCCCTGCACGCAAGGCGATGCTGGTTGATGTTCTAAACGTGTCGGCCACCTATCGGCTATCGGCAGCGTGACGACTTTAGACCATCGGCCGATATTGCCTTGCATACTGGGTTTGGCCTGACCGCTACACGCCGAATCACACTAAACCACGCGAGATTTTCCGGATTTTCTCGGACTGTACTGGAGACGGCTTTGATCAGGTCGTTCTTCCTGCCTTGGCTGGTGCACCAAACCGATACAATTCAATCCGTCGTACATGGACAATAAAGTATTTATGTCTTTATATTTGTATTTGTATTAACATATGTAAAGTTGATGGGAGCAGGGGAGACGACCTCCTGTGGCTTCTACTTACGAGCCACACGCAGGTCAAGGACAGGTGGAAATCTCGAGGCGAGCTATGTAGAAGCAAACGTCGCGAGGAATGTTCAATAGTGACCCCACAGTCCAGCTGTAGGAGATCCGATACCTTTTCTTAAGTTTACTCGCTGCCTTCTGGGCAGAAAAATTCCCACGAAGCAGTGCGGGAGCCAGTGACCCGTTCCTCAAATACCAGGTATGTACGAAGCCTCTCGTGGACAATTCACGCAGTTTGTAACAACTCTACCGATGGGTTGTGGGGGGGGGGGGAAGTTTTACAGACACCATCAACGAGAACGACGCTAGTTCCACAGCAGGGACCTGACTTCGTTACCTAGCGTCCCTCGCCCTCCTTTCAACTGTAAAACCCCTTCCCTGTAATGAAGCATCAGACTCGCTTGTTCGACTCCAACACAAGGGTTACACCCCAGAAACAAACGTTGTGGTCTATTGGTTATAATCTCCCCGAAAATTAATCTGCCTCCTGGCAACGACCGTCTGAATACAGCTGTCAATCTGCTGGATGTTGCATAGTTTCAGTAAATGGGTCCCCATTTCCCAGACAGTGCGAAATCATCTCCACATGAAACAACTTAACTTTCTTGTATTTCTCTTGGGCTCGCTCTTTCCTCCGTCCTTTTTCTTTGCTGTTCTTTTTAGTTGTTTATGTTTTTCTTCATTCATTCATTCTCTGCAAAAGAAGACGTGCCGCATTCTGGACATTCTGTCATCATCTCTGTGCACTCAGGAGCAGTGGTGCAAAAATGGGAAAGCAGAAAAGTATTTTGTTTTTAGAAAGTCATCTGAACTAAAAATATATTTCTTGGCATCTGAGAATAACGTGATAAAATCACGGCTTTCTGAGATTTCTTTTTATAATGTTCTTATTCATAAGCTCATTTGATTTACGAACTTTGAGTTTGGAGAAGGAAAACATAGTAAAGTTTGCCCCCCCCCCCCAGCAAAAAATCCAGTAATTCAAAAACCACGATTGCATTTTTTAAAAAGTAAATTCTTGTCGTATTTATGGTTAAGAATCAAGATCTAGCAACAACCCTGGCAGTACCAGGCAAGTCAGATTACAGAGCGAGCAGACGATACTTAGCAGAGATGTTTGTTTGCACCACTACGAGGATGAACCTCAGGAACCTGGGAAGGAAAGAAAGATAAAGGGATTACGGAAGGAAGGAAAAGAAAGAACAGGAAAAAGAAAAAGAAGGGAAGAAGGAAGAAAGAGAGAGAGAAGAAAATAGAAAAAGAATAAAAAACAACAGAAAGTAAAGAAAAAGAATAAAAGAAAAATCAAGCAAGAAAGAAAGAAGGAAGGAAAGAAAGAAGGAAAGAAAGAAAGCTTTCACATCTCCCTGATACAGATGTCGGCTGCCTGACCTCCGAGCAGCCAGCAGGGGGCGTGGGTCCCCTTAGACAGCGAAGTCATACAGTCTTATTAACACTTTGATCCTCATCTCCGGCCGTGGTGTTAGTTAAAGAGACAGCCCCAGTTCCTGATGGTAGTTAGCAAAAGGTTAACTGCGTCGCCTGCATTCCCCAGACTTGATCAGTAGTGGGTGGGTGTTAGGTGGGGAATGGGGAGATTGGTGGGAGGGTATTCAATGTTTTCGATCGACGAGCGTTTTATTGCCAACGTCAGCAGCCAGCATCATGCGGCTCGCACGCATTGAGGAGTGCAGTCTGCTGTTAGAAGTGCTAGACGGGAGCACCCTTTGTGCGGCAAGGGTTAGACCTGCTTAGTCAGCACTAAAAAAAAAGACTACATTACCCCCCCACCACCACCACCACCACCACACACACACATCTTGCTAATGACAACCATTCTGTACTTAACAGCCTCTGACCTAGTGATCTGCTAGCCTGAAATAACGATCTTGTTTAAATTAATTGTTACGACCCATACCGGTGAACGTGGCTTAAGAAATGTCAGGAATTGCAACACGAACCATTCCGCTCACGAAGCGGGTAATGATGTGGATAAATTTGGCGTCGAACATACTAAACACGCCATGCTGCTGTACAGGAGAAAGAGCTGTCATCCGGCATTAAATTCTGCAAATATATTTCGTAAGTATCAAAGACACCATGCACACAGTGAAAGTGATTCGTAAGCTGTTTGTAAAATAACTCCACGCGCTTTCTTAAGTATATCAGAGAGGCCATTAACAATGAAAACCCAGCGGAAAGAAAGAAAAATTAAGAAACAAATTAGGCAGAAAAGAAACAACAAAAAGGTACACGTGTGTCGCGGAAGACGCAAAGACTCCGAATGAGCACATAACTTCAAAGTTAGTCTGCGATGTTTAATAAAATATCTATGATTGTTGCGTTACGCAAGATTTTCTTTCAGCGCGACTGTTCTAAACACTGTATCATTTCTTTACATAGTATTGCATCTTTTCATTCATAGAATTGTTGACACGTTAGTGACGCATAAGATTTACGTAGCAGTAATAAGAAGAAAGACGTCATTTGTTCTTTAACAAAATCGCGTATGACTCAGTCTTCGGGGAACCAATGGGAAAATGCTAATTCGGTCGTACATGGAAACGAAGAAAACATCGAGGGAGGTTAAACGGATTTTGGCAGTTCTGGTCTGGAGATACGAAAGAGTCAGACGTGTTACTAGTCTGTGAGACTAGTTAACGGTTTTCCATCAGTACAAGACGCGCTGTTAGTGTAGGATCATTGTTCAGCGGTCACTGGAAGGAATAAGACCTCACGTATAGACTTAACTCATTCAGAAAAATAGCGTTGTGGAAAGAAAGTGTCGAGAAACAAAAATAGTTGTCTCGTAGCGAATCCATCATCGACGGTTAGCCGTACGCTATACGTTCTACTATGAAGGCTGCATCCGTGTAGCTACATAGCAAGCTATTGTAGTGATTCATTACTAAGCCGGGAGAAGTACTTTATGCTTCTGCAGCAAGTATGTGTCAACATTTCTCTGTCTTATGAAGAATCGTAAGGTAATGTTAAATCTTCAGTGGTGTAAGGTTTAACGGACGAGTTACCAGTATTCATCACCGTGAACCTGTCTCTCATGTAAACAGTCTAATAGTAGACTGAGAGTGGACAGTCAAACGGACCCCGTCACTTGTGGAAGTGAACTTTCTTCATAGATCTAAAATCAATGGGGCATCAATTGTGTTACCTTGTGACAGTTAAGCAAGGACATCTCAAGGTCTAACGGACTATCAGTACGATACATGGTTCCTAACCAGTGTTCCTGACACCTTTGGACAAGCTCCATCTCCTGAGTTCTTCTGGCACGGTACGACTGGACTCACAGATCACCTTTGACCCTGCTACAGACTTTTCTCGGATCTACGCTCGTCAGTCAGAACATTTGCACTTCTACGAACTGCATCTTACGTGTCAACCATCCCATCTTGTTCGGACTACTTCTGCGGGCCATTACCTGATGAGAACGATTTTGGATTAACTGTTCTGTTCCGGTTTTGGATTAACTCATTTCCCCGCAAGTAGTCTTTTGCGTTAACACGCTATTTCATACGAATTTAATTGTACGCTAGTTACATCATACCTTGTTCAGACAATTGTTTCGTGTCACAAACTGTTGCTATCACGCACATACACACACACGCACTGTTACGCATTTGTTCATCTGCACCATTCTTTCCTCAGCTTTCATTTCTAATGTTCATAGTTCAATAAATGTGTTAAGTTATCTGGACGTGTACCTTATGATTGAAAAGGTGAGGGTCTGCACTAGGCGTAAGTTATTCGTATTTCTTCCCTAGAATTCCAGCTCACCCCACAAAACGTTACAATGATGCATGTTTTTAACGTAATCATCATCATCATCATCATCATCATCATCATCATCATCATCATCATCATCATCATCATCATCATCATCATCATCATCATCAAAAGTTTCGTTTTGTCCGCACAGCGTACCATTTCATTTATTTACGAACAGATTGACACACTGATACAGAAGCCGCTGTAGATTAATGAAAATTTAGTGAATATCCATCCACATTATGTGCTAGGGTGCTACTTTACAATGGCTTAGAAAGAGCAGAACTGAGTACAACTCTCTCCAAACGATACACAAAGTGTATTCTGATTCACTGCTTAGGGAAAGGCTCAATATGGCCGACCGCACGGAAGCCTGGGATTTCTGGTGACGTCAAATCTCCCTACGTAGTCGGACCTGGGTGCTTTAAGTTCAGACCGACCAAATAGCGGCTCGACGTCTGCAGGTGTAAACCGCGAAATTCGAATACATGGGAGCACAGGTGTAGTGCAGTGTGCTGCTCCAGTGCTCACGTCATGGCCTACCCACCCCTCCATACCCTCCCCCCTCCCAAGAGATCCGGACTATGGGCGTGTGGTTTGTGAGGAATTAGGCTTCCTAGCATCTCAGATCGCATGGATTCGAGAAGTCGCTTTGCGTTACTATCACCTGAACTGGAGGTCAGGAGGAGCAGGCAGAAAGGATAAAGTGGTTACAGCAACAGAAAGAAGTAGGGGTTGTTTGGGGAGGAGAGAAGAAGCGAGAGAAAGAGAGATTGAAGGAGGAGGGGTGAGTACTTGGGGTGTAAGGGATGAACCAATTAGGAAAGGAAACTGCAGGCTGGGGAGCTTAGGCGTTCTTCGCCAAACAGATCTAGTGGGTAGATTATTCTCCGCTGGCGATGGGCTTTCCTGGTGGCTGGAATGTTAGCCGTTACAAATCGACCGTATGCGCAGTATTTGATTTCTGGGATTGGCGATTAGATGAGGTTAGTTGCCGTGCCCCGTGTCTGTTCAAACAAACCCCGACGTGCTGAAAACTCTTTACGATTTCGTTGTCGGACGACGAACGAAAGCTGTGTGAACTCGCTAAATAAATTGAGACATGCAAGCCGCTGGACTAAGCGGACATGATAATCGCTGGCACAATATGCTAGACTTCGGTTACAACACTTCTAAACAAATTAAAGCGGTCCCTAGAGAGAAATCTCGCAGCAGACGGGGGACCAGTGAAACATCAGTCTGCCCGTGATCATTATCTTTGCCGTTATCCTCATCGTCATGTTGTGGACGATGGTTTTCCTGTTGCTGCAGTACTGCGTTTGCTTATCTAGACGCACACTGATGTCTAAAATATTGCTACACTTTTTGTACTGTATATTAGTTTACATCTATACATAAATATCGTGTATATGCAGTATCAAATATACAAGCGTGCAAAACGAACAAGCAAAGCAAAAGTAAGCAGATAAATAAAAATTAATTATGTTCAAACATGGTTCTTCTCTTAAGAAGCGTATGAATAAAAGTCGCGAACGTAAACCCCAGAAATATTCTATTGTTCGAACAAATTTGCTTTGAACGGCAATGTTTTCACTTCTGACTGAAGAATTCTCTGCTCCTCCCACACTGTAAACAAGAAGTGTTCACGTGAAAACATTTATTTTGTTCCCGAAACAGAACGGATTTTACATTGATCTAGAGCGCTTTAGATGTGTTGGTGCGAACCCAATGTAAAAGGTGTTCTGGTCTGTGTTCTCGAAAATGGTCCAAAATATAAAAATAGTGTTCTGATAATGTTCCAAATGTGTGTTTCAAGCACTGAGTCAAGTAGGGCTATGCAAAGAACCCTTAAAACACATGTAGCACACATCTTACTATTTACACACGCAGCATATGTTTTGCACCTGCTTGAACACATCTTGAGTACAATAAGTGTTCAAAATATTTAGAGTGCATCCTATGCCGTTTAATGTCTCGCGAAAGAAAAGCATTTAAACAGTAATTACACCTCTTTTTGGTGTCTGAGAGGAGTTAAAGTGCATTGTTAATGAGACTATACATAGTTAAACGCGTGTAGCCGCACATATGCCTAGAGATTAACTTCGAATTAAAAAAGAAAAACAACAAAACAATTTAAAACAAAGAAAGAGAGTGAGAAATCTGAACGCACAAACACACGCACCCATAAACGAAAGAAGAATGCATGCGCGGTGGGTAAGTGAGCAGAAAAACACAGAATGCTAAAGAAACCGCATGAATGCGCCTCACAGGGAGTCTGATTTCTTTGTCAGAATAAAGGATCCAGCAACAATTTATTGGATCAGCTTTTTTTTAAAGTCCTAGCCTCTTGCTTCATTTCATGAAACGACATATAAAAAAACCGTCCCATGGAAGAAAATGTTTCAAAATGTTTCAAATAATTCGCTTCATCCAGATCTTTCTCGAAATCGGCTGTTCAATTCGCTTTCCAGCACCCCCCCCCCCCCCCCCCCCCC
>SMGT01001670.1:581428-598284 GCA_004794575.1 Lanistes nyassanus | reverse complement strand
CACACACACACACACCATCCCCTTAACATCCCAGGTAGAAAGACAGGAGTGTGCTTGAAGAGATTCAATTTGCAGAGCGGTGGATAGGTTCGTCACATGTCAATCTTAGGGTATCACCTGTCACTCATAGGTTGGCTTGTTTTCCCCGCCCCTTCTCATCACACTTAGTGGTTAGCTGGACGCTCGCCATTGGTCACGGCAAGTCGCCCTGCTCCACCGAGTCTGACCAGAACCGGTTTAGCCCAGTTTTAAGGCGTCAGGGCGTTAGTACTTAAGCAGGGGAAAAACACTTACTAGGGATCGACAGAGGGACACAGGGACACATCGTAGGACACACGGTGAACGGACCCTGAGAGAGTGTCAACGTAGGAAGACCACATGTTAGCCCACGAACTTCTGCCCCCCTCGCCGTCTTGCCAAAGTAATCAAACAAGAACAAATGAGGACAGAGCGCTATAAAATCGTCAAACGACAACCCCAACAAAGTACTGGCAGCGCTAGACACAACCGTATGCTGACGTAAGCAATCTTGAAGATCTGCCACGTTCCTTACTTTCGACTCTCTCTTTGCTACGTGTATGGGTACGATAGGCTCCCTTGATTGCTTACGTCAGCATACGGTTGTGTCTAGCACTGCCAGTACTTTGTTGGGGTTATCTTGCCAAAGAAGTAGAAGAAATAGGACTCCAGCAGTTACACAGGGTAATCTGCTGCACGCCTCGACGGACTGACGCGTAAAGGGACTTCTGGATCTGCCTTATAAGTAAGGTCCGCTCTTACCTTAAACTTATCTTAGAGTCGGGGACTCGCGTTGTTTTAAGATAAGTGGTTTTATCCTGCCAGAGACAGGAGACGTCATAAGCTAGTGGCCAGGCACATGCCAAAGAGGTGGGACAGGAAGAAGTGCGGTCGTGGGTGTCATAGCTTCTGTGTCGATCGATGAATAGCGTTAGAGCCGCGTATTGCAGTTAAGCAGTAGTTTCGGTAGTGATCAGAGTTGGTGCTCTTGTGTCGGTCATAACTGTGTATTGCAGTTAAGCAGTAATTTCGGTAGTGATCAGAGTTGGTGCTCTTGTGTCGGTCACGTATCGTAACTGTGTATTGCAGTAAAGCAGTAGTTTCGGGAGTGATCAGAGTAGGTGCTCTGTCGTCGGTCACTTCTCGTATCTGTGTTCTGCGGGAAAGTAGTGTTTCAACAGTGACAAGAGTAGGTGCTCTTTTGGTGGTCACTTATTGATTCAGTTTGATAGCTTTGTTATTGTGTATCGCAGAATGTTGTTGCAGTGGTGACAAGAGTAGGAGCTCTATTGTCGTCACTTACTGTATGTGTGTATTGAGCGGGATCATAGGCCGGTTTTGCAGTTTGATTTCCCTCTTGCATTGATTTGATTATTTCATTTGTCTGTTGCACGTGGTATGACGTCATCAGGCAGGGTCTTACCCTAGACACGAGCACGGTGATTCCCTGTAAATAATTTATAGATATATTTGATGTTGTCGAGCCAGTTAGTGTTTGAAATATATGTTGAATAACAGTTCGCTGCAGTTGAGTGTTTTACGAGGGTGGGGGCTCTTGAGCTAGTAGTGTTTTGCCTGTGTGAGACTGAGCGAACGTGTCGAAGTATGAGAATCTTTTCCCTCGGTAGATGTCTCTAGTTGTTCACATTATTTCACAGCGTCGTCATCCTTTGGTGTAGAAACCACTGACCTGAAGCAGTAAAGGTTTTGGTGGCGATTGCTCAATTAATCTATGTTTACGAGATCACCATAAAAGTTTGTTCAGTAATTCTGGAAAGTCGAAGTCCAATAAGTAAAGGTACCGCCCGGCCGTCACAAGTTCTTTACCTCTGTTTTCTTTCACCATGCAAGCCGAGCACAACATCTGAAGTCTGTTTTTTGTTTCTGTTTTTAAATTCAAAGAGTTGGATCATTCAACTAGAGCGACCTTTTTTTGAGCTTAGAATGTCACCTCCCTACGAATCAACAAATAAACAGCATAACGCAAAGTAACAGAAAGCGTCGTACCTGGGAAATACCTGGGTTTTCAATAATAACGCCACTGTGTCAGAATGGTTGTAAAAGTAAACTTATTTAAAGATTATTCCTATCAGAATATTCTGGGATTAAGCTATCGATAAGTGTTTGAGGTTATGATTAGTTTCATTCTGGTTTACATTTTCAGTTTTAAATTATCTAGAATTTCGCACAAGAAATACTGCTAATAAACTAAAATTTTTAGAATTAAGAACCAGAGGAGAAGGCTGTCTTTTTTTAATTAAAAAAAATCTTGAAATATCTCTATGGTCATATGCCTGTTTGTATTCTAGTGCAAGTTCGTGAATACAGCCAGGCGTGAGAAGACACAGAGAAGAAAGAAAGAAGAATGGGATGAGAAAAAGTAAGAAAGGAGGGATCGATGGACGATCCGACACAGATTTCAAAACAAGAGATGTCAAGGAAACGATAAGATTACTATGAGGGGAAGACGTTTTTGGCGAGTGTAAATATTCGAGGTCTTGTTTTCTGGATGGACAGTGGACTCAAGTATGTGGACTCAAGCGGAAACTGTCTGCGAATGCGGACCACGTCTTAAAAAACAAAACAAAAACAAACAAACAAAAAACAAACAAACCCAAACCCCTTCCCCCAGAAGCAAGTCATCCCCATGCAGTGTTGACAGCATGGGATATGTTGAGCTCACAGAGGGAAGCGGGATATTTGTAGTCGGAGTTTTCAGTTTTTTAATTTGCCTCATCTTAAAAAAAATCTGCAAGCTACCAACTGTGACAGGCTGCAAGTTTCTATGATGCAGTGCTAAAAAAACATGAAGCTGGCGGTTGGAATTTTTTTGTTATTGTTTATAGACCAACTGTCAAAACAAGACCGCATCATTTTGGCAGAAACCTGCAATGACGATTAGTTGAAAATGGCAAGAATTAAGGAAAACGAGGGTTAGAGAAGCATTGCGGAGAAGGATGGAGGGACAGAGAGGACAGAGAGAGAGAGAGAGAGAGAGAGAGGGGGGGGGAGAAGGAATGAGTGATGCTCTGATGCTCGGTTGTATATGTCGTGCAGCAGAGGAGTTTTCCATCAGACATGTTGAAGACGATGTTGGCAGTAAACACAAGGACGGGGCGGATAACCTTTCTCAGAAATCATCCGCCTTTCGGTTCCTGTGATAGGACGGGAGAACACAGAGGTTCCTTTGTTAACGTAAATAGTGTTTATCGAGTGATCTTAAAACTGGCTGAGATTGCTTCCCTCTTCGCGTGTCCTCTTATCTTGAGAAAGACACTTATAAAAAGGAAACAAGCTAAAAAAAGACAAGAACAAAAGTATTCGACGGTAAGATGTTCGCGACAAAGAGGGAAAGAGAGATGATTAATAAGATGAAGAGTACAACGACTTCGCTGTACACTGACGTCGACGACGATGACTATGGAAAAGAGTGTCACTTATTTCGGTGGTCACTGCAGAAACTAACCGGCGTGGCGCGTTGCGTAAACATCCTGTTTGCAAAAATAATTGTCTGTGATGTTGTAATGTCTCCAAGTTTTACCAAAAAGCAAGGTGGAAATTAGAGACGGCTTGGCTTGGAAACGGTCACAGCACGTTTTAATTTTTTGATGGTGGTGCGTTGTTTAGACGTGAGGACCAAAACCAAGGCTAGGTGGGGAAATCAAAGCTCTTACGGTCGACAGTCGAAGAGCTGAAGTCCCAACGTGAATCTGCGGGTTCTCGTGCTCTAGCAGCCGCCTCTGCAGAACAACATAACAACGAGATTTGGGCGAGAGCCGTGACGTCAGCCAGACGAGATCCTCTTCGTGACGTCACCTTCGGGCTGCGAGATTTCCCCAGCAGTGTAGCAGACGAAAAAAAGTTACATTTATACATTAAGTTAGCGTGTTTTCTTGATATAATAATTTTCACAAAAATGTGTTAACAACAAACAGTATCTTGTAAAACAGCAATTGCTGTTGCGCGTATTTGGTGTTTTGTGTCCTAGTACCTTTAATTGGTTGATGCATTTTTGCGCCCTATTAGAGTACTATGGACTGTTGAACGGCTCCCTCCTCCACTGCTTAATTTAACAGCTAAAAAGAAAACAAAAGCGAAAGTTCTACTCTTATAGTTTGGTGTAAAAACCAAGGATCCTAGTCATTTCGCATACACGAGGTTTTCTTTTTGAAAACAGGAACTAAAATGCAGCAAGCAGCGCAAAAAAGGGAGGTAGTGCTTTGTAGCGAGCGTTTCTGAGTGGTACCGCCTGACGCCATCTTTGCGACGCAGTCTGACGTCCATTCGATGAATCCTTGGACACGGGGAAGCTTCCGCGATGGGTCTGGAAGGCAGTCGAGCAGAGAAGAGGAACTCGTCTTGAAGTCCCTACGAGAACCAGTTTGACGGACGAGCGATGTTTCAAGAGAGAAGCATTCTTGCAGTTTATCAATCTCTAGTCATCGGCAAGACAAATCCAGAACTCTTATAGTCTCCACGCCCTCTCCATCAACGGTAAAAAATGTGAATATGTCGGGGCGTAGGTGTCTGGAATGAAGGATGGGGGTCAGAGGAAATTGAGGACCTGTTATGAACATGTTTAAATATGTTTCATTTCACAATGGATCAGAAAAAACCCCGAACTGTTTTATTTTTTTCGATCCGTTGTGGGTGTGTGGTTGGGGCTGCCTGCGTATACAAGAGAGAAGAAAGAAAGAAGGAAAGAAAATAAACAAGCGATGGGGTGGTGCATGCATGTCTTTTCGTGTTTGCATTGGACTTAAAAGCATCATCTGTCTTCGACTTAAAAAAACCCAAACACCCTAAATAACTGCTAAGACGCTATACAACATTAGAACTAACATTCTTGTTTTTCTAAACCGAACGAAGCCAAGAGTTTTTCTTTATCAGTCTAAACCCCTCTTTTTCTCTGTCCGTCTTCCATGTCTTCCCTTCTCTCCCTCGGAATCTTGTTTTCTGAAATTGTAAAATGTCTCAAAAACTTTGTGTTTAACTTGGATTAAATCTTTCACACGCCACCACAATTCATTTCCTTAACAGCCTTCACATCTAAGTGTACGTCCAGATGAATGTTGTATGAATGAAAAGCATGCACGCCCTGAAAATAAATCAAAAACCAGTTTGTAAGGGGAGGTAAACTTGTAGTTTGCAGTCTGGTATTCGTCAAAGCCATGGGAAATATCTACCATGACTGAGCAGCTGTGTGTGAGAGAGAGAGAGAGAGAGAGATGGGGAAAGAGGGAACGAGGGAACGAGGGAGAGCAATAAAGAGAAGAAATCCTGAGAGCAATGAAGAATACGTTTGTCACTCGTTCTCTTTATCCATTTTGCTGTTCGTGCTTGTCTGTCTGCACTCATTATGTGTATGCAGGTAGGGAGGCGAGTAGGTAGATAGATTTATATTCTGCGTTCCCCCCCCCAGATCTTCAGATGGGACGTGGATAGCTCATTTGATAGAGCTGCGAACTACCAGGTGGAAGGTTGCTGGTTCGAATTCTGGTATGGTGTTCACCAGGTATTATTGCTGTGATAGTGTCTCTTTAGCAAGTTTTAATCATCTGAAAGCATCTCATTGGCCAGCATCAGTGTTCTGACTGTTTCTCTTTACCAGGTGTTATTGTTCTGACAGTGTCTCCAGGTAGTAGTGTATTGACAGTGTCTTTTTACGAGGTAGAAGTGTTTCTGAACCAGGTGTTAGTGATCTGAAAGCGTCTCTTTACCAGGTGTTAGAGTTCTGAAAGTGTCTCTTAACCAGGTGTTAGTGTTCTCAAAGTGTCTCTTTACCAGGTGTTAGTGTTCTCAAAGTGTCTCTTTACCAGGTGTTAGTGTTCTCAAAGTGTCTCTTTACCAGGTGTTAGAGTTCTGAAAGTGTCTCTTAACGAGGTGTTAGTGTTCTCAAAGTGCCTCTTTATCAAGTATTAATGTTCGGATTAGTGTCATGAGGTGTTAGTGTTCTGAAAGTGTCTCCTGCTTGTGGCAGGATTCGTTTATGTGCGATTGTGTGGGTTTGTGTCTTTACTGAGTACTTGCTGTTCAAGGACACAAATGTCAGTGTCCAGAAGCGCGAGTTTGCACCAAAGAAGAAACACGCGCACATCTTTCGCAAATGCCGAATTTCACGCTTTTTTTTCAGGCAGTGCTAACAGCCTGATCTTTGTGATGTGTCTTTTCAATTAAACTGGCTGTAGCCGACACTGAAAACACGAACCTGAGCATATACTGCTATCAGCACGACAATCGCATTCCGATAGGGCAAAGTGTGCTTTCGCTTTTAAACAGCCATTATCACACATTCAGCATGTTTATGAGGCTAAGACCTTGTGAGATCCCTGTTGCCGCGATTCGCGCCAGGGTTTTCAAACTGCAATTTTTCCCCCACTGCCAGACAGGGTGCTGACATGTCTATAACAAACCCAGGCACCACAGGCACCCAGGCACCACAGGCACCCAGGCACCCAGGCACCCAGGCACCTTTTTAAGCGAACCATAGTTCGATATTAAGTATGTCTGTAAGATCTGGGCTCCTGAAATAATCGAACTAAGTTTAAAATTACTGAAGTTTTACAAGCTCATATTGAAATTAAAGAAATCTACACCAACGAATATGATCTTGGGTGAAATTGGTCATTGCCCTTGCTATTAGCATCCATGTCAAAAACCAGATTGTTGTGCTTTTGTCTAAAACTAATGAATCCAACCAATTCCTGCAAACTGTCTAACAGGTTCAGAAATACAGAATTCAACATCCGCCCAGAGAAGAAAAAATCTGCTGGTACTGTGATATCAAGGATAGAGGGGACGAGATTAATTTTTTACTTGCTATAAATTTCTTGCTGTCCGCAAAAACCTATTATCTAAATATTACAGAAAACATCCAAACGCATATAAATTCCACCAGCTCATGTCCACTGGTAATAAAAAATTACTGATAAGAATTGTGCAGTCCTCCATAACAGTTTTTAGTAGATATGTGTGCATTTGTGCATGTATGAGGGCTTTTATATGTACGTGCATACGATCTGTGTGAGTGTGTGCGTGTGTTGATAGAGAGTTCTATACTCCGCTGTTTTTGTGATGTGCCATTTTTTGTATATTCATCCGTTGAACTTTTTCTATATGCCCCCACCGCCAGAGGGCCAAAGAATAAAATTTGAAAGTCTGAAATAATAATTGTTCCTATGAGGCTTTGAAAAACGCTACCAAAGAACTTTGTTAGCGCCATGCGTTTGCCTCAACAGAAAGTTGTCACATGTTGTCAGTTGTTGTCACTCGTTGTCTTTAATCAAGCGCAACCTTCAAACTAGCAATTAGACAACAGAAAGAAACTCGCATCATCATCATCATCATCATAGTATCGATTTCTGCAGTCCCTCGAAAATCTCTACAACAATGAGCCGACCAAACTGGTGGCTCTATCCCTAATATGTTAGCGCTGTGTTTTCGGTACTGGCCTGTTACCGCATGCTGGAGGTTTCATCAGAACCGAGTCTTCTTTCCTTTCTGTGTTTGCGAGAGACAAGAACGAGCGCCGAGGCTTAGCAAGCCCCGGATACTGAGTGCAAATGGCTTAACGTCTGCATAGCTCAACTGTTAGACGAATCTCATGGTATATTCCACCTCTTTGGAACCGCTCCTGGAACTACTCAATGAGCGAGTGTTCCTTCCACCTCCTTTGCACTCGCCATGAAAAACAGTCTGTAAACCGAGGCGTTTGAACTCGGGTCGGCGCTCACTGCACGTTAGCGGTAGATAATCTAAAAATAAGCACTCTCTCATAGAAGGACTGTTGTTAAACTGGTGCATTTGAACTCTACAAAATAGTTAGCCGTGAACTGTAACACACTTCCCCACCACCCACCCACCGCAAACATCCCTTCTACAGCCTTCTAAGCGAACTCACTGACGGGTTTTCTTTGCAATCATCGATGTACTATCTTGCATCATTTTTAACAAGGGCATGGTAGTATGGGCCTCGTATTTGCTCAACCTTTGCGCAAGAGCTGTTGTGAGAGATGTCCACCTGCTGAAATCTGTGTGCTTTTCCGTGTGGAAAGGAACATAATAATCCATGGATCCCAGCCTAGAACATCCACTCTGTATACCGTGGATGTACGGGAGGAGGTGGGGAAAATGATACTTAAGCACACATAGCCATCGACAGCATCAGTCACATGAGACAGCTGCTGGCAGAAGGCTAGTCGCTTCAGAAGCTGGAAGTATCGGAAGTGGAATGAGGATAGAGGAGAGCAAACGAGCAATGAAGGAAGCTCAGTTCTGTGCATCAGAGACAGTTTTAGCACAGTTACACTTCTCCACAACATCAGAAAAGCAAACAAACAATTAAACTAAGCAAAACACCACACACCCTCCCCAGAAAAGGTGGGGGTGCGGGTTGATGACTGCAGAAACAAAGAAACAAACAGGAGACGATACTCCTGAGCTGATTACTTCCAAGGGGAGACAACGATCTCGGGCAGTGACAGGGAGGTGTTCCATTCCTTGACAAGCATTGTCACTAGGGGGCGCTGGTTACAAAGTAGATGTAGTTTCGGAGAGGATGCAGCAGTCAAGCCCGGCTGGCGGAGTTACGATGGGGGGAAGGGGAGAGTGTCATTACGTGCATCACCCTCCCTCTCTCAAACCCCCTCTCTCTCTTGGCCTACCAACACTCTCTCCCTCCTATCGTAAGGCTGGTCACCCCTCCAGCTATCGCTCATCCGGACACCATGGGGCGAAGGAATAAAAATTATTGTATCGTATTGTAGAAAGGTGCGGCAGAGTATGGACGAGAAGGGCGAGATGTGGGTGGGTACCCCTAATGGCAGTTCGAAGGGTTTACGCGTGTAAATTTGCCCACAGAGACAGTCTTGAGAAGGCTTCACACATCCCGATGGAATAGACCACCGCCCTAGTCCCATTATCGCCACGACTTCGAAAAAGGGTTCAGCCAGAATTTATAGATCACGGAACATCGTTATCATCACTGTCCTCGTCGTCTTTCTTCTTTTCCTCCACCCCGTCTCCTCCCCTCCTCTCTTTCTCCCCGTTCTTCTATCGGCTCCTCCCCTGATTTTCTTAACATTTCTTAAACTTTTTTTGCAGCTCTAGCAAAACTCGTAGCTCCGTTTGTCGAACGTTTCCAATCACCTACGTTACTGTCCCGCTGATGTTTGCACTGTACGGCCTCTGAGTTTTGCGTGAACAGCCTCGGTGGTCTAGTGGTTAAGGCGTCCGCTTCCGAGGCGGGAGGTCGGTGGTTCGTACCCAAGCCGAGTCATACCTAAGCCTGCCAATGCAAAAATATGGCAAAATATAAACGACTTTCATTGTTACTGATACTACCATCCTCTTACTATCAATTGACCATCTAAGAGGCATGAGATCAGTGGTTCACACCCCGGCCGAGTCATACATATGATTTAAAAATTGGCAATCTAGCACAAGTAGTAGCTGCCCTGCCAGACGCCTGGCACTACAGGGAACAGTACTAGGACTGGTTGGCCCGGTGTCAGTATAATGGGACTGGGTGGGACTGAGGCCCGTGTTGCGACAGCAGTCCCACGTGTGGCAGAACATAAACTTGTCTAAACAACACCGTCCTGAACCTCGTTTGCGAGGGGACGTTAAACAACAAACATCACATCCTAAAACATCCAATACCGATCAAACATATGCGTGTTTTTGTTTGCCTACGTTTCTTTCTACAATCGGCCTTTGCACGGGCAAGCGTCACAGGATGTTGTAACATAGGCCCACACCGTTTCACCATCTGACAGAAATATTGTTTGTAAGATTTGGCGTGTGTGTGTGTGTGTGTGTGTTGTGGGGGGGGGGGAGAGGAGGGGGTAAAATCGAGAACTTCAAGAATGGAAGTGTGGGGGGGGGGGGGGGGGGTCCAGCACGTACAGACAGACATTAGACCAGGTGAGATGACTCGCGTAATTAACAGTGCATGTCTCTCAATAAAAGGTTCGCGTGGACTCCTGTGAGCGAATGCCTGTACCTAGAAATTGCCCACGCACACACACCGTCACCTCCGGCTGAAGGCGTAAAGTTTCTCGGTGTTTTTTAATATATATATTTTTAAAACCTCTAGGGAGAAGAGGGTTCAATACTGCCAACAATCCTGTCGCGTCATAGACCTCCCTTTCTTGAATCGACTATTTCAACGCAGTTCTGTACCCTGCGTGTTGTTTTTAGCGAGATGGGGAGTGACACGTAATCAACAAAGCCGAGAGAGAGAGAGAGAGGGGGGGGAGAAGGGAGGAAGAGAGAAAAATATGACCCGCTCTTCCTCGTTCTGACCACTCAGATCCGCGTGCCAAGCCCCACTGGGAAAGCTATGTTGGTTTGGTTGTCAACAGAAACTGATAAACAGATCAGGCCTAGGCGTCGTTAGTTCTCTCCATTCTTCTTTGGGGACCGAATTCCCATCTGTACCGGAAGGAATCACTTTTTCATAATCACCTTGTTCTCTACCGTCACGCTTCGATGGAGACTTATTCATTGCGCATGCGAGGAAAACTCGACCTTTACCCACTCCCCACCCATCCACGAAAAACAACAACAATCAAAATGAAATCGCACGAGCTGCAATGTGGTGTCTTGCATGACCTGAAGTCAGTGGCTGCCCGAGACAATGGCGCCGTCTTATGGGTCAGGGGGCGCACAATCTGAAACACACGTCTGACACCAAAAGAATGTTATCAGACTGTGTGACGCAGTCAGTCTGGTCACTCACATTCTTCTGTGGTCTGTTTTGTTGTAATGTATCAGTGGCAACGCCTGTACGACAAGAATGGCTTATATTATTTGGTTAGCAATTGTTCTCTCTCTTCCTTCTCTCTTTCTCTGTCTATTTCCTCCACCACTGCATTTTCTTCGTTTCTGGAAACGTTTTATCTGGAAGGAACAAAATAATTACATGTTGCAAATGGTTCTCACGTGCGTGAACATGCATAATGGGTTCGCACGCACTTACTGAACAAGCGCTTTTGGACAAGCGTTACTGCTATCTGAAGGATTCAAACGACACACGTCTCCTGAGGTTTACAAAATGTCTGGCATCATGTATCTGCCTCTCTTTATCTCACTTCTCTCTCTCCGCATTCTTTCTCATTTCTTTCCTCGTTTTTCCTCTTCCATCTCCGTCTCTGTGTATCAACTTCTTTTTTCGCTCTTTCTGTGCAACCTCCCCACCTGCCCAACCTTGTCTCCCCCTATTCCAGTGCGCTTCTGTCCTTCACTAATTTTCTTCCCTATCCACTACTTTCCCACCCATTCTCTCTACCACTGCACTCTGTCTTCATTTCCCTTCTGTCTTCTGTCCAGTACCCCCTCCCCCTCTTCCTCTTTACTCCCCCCCTCGACTCCACTAACAGCGTCTAACGATATATCATCAGGATATCAAAAGCAGCAACAGTTTTGAAACAGTTAACCACATCGTCTGCTGGAGGCGAAACGAAAACAGGCTCATTCGGATGCAGTGCTGACCCCCAGAATCAAAAATAAGTTTCAAATAAAATGAGAGGATAAAAGAGATCGCAATCAGATTTCCTTGTGAAGTTTTTCGTCAGCGTTATCGTCAGATAACATACGAACATCCCTTCTTACCTATTTGTTTTTATTGGTCTAACCGTGCGTCACGGCTGCCCCATATGCATGCTACAGATTTTTTTCTTATAAACCAACTTCGTAACTTTTTCTCAGCAAAAACGGATTCATTTGATCTTTGATAAGTTTTGGTTGCCAGGAACTTTGCTTTCGTTCTTCATCTCCAGTTCCTAGCATGTTCTACATGTAGTTCTATGTAGGACCGCGTATGAAGCCCTAAGAATCTTTAGTTTGTATTGTGAACTGACACAGAAGCTAAAATTATACCCGTTGTCTGAAGTTGCAAAACAAGTTAATAACGGATGCTTAGGCATAAACCTCTTTTTTCCGCTCCACGCCTTTAGTCTCATTCTACAACCATATTGGTACTGCCGCAGGTTTTTCTTCGTTTTCGTAACACAGCAGGATTAACTGACTATAAAGACACAGGATCATGACAGCAACAATAACAATAAAAACAACAACAAAACAGTGCTAACACGACGACGATAACAATGATGAGAAGGAGGAGGACGAGGAAGAAGAAGATGAGGAGGAGAAGGAGGAGAAAATGACGACGACGATGACGAAGATGAGAAGGAAGAGGATAATGAGGGGCGATGGCAGATGAGGATGAGGATGATTGGAAGATAGGGATGATAATGAGGGGGAGGAGAAGAAAAAGGAGGATGGAGTGGACGTTAGTAAAACGTAAGAAACGCCATTTACTTCATGTTATACTTAACGACATATTTACCTGTCGTTTTGTTTGTTTGTTGTTGTTGCGGTGGTGGTGGTGGTGGCGGTGGTGGTGTGGTGGTGGTGGTCGTGAGTGAGTGGGAGAAAGTTTGCTTCAGTGTGTACGCTTGAGACACGTTTAAAAAAAAAAGCTTCTCGCATGAACTGAGCACTGTTTGTCTCACTATCTGCGTGTTTAATGACCTGCGTCACTGCCGACCAGTACGCGCACGTGCTGACAGAAGCCAGATGAAAACAGCAATGCCAATCGTCAAGAATAATTACTGTCTGATAAAGTTTTCTTAAATCACCCACACCCCACCCCCTCCCCCGCGCGACCGCCCCTGACGGAACAAGACGCAGCTGAGCAGGGGACAGGCGGAGGGCAGAAGCAATAATAGATACTGTTGTGCCGGGTTCGCGGCGGGTGGAGAAGGGAGGAGAGCCTGGCTGACAGATGTCAAGGGCGCACGGTACTATACTACTACTAAATGTGCGTTTACGTACAAAGGGAGTGTGCGCATATCATGCGTAAACGCAAATTTTCGTGTACTAAACTAAGCAGACTCATGCACGCCAGCAGTATTGCAGGCAAGCGCACATGGACATAGTCCGCAACACAGACAGAAAACCATATAGACAGACAGAGAGAAAACCATATAGACAGACGTGCAGATATCTAGGCAGAAAGATAAACAAACAGTATCCACTTCTGCTTTTTTCCCATTTCCACAAATCCAGTATAATTAAACTAAATCGGATATGAACACATTTTCAACCACTTCTTTCTCTTCTGGTGTGTGTGTGTGTGTTAGGGAGTGGGTGTGTGAGCGTTTCTGTGAGAAGTGTGAGAGAAAGAGAGAGAAGAGAGAAAGGTAGAGAAAAAATTTTCCTGAGTACGCATGCTCACTAGATAAACTTTCATTTTTTTAAGTCGTTCTGTGATCGCGACATAAGATTTCTTTTGAGAGACTTTTATCTTTCTAATACCACATGCTTCTTTGATGTCCCCAGCGAAATAAATTTGGCCGTCAAACGCTTTTCTTTCCATCCGCTCTCCCTCTCCGACTTCTATTTCCAAATTCAAATCGGCTTTGAATGGCGCATCAAACTCGTATACTAAAATCCTCCCTTCATTCTCAGCTGTTTTAATCATCATCTGCCTTAATCTCGAAAAAACTGTTATCTTCACTTGCTTCTAATCATCACATTATTCCTTGCAGTCGTTCCCCAAAACCGCAGCAGAGTGCACTTAACTTTTTCGTGGGGTTCTTAATTAAGACGTGGACTATCTCCCCTGAAGTCCAAAATTAGACAAGCTCATTACGTAGCATAGTTCATAAAGAAGTCTTTAAAACAAAACTCTTCATATCACAATTCTAGAAAAAATGCAAGAAATAAGGGCCACCTTTGGGGACTTCAAAGTTACATTTCAGAAATTTCTGAAACATTTGAACATTTTTCTGCTTCCCTCCTCATTGCGTCCATTGCTGCTTAACCGTAAAGAAAGAGCCCCATCTCCGTTGCCAATAGCTCTTTGACATAATTTGCGGAGAACGAAACGAGTGGAGCGGCTTTTGTTTCATGTTTATTCAGAGTAGACAATAAGGGATATAGTTCCATTTTCTGTGTGAGATTTTCTCTTGCTATGACTTTGTTGTTCTTGTTAATAATGGTTTTGCTAGTGTGTCATTAGGGAATAAGAGGGGGAAATGAGGGGTTAGGGAAAGAAAGATTGTCTGCACCAGCTCTTTATTAACGACAGTATTAAATAAACTACTAGCTGTGCCTTTTCATCTAAACCTTAGCCTATAGAGAAAAACAACACATCTATAAAGAAAAACAACACATCTATATTGCCAGACACACACAAAAATGAGCGAGAGCGGAAGAGAGAGGGGGAGAGATAGGGGAAAAGAGAGAATATAAAACGCATGGATAAAAGTATGTAAGACGATGTAGAGAATACATTCAAACATGCGTAAGCGAAGCGTTTATTGCTGATTCAGAAAGTTTCACAGCGCATGCGGTAGGCCATATCCCAGTTGCCAGTGGCAACGGTCTAGAGATGTGCGCGCTGATGAGATGTGACGACAGATTTACAATGCAGATAGCAGAAACAATTACTCCTAACACTTTTCTTTCTTCTTGTCGCACGGCGTATTCTTCACCTGGGCGAACACGCAGGAAAAGGAAATAGCATATTGATGCTTCAGTAACACAAACAGATTCTCCAATACACGTTATTCTAGAATAAATACCATCTATTCCGGAACAAACCTCATTTTTTAACACTTGTCCTTCGCTTTCTAGAAGTGCGGATTTGCTATTCGTGCCACATGAAAGAGAAGGAATAGCATATTTACTCTTAAATCAGATGTACTGATATATAAATACACTGATAATTATATCCAGCAGCAAATGGTGTTCAGTTATATACACTTACAGCAAGCATATTATCGAAGATGAGAAAATAATATTAAATTTCTTTTCCTTCCTGTCAGACCTCAGTACCCTGTGGTTGGTATAATTTATTTAAATCCTAGCCTTACATATTCGTTCACTTGTTCTAGCCAAAGGTTTATATCGACTTTGTCATTTTTATCTTTTTTTAATTCTTTTTTTCATTCCTTATTTTATGTTCTTTCTTTTTTCTTTCCCTTTCTTCGCAGTCTTCTTATTTACAAAAGAAAATGTTTGAACAAGCGCGAACTTAACACTTGCTTTGCTTGTCACTTTTTTGTTGGGGGGCGTAGGGGCCTGTAGGGAGCGACAGTCCGATCCAGCCCCTTTACTTTTCGTTTTTGGTTGATAAATTCCTCTTTATTTGTCCCGTGGTTGTTCTGCTCCCTGCACAGTTTGCTGACAGATCTCGTGACGCCTGTCAATAGCTGTCAGTTCTCTGTACAAAACATAGGCGAAATCTTACGGCCTATCGTCAGCCTTTCGTTCTTTTCTTTGTCTTCCTTTTCGTTCCATTCCTCTGCCTTTTATGTGTTTGTTTCTCCTTCTCTTCTGCTTTTTTCTTCAGCAGTAGCTTAAATGACAAGAGATTACATCAGCTCCTTACCGAAACCCCTTATCTTTTTTTTTAGCAGTTAAAAAAGGAGCTTGCAGTGATTTAAATCAGGAAAGACTCTAAACAGACGCGTGTCCTAGATAAAATGCTTTCTTGTAGCAATGCTTATTTCTCGACTCCATTCTGCTAAGATGGCGATAATAATGTGCAGGGGAGGAAAGATGGAAGCAAGAAAAAGCAACAAAATGAAGAGCAAAAACCTTGTTTTCAGCTGGCAGAACCCATGCTCTGGAAGTTTAGAGTGATCGCATATAGCTCTGCAATGCTACAAACATGCGCACTAGAAAATTAGGAACTCATCCTCGATAGCGCACCGAAAACACTTGTATCACAGCATGGCGACTGCCCTTTTTTCAATTTTGGTGTGTGTGTATGTGAGAGAAAGAGAGAGTGCGTGTGTGTGAGTGTGTGCGTGTGTATGTGTCCCATTTTTAAAAATGGAAAGTTAGTGTTTCCTGTCTGTCCGTTTGTCCGTCTGTCTTTCTTCCTTTCCTTTTTAAAATTTCAATACTTTCTGTCTTTGCTCTCTCCCTTCTTTTTTCTTTCTCGCCTGCGTCAATGTTATCGTTGTGGCAGTTGCTGTCGTCAATTAAATTTTAAAATAATTTATAAAAAAATCTTAATAAGCACATTAACTTTGACCTTCTAGCCCACCCTATCGTGTACATTCTCCTTCTGTCTTATCAAAGAGTACAATGCTGTGCAGAAATGTGAAAACATCCCTTTGTTTTCTCTCATCCAGAAGTAAATAGAATTCTTATCAGTAAAAACAGAGAAACGGGAGCTTATCGTAAAAATACGCTTGTCTTATCTCAAAGGGAATATCAGAAAACAAGCTATTGCATAAAGTGTCTGGGAGACCCCTCCCCCTTCCAAAACAAAAAAACAAAAACAAAAACAAAAAACAAAAAACTGAAAAAACCCAACCCACTCTCAACAGCTTCTTCTGTAATATTCCAAAGATAGGTGCGAGTGGAAAATATTCCCTTAAAAATGACACCATTAGAACAACCTCAGTAATTCTCTTCGTATCGCGACCGAACACGACAGAGCGATATGTGCAAGGAATTCGGCGATAAAATGTTTTGATGATTTTCTTTCTTTGTTTTTCTCTCTCTCCTCTAACTCTTTATTCCTTCACTCCCTCCTCTCGTTCTCCTTTCCCTCTCTATCTTTGGACTGCGCGTGATTTAACTTCTTCGTTCTTAGCGGTACGGAAAGAAATTTCAAAGGTAGGGTGTACTGGACGCTGTATTTCGGGTCAATACACATGAAGGAAAAACCAACTATAAATGCATAGTGAACAGATATAACCATTCCTGTTGGGACTCGACGCTTGTGGGAGCACGCAGAAAGTGTTCCAGTGGAGAGTCACACAGTGGACACCGGCAACGCGCGTCATTGAAGACACCCGCCTGCCCCCCCCCCC